>CM076398.1:38990771-39527530 GCA_038363315.1 Mugilogobius chulae
TCTTGTTTGCTGTTCTGCCATGTTTGTTTTTATTTGGCTCCTGCTGCACGTGTCTTCTTCAGGTAGAGGCAGGTAAATAACTGCCCCCTGAAGTTCAGTGAGGCTACGTCAGACAAAAATGATCCTCATCCATTGACTGCGGTTACATGATCAGGAGAATCAGACATAGGCCCTAGAAACCGGACTCTACTTGTTTCCCCTCAAACCGGTTGGACCAGTTTTGCTCCTGTTCTACATGTGAAGGTAAACCCATTACCCTGAAGAGACATGTTCGGCTGTGTCAGATTCACTACTGCATGATTGAGGCTGTAATTTGTTGAACTACTTTAACATTGTTAAATTTTATTTTGATTAACTGTTTGTAATACTGTTTTGTTAAATGACACGGGTTTTTTTCTGGACCATGTAGGGCTGTTTAAACATTTAGACAGTGTTAAACATAAAGTTAATGTGAGATTGGATGTGGGCCACTTTGTGCAAAGGCACTTTGTAGTTTAAAATTCTTAATTTATTGCTGGGATGTGTGGACAGGGGTTGTGAGCTGCTCAGTTGCATTTGTCCAACTGCAGACAGATTGTCTGTTTACATGAGTCTGAAATCAGACTACAATCGGTCGGGTCACGTGCGCCAACTGGTTTCCGAAAACCCGTTTACAGCTCCTCAATAGGTCTGCTGGGTTTACATGAGCTTCGAAACCAGTTTAAATCAGACTAGGCTAGTATCCAGTGTTTCCTGGGCCCTCGTAAACGCCCTGACTGAAACAAATGACTCCGTGGTGATTTATTATTGTAAAATGGAATGAAGCGACGCGTTGACAACAACAAATCTGCGTTGACGATTTTTTATAGTCGACTAACAGCCCTAGCATCGAGGGACAGGGACACTCTTGTTTGCATTTTCGCTTTTATTGCAAAAGGCCTTGTTTTGCTCTAGGACAGATCACTGAGAAGAGAGGCTGCTGCATTTTCCAAAAAGAACGTAAAATTGCTGTTAAAAAGTGGACTTGGCAATTCTGAAGCTGATCCATTAGATTAATAAGTGGGAAAAACAGTTGGCATGAAATAGAGAAATGAGAAATCCCGATAGAACGATTTCATCAAAAAAGCGGATTGTTACAGATTTTTATCACGACATTGCCCAGTCTTACTTACTGCTGTGCTGCCGTGTCGTCTGTGTTTTATTTGATGTGAGAAGATGTTTTAATGTCATAAAATAAGTTGTGTCTGTGTTATAAAGTGTCTCCAGAGGCTCAGACGGTTTGTTCCTTCTCTTCCTGTTGCTTCTTTATCACGATCCGACGTTTCCTGTGGCAGCTCTGGACTCAAACACAAACTAATGTACATGTTTTAACTCTTCTCAACGGGCAGCGTCACAGACAGAAGGAGGTTTAAACGAATAAACAGATAAAGCAGAAGTCACTAAAGCCACAGTGCTGAACCTCTGTGTTTCCACGGCGACGCTTCTGTGTGAAAACCGCCCATGTTTAGGCTTTACTAACACGTTCTGAAATACATGAAATTCTGACAGTTCACAGTTTAGGTTCACGCCTAATACACATGATCCTGAGAGTTTATAATGTGAAGAATGAGTCTGGATTTACTTTACATAAAATGCAAATGAATCGATTGTACTTGATCGTATTTAAAACATGTTTGTCTAAATGTCAGAGGCGATCGTTCTTACACAGAATAAAGTTTATTTTGGATAAATGTGTCGTTCTTCAGTGGCAGAGTGGATCTAGCATGTTTTTATTGCACGATATACTCGATATTACATTTTTGCAGATCTTAAAAACAACATTCACGATATTATCTAAATTTCGATATATTGCCCAGCTCTAAGAGGAACATGTTTAAGTCCTGATTGAGGAAACCAGAGCAAACCAAACACAGACTCAGAAACATGCAAACTCCACACAGAAATAGATGAATGAAGACTTTATTAATTCCACGATAAGGAAAATTAATTCTCTGCATTCGACTCGTACTTCAGCGTCTGACAAGAGCAGTGCTAAAGCAGAACAAATACAGATGACGGTACGCCTTAATTCCCTCTGAAGGATCTTCTTAAATGCTACAGAACTTTCATTTCTGTTGCAGCAGAGGTCCAGAGCATCTCCATAGTTACAGGAAAAACTATTATTTTTACAAAATCTTAAATCTAAAACAAGTTAGCAATGTGCTGATTTCATAATCTTTTGCCGTGTCCCTCTTTGGAATTTCATTCGGCGTGATTGACAGATTAATTAGCCAATCAGGGACATGCATTGTCTCTTGTATGAAATCCATCATGGCTACTTACTACAAAAAAGTACATTGAAAAAATATCAGCTGTAACTGTAAGTAATTGGATTTCTGCAGAATCAAAGAGCGATAAAACGATTTTAATGTGAGGTGAGTGAAGTTAGATTTTGGTCGAAATGAGAGACGACCAATCAGCTCCTTTGTTTCATCTGCGCCACACAAATAAACTAATTTGATTGGCTGGCTCGCTGTGGAGTTGAAACACAGGTGAAGGGAGTGGTGACTTTACTTTACTTTCTTTATTTAAAGGACAATGTGCAGTTACATTAAAAAGATGGCTGCACCAGAGTTAGCACAGAGCTACTTTCCATCTGTAGTCCTTCACAAACAACAGTTACATACAATAAGAAAACATAAAATAAAAGCCTTTAAGAAAATGTACAACAAAATTACACCCATATTCAGTAAAAGTTCCATTAGAGGTTACAATATAGCAAAAATTAATCCTTAATCCTTCTTAATTGTGAATTAATGCCGACACTGCTGGTTTTCCAATAGTAATTTCTTGACATTGCATGAAAAATATCTCATATCAGAGGAAAGCTTCAGATTCTGCGGGAGTTTGTCCCATTCTTTAATGGCTTTGAAAGAAAATGCTGTTTGTGCAAAGACCGAGCTACGTTTAGGTAATCTGCAGTCATTGTGACCTGTGACCTGGAGGTCCTGGTTGTCTGCTCAGAGCAGAGCTGGACAAATGTTTTCAATGGGGGAGGCAAAATGTTATTTACAATTTTAAAGATTAGTCGCACATTTGAGTAGATGATTAAATTATCAAAGTTTAGCATTTTATTTTGTGTAAGTATTGGACAATGATGGTATCTCAGAGGTTTTTTATCCAAGACTTTTACAGCCTGATTATATAGAGATTTTAGAGGTTTTATTGTTGTCTCACATGCTTGTGACCAACAAGATATACAATAATTAAGATGAGAAATAATCATTGCGTCAAGGTACACTTTTGCAGCGTTGTGGGTCAATTTGTTTCGAATGTGTCTAAAAACCGACAAACTGTATTTAACAGTATTAGACACTTTTTTAACGTGTTTTTTAAAACTAAAAATTGGATCCAAAACAACTCCTAAAAATTTAAATTCCTCCACTGTTTTGATTTGTCTTGTATTTATATAAATAAATGGAAAGGAGGACTTCTTTTTTTGTGTTTTGGTGACCAGACCAAATCTTTGCAATTTTCTGAAGCGTGAGCTGTGGATCTGGACAAAGTTATTATTATTATTTATTTATCTTTCATATTTCATTACGGAATGCATCAAACTATGCAAATGGTTGGATCGGTGCATCCCTACTTGATTTTCCAAAATTCTCCTCTGCATCAGATGTGAAAATCTGACAATTCAGAAAGCCTAAGAATCAAACCTGGAACCTTTTTATTGTGAGGTGAACTTACTAACCACTCTGCCAATGTGTCCACACATACTAAGACATTTAGTTCTACAAACTCTCAAAATTCCAACATTATTCAGTAAACTTTTCTGCTGTTTCATCGGCCACAAACTTAGAACTTTTAAAACACTGGAATCATGAGTTTTTAATTGTTATTTCCTCGACTTTCATCAGATTTACTCAAACATGAATCAGTCCAAACACTGAAGCTGAAGGTTTAGTGTTGTGAGTGTGGTCTCCTCAAACATCCACTTTTCCTCCTCCTCCTCCTCATGACTCCGCCTCCAACGCTCCTCTTTTATTTTGTGGCTTTCTCTCCTGACTCCTCCCCCTTTTCCCTCTCTCTCTCCCTCTCCTTGTCCTTCTCTTTCTCTGTTTCTCTCTCTCTCGTTCTTGTAACCAGAGCTGAGGAATGGGAGGGCTTCACCATCTCGTTTGCTTCTGCCCTTTTAAGGCTAAAAGCAGGAGAGAGTTTTTTTGTTTTTTTTTCCTCTCAGTCAGTGGGACAGAGTCTGAAGGAGAGAGAGGAGGAGGGAGGGAGAGGGGGATGAGTGTACGACAGGCGGAAGAGGAGGAAAAACGCTGCTGTGTGGAGTTAAAGACGGACACAGGAGGAGGAGGAGGGGCCGTGCCAACACAAACTGTGAACTTTATTTGAGAATCTTCTCTAAATGAGCTGATGTAACTTTAAAATTCCGACTGGTTTGGACAGTTCACGAGCTGCGATGTGTTTGAGGAGACTTGGAACTGTTGTGACTGCTGCAGAGATTTGCAAATCAAAATATTTGTAAGAACAAGAAAGACTCTTTAAGACCTATTGTGTTTTAGTAATAAACTCTGATGTCATAAGTAGATAGTGGGCAGGAGCCAGTTTCACTAAAAATATTCCTATGAAATATCTAAAGGGTAATTTCACACATTTTAGTCGTAAGCTGGCTCACGTCAGATGGATCTGTGCATGACACTGAATTGAGTTCTACACATAGGCTATTGGATCTGGATAGGCTTTTGTCAAAAGCGGTTAGGAAAGGGAGGGAATACTTGAATATGATTGGACGAAGCTCCCACCTTAGCGGTGTTTTAGCCACAGAATATAATCGTAAATATGGCTTTTGCCGAATCCAGTTGGAGAAATGCACAAACACTTTTCTCATTCACAAAGCGCTTCTTCTTGTCTGCATTTCTGTTCAAACTGATTCAAAGCCTTATGCTTCGTTCCAGGTCACTGGGAACTGGGAGATTTCCAATTTGAACAATACCAGTTCCCAGTTCAGAGCGTTCCAACTGAATCAACTCATATGTAAACATTATGGCTAACGCTAACCTTTAGGCTAAACAAAAGTAACGGTAAATAACCATAATCAGTCTTTTACATTGTTTTTGTGGCAGTGAAACTCCTCAAATCAGCTTTTTGTGGTGATAGTTGACCTCGTATGTGAAGTGGGACTTCCTCGACCAGGTCCCAGTTCACAAGTGGGATTTACCACTTCGAGTGGCGTTCCAGCGTATTTTACTTATAAGTATCCAGTTCCCAGTAGGGCTGTAATCCTTTAGTCCTTTAGTCGATTAATCAATCAATGGCATCTTATTCAACCAAAACTTGTATTAGTCGACACGTTTTTTTAGCTAGATTATAAGGTTTTATATTGAACCGGGAGAAAAAGTAGTGACTTTGTTGAGGGTTTGGAGCTCAATCATTGGTCTGGTTTGCTGTCGTTTACCTAATGCCATAAATTTGTGTATAAATTGTTGTATTTGCATGAACTCCATTGGATTTTTAGTATTTTCGCTTGTGTTAGATAAATGGAATTAAAAAATAGTTTTTAGCTTCAAAGCTTTAGCCACACCCTCTTTTCAGTCGATTTATCGATCAATGGGACATACCTTTAGTCGACCAAGAATTTCTTTGGTTGACTACAGCTCCAGTCCCTGCGTCCGCCGCATTGTCATGTTTGTAGTTTTGCTGTGAGCACGCCTGGCACTCGCTGCTGTCGTCACATCTGTAAGTCCTGTCTCCTCCTGTAGAGCGGTTGGTACGAGAATTCCATACTTGCTTTAAACCATTACCCCTTCAAGATGGTTTCTTGTGGATTTGTAAACCTACAAATACCGCCAGAATGTATCTTTCCGTGCAAGGTTAGAAAAGTCAGGGGCCTTAGGCAGGTAACAGAATTAACAAAGAAACTGACAGAAGCAGATAATCCTTCACTCTCTCATTCAGTCACTAATAGTTTTACACTGTTGACCTTTGAGAACACACAGTAACACAGGGAGAACATGCAACTCCACCCAGAGAGATCATGATTTGTTCTGACCCAGGATTCAAACCCACAATCTCCTTATTGGAAAACCACAGCTCTGACCACTCACACTCTTATTTAATGCCTCCACAGTACTGTTGTAAATGCAGCTGCAAATGTGATAAATTATAGTTTTTAATCTTGCGTCAAAAAGGTTTCCTCTTGAACTAAACTCATGCAACCAGTGTGCAGCTTGATCCCAGTGTGATGTCATTATTTGTGATCAGGAAGTAATATTTGAACGCTAAAAAACTGCTAAACCGGGATGAAATGTTTCAAAATGTTTGGAGAAATGTCAAAAGTAATGATCCTGGTGTCATGATCCGGTCACAGACACTTTAATGACTCGACTGTGATAAAACTCTGAAGAATGTCTCTCACTTCCTCTGACTCTGCTCCTTTTATGTCAATGTTACTACATACACTTTGGACCTAAAACCAGGACCTGAACCGGGACCTAAAGCAGGACGATAGTGTGGACCTAAAGCACGACCTAAAGCAGGACGATAGTGTGGACCTAAAGCAGGACTAAAGCGGGACCTAAAGCGGGACCTAAAGCGGGACCTAAAGCGGGACCTAAAGCAGGACTAAAGCGGGACTAAAGCAGGACTAAAGCAGGTCTAAAGTCGGACTATGTGTGGACCTAAAGCAGGACTATGTGTGGACCTAAAGCAGGACTAAAGCAGGTCTAAAGCAGGTCTAAAGCGGGACTATGTGTGGACCTAAAGCAGGACTAAAGCGGGACTATGTGTGGACCTAAAGCAGGACTAAAGCAGGACTAAAGCAGGACTAAAGCAGGGCTAAAGCAGGACTAAAGCAGGTCTAAAGCAGGTCTAAAGCAGGTCTAAAGCAGGTCTAAAGCAGGACTATAGTGGGACATAAAGCTGGTCTAAAGCAGGACTATAACATGGATCTAAAGCCGGTCTAACGCAGGACTTCATTTTGATTTAAACCCAGTCTAAAGCAGGACTATAGCATGGATCTAAAGCAGGACGAAAGCAAGACAGAATTGGGACCTAAAGCTGAACTAAAGCATAATTAAAGCTGGTCTAAATCGGGATTATAGTGAGACCTTAAACCAGTCTAAAACCAGACTAAAGCAGGACTATGGTGGGGATATTAAAGCCGATCGAAAGCAGGACTAAAGCTGGACTAAAGCAGGACTATATGTGGGTCTAAATCAGGACTAAAGCAGGACTATAGTGTGGATCTAAAGCCGGTCTAAAGCAGGACTAAACCCGATCAAAAGCCTTTCTAAAACAGGACTATATTGGGACCTAAAGCAGGACTAAAGCAGGACTAAAGCAGGACTATAGTGTGGATCTAAAGCAGGACTAAACCTGGTCTAAAGCAGGACTATACCGTGGGTTTAAAGCCGGTCTACATTTGGACTTGTCGGGGTCTTGAGTGTGTCCTAAACAGACCCTCTGCTCCGCTCAGACTAATATTCTCCAGATGTGACATAACCCTCTGAGCCCTGGGACCTCTCTCTCTCTCCTCACCCCCCTCACCCTCAGCCCCTCCCCCTCTGGTCCGGGACAGGGGGGGGGGGGTGATGATGTCATGGCTGCCGCTCTAAAGGGGGCCATAGCAACGAGCCAAACACATGAGTCATGGGAATTTTCTCTCTCTCTCTTTCCTCCGTGTAACTCTGCTGCTCTACAACCAATCAGAATCTCTGCTCAAGTGATTTAAATATCCGTAAATAAAGACCAGCACAAAGTCAGAGTCGGTAATGTTCTGATAATAACCTGATGTTGTCTGTGAAATGTTTAAATAGTTAAGATAGAGAGAGAATCAAAAGGAATGTGTGTGGAGTGTTTCAGGTCAGGAAAACCGGATAACTCTCCCAGTCTGCGCTCACTTTGTAGCATTTGATGACCCATTCACTTTTTGTATTGCAGTTCATTTTAGCTGCTTTTATCCTGATCTTTATTAAGTATTAATGGCCAACAGTATATAATGTGATGTCATGTAAACGCAGTCTCTTGCCAGACAAATGTGAAATCAGTCAAACAATTGCAAAAATATCACTTATGTGCCCTTAGATGAAAGTTTACAGCATCACTTTTTTTGTTTTTTATTTTTTGTACCGTTTTTATATGCGCAACATACTCGATATTCAATTTTTTTATATCTTGAAAACAACAATCACAATATTATCTACATTTTGATATATTGCACAGCATAAATTGAATATTGAATTGTTTTATTTGGAAATACCATATACTGTATGTTTTGACGTGCACAGGCAATTAAAGTTCTACAACTGATTTATTATCGATTTACTCTGCAAAAAACAATCTTATGTGAATACTATTTCTAACATTATGAGATGCTCTGACATGAGTAAAGACATAATTGGCAAGTTTATGAGATGGAACTACAGTATTAGTATTAGTTTTTGACTCTCATGCTGCTTCTCTCCTCTTCCTCCTTCCCCTCCTCTCTCACTCCTGTTGTCCTTCTGTCTTCCTCCCCCTCCATCTTGTATCCCTTTCCCCTCTCTCTCTCTCCTGATGTCCCTCTCCCTCCCTCTCTCTCCCCCCTCTCTATTTGTCACTCTCCCTTGCTCCTGTGGTCTCTCTCTCTCCCTCGTGTGGTCCCCCCTCTCCTCCCTCGCTTTCTCTCCCTCTCTTCTCTCCTTGTTTCTCGCTCTCTCCCTCTTTTTTTCTCTCCCTCTTGTTGTTGTTCCTCTCGCTCTCGCTCTCTCTCCCTCTCCCTCCCCCCCCTCTCTCTCTCTCTCCCTCTCCCTCTCCCCCCCCTCTCTCTCTCTCTCTCTCTCTCTCTCCTCTTTCTCCCTCTCTCCTCTTTCTCCTGTTATCTCTCTCTCTCCCTCTCTCCTCTTTCTCCTGTTATCTCTCTCCCTCACTCTTTCTTTCCCTCTTGTTTCTCTCTCTTCTCTCCCTCTTGTCCCTCTCTCCTTCCTCTCTCCTTCTCCCTCTCCTGTTGTCCCTCTCTCCCTCTTTTTCCCCAGCTCCCCTGTCCTTCTCTCTCCCCTGTTGTCTCTCTCTCCCTCCCATTCTCCCTCTTGTTGTCCCTCTCTCTCTCCCCCTCTCCTTCTCCATCATGTTGTCCCTTTCCCCCTCTATCCTCCCCCTCTTCCTTCTCTCCCTCTTGTTGTCTCTCTCTTCCATAATCTCTTCTCTCTTCCCAGTGTTGTCCTTCTCTCCTCCCTCCCTCTCTTTCTCCCTCTCTCTCCTCTCTCTATCCCTCTTGTTTCTCCCCTTCTCTCTCCCTCTCTCCCTCCCTCCCTCCCTCTCCCTCTCTCCTGTTGTCCGTATAAGGCTGGCGTCAGGCTCTTGTCCTGTGGTGTTCTGGGAATGCTGCTGCAGATTCTTCTCGTGTTTAGGAGTTTTGTGAGTGGGAAACATTCATCACAGACTCAGCACAAATGACTCACGCTCATGTTCAGCTCCTTCTATAGAGACACAGCCAGCTTCCTCCTGCAGACGGAAGTATCGGCCGGGTACAGACAGAAGTATCGGCCTGGCGCAGACGGAAGTATCGACCTGGTACAGACAGAAGTATCGGCCTGGCGCAGACGGAAGTATCGGCCGGGCGCAGACAGAAGTATCGTCCTGGTACAGACAGACGTATCGACCTGGTACAGACAGAAGTATCGGCCTGGCGCAGACAGAAGTATCGGCCTGGTAGAGACATAAGTATCGGCCTGGCGCAGACATAAGTATCGGCCTGGCGCAGACAGAAGTATCGGCCTGGCGCAGACAGAAGTATCGGCCTGGCGCAGACAGAAGTATCGGCCTGGCGCAGACAGAAGTATCGGCCTGGCGCAGACAGAAGTATCGGCCTGGCGCAGACAGAAGTATCGGCCTGGCGCAGACAGAAGTATCGGCCTGGCGCAGACAGAAGTATCGGCCTGGCGCAGACAGAAGTATCGACCTGGCGCAGACAGAAGTATCGACCTGGCGCAGACAGAAGTATCGACCTGGCACAGACAGAAGTATCGACCTGGCACAGACAGAAGTATCGGCCTGGCACAGACAGAAGTATCGGCCTGGTGCAGACAGAAGTATCGGCCTGGTGCAGACAGAAGTATCGGCCTGGTACAGACAGAAGTATCGACCTGGTACAGACAGAAGTATCGACCTGGTACAGACAGAAGTATCGACCTGGTACAGACAGAAGTATCGGCCTGGTACAGACTGAGGTATCGGCCTAGAG
The DNA here is from genome assembly GCA_038363315.1 of Mugilogobius chulae. Classification (NCBI taxonomy): domain Eukaryota; kingdom Metazoa; phylum Chordata; class Actinopteri; order Gobiiformes; family Gobiidae; genus Mugilogobius; species Mugilogobius chulae. The sequence continues at coordinate 39,000,961 of CM076398.1, forward strand.
ACGAAACTGCTCTGGGGTTGAAATAATTACATATAAAGACATGTCCTGCTGATTAATTAGTTGACTAAAAAGGGGAGTGGCCAATGCCCTCATAAACTAAAAGTATTGACCCTTTGCACCTACGTCACATGATCACGTGGCTGCTCCATGATGGAGGCAGAAGTGTGTGTACGCAGCTTTACAGGAGCAAAACACACAAATTCTCACACATTTTCTTATTTTTCTAAAGCAGTGGATGCTTCTAGCGCATGTTCAGTTCATTTGTCTTTAGAACCACAAAGCAAAGTATTTGGGAAATGCTAATGAATGCAGCTGATCTATAGGCCTACCCTCTTCCTCCTGTTGTGTTTGCAGATTTAATAAAATGTACAAGTTTGCCTGACTTTACTCCTCATGATTGGTTCCATTCTGTGGTAAACAGGGTTTTGTCTCACACTGGAGCAGATTTAAAAGCTACATGAGGTTGGTTTTCAGTCACTTAGCTGTAGATCATGTGAGGCTGGTGTTTTGTTTTTTTCAATTGTCTTTTTTTTTTTTCTCATTAGCAATGACTCGCCTGTCTTCACTGCAAATCCGTAGCAACTTAGAGGGAGATTCCAGTTCTTTTGATTATTGCTGCCATCCACTGGCGTCTTATCTTCATCTTATCTTCATGTAAAAGAAAACATTACATTCTTAGGCTCACAATCTCCTGCCTGTTAGTGCAGCGTGTTCCACAAGATACAGACATTTTACAGTTGAAATCAATAAAAGTCACTTAGAAACAGGCAGGTTTTCCACAAAGTTTCCAATGCTGTAATGCACACAGACAGAGCTTTTGCCTCCATCATGGAGAAGTGGGTGTTCCATCGAAGAGCCTGACCACACCTGCAAAGGGTCGATACAGTCTCTGTGAACCAGGTTGTGCCAAAAGTGAAAAGATTCCCACTTTGCTCAATAATTGACTTGCACATTTTAATCAGTTGGTTAATCAACCAATCATGTGGCAGTAACGGCTCGAGTATGACATGTTTTTCTCGTCAGAACAGCAACGTGAGCATGCAATAACTGAGAATGTCTTATATAGGGATGCACCGATCCGATACCTGGATCGGATATCGGTGCCGATCCAGGACATTTTGCTGGATCGGGTATCGGCTCCATGATATCGGTTCAGCCGATATCGTGGCTGTGCCTTTAATTGGGCATAATTTGGACTAATTTACAGGCTGGTGTTGATCCATAGCAATTCATAATATTGGGCATTTTATTCAGATTGAGTTGTTAAGTTGTGACTTACACTACAAACAACAGTTACATAACACAATATGACCAAATGTATTAAGTTTTTATAAGAAAAAGAAGCAATTTCAGTCCTTTCACTGGTATCGGTTGATATCGGGTATCGGCCGATAGTTAAAGCCAAATATCGGGATCGATATCGGAACAGAAAAAGCTGGATCGGTGCATCCCTAGTCTTATAAATGCATTAGTCATGACTCTGCGACCACTTTTTTACCTTCAAATTTGAACAAAATTTTTATTACTCTTCACCACAGACCATTCTCCAATCAGATTGTCGTTTCTACAATTAAAAAGCTAAAACTTTAACAAACTACGATGGAGGGACTTTATCAGTCTAAATGCATTAAAATCAGAGCCACATTTGCACTGCCACAGCTCGGATCATTCATGAGAAAACAAACTTAAAACACAAGCAAAAGTTTGTGTCATAAATTCAAGCTGTATCTGTCGCCGTTTCAGATGAAAGTCTGTAAAATCACGACAATTACAGCCTCCGTTCTCCTCGTGTGAACGACTGTGACAAACTCAGACTCAGAATGTACAGTTTGCAGACGTCCCGAGGTCAATATTATCCCGTCAGAAGAGGATAATAGAAATGGACTGTTCTAAATGTATTCTAAAGGAACTGTTTGGGACCTACTTTTCAAACTCAAGGAAAAATTTGAGACTTATTGACAAACTTCACAATGACTTTATTAAGGATGCACCGATCCAGCTTTTTCAGTTCCGATACCGATCCCGATACTTTAGAATTACACATCTGCCGATACCCGATATCAACCGATACTTGTGTAAGGACTGAAATAGATCTTTTTTCCTTTTCAAAACATAAGACTTTTGATCATAATAGTGTTATTTCTACTGCAAGTAAACACTGAACAACTTAAGAAGAAGAGAGAGAAAGAAAGAGAGAGAGAGAAGAAAGAAAGAGTGCGAGGAGAAGGAGAGAGAGAAAAGGAGAGAGAAAAAGAGAGAAAGAGAGAAGAGAAGAAAGAGAGGAGAGAGAAAGAGAGATGAGAAGAAAGAGAGGGGAGAGAGAGAGGGGAGAGAAGGAGAGAGAGAAATAGAGGAAGAGCAAGAGGAGAGAGAGAAAGAGGAGAAAGAGAGATAGAAAGGGAAAAAAAGAAAGAAGAGAAGACAGAGTAGAGAGAAGAGAGAGGAGAAAGAGAAAGAAGAGAGGGAGAGAGTGAGAAGAGAGAGAAAGAAAAAGAGAAGAGAGAAAGAATAAAATGTCAAACATTATGAGACATTCTGGATCAACATCAGACATAAATCAGACTCATTATGTCCAATTAAACACAACTAGGATATCGGCTGAACCGATATTATGGAGCCGATACTCGATCCAGCAAAATTTCCTGGATCTGCACCGATATTCGATCCCAGTATCAGATTGGTGCATCTCTAGACTTTATGCACTGATCCAGTACTGGAATCAGATTTTGGCGCGGACCTATGAAGTTTTCCTGTACCAGATATTAATCCCATTATAATAGTTCAACCAACCGGACATAGATAGACTCTTATGCTCTTTCCATATTGTTTAAAAATGTTTTCTCACTAAGTCAAGTTAATATTTGCACAATAAATAACAGTTTTCAAAGACAGGCCCAAGTTTTTTGTTTCAAGAAGAAAAAATAAGTCATTTAAGCCCAGATTTTTCGGCACAGAAACTGAAAAAGCTACAATTTTACCAATCAAACACAGCAATAATCATAACTGGAGTTGGATGAATTGCACAGCCCTTGTGTGATTCCTCAGTCGTTTTTTTGCTGCGTTGTTCCTGTGATTCCTCTGCGTGTTCTTCTTGTTGCTGTGCTGAGTCTGCACACTGATATACTGACATTCCTGCTCCTGTTCAGACCTGCAGCTCTCCTCTCCGTCGATCAGAACAAATGAGATTTATCTTTGCCTCTGGGTCACATTTCTCTGCATTCTGGCTCGGCGCTGAGGTCGTTCCTGGTAAAGTCTGTGGTAATGTTCCCTGAAGGAGAAGATCCTGGAGAAACCTGTGTCTGATAATAAGACTATAACGTTCAGTTTGTTAAATACATGAGCTTGTTTCAGTGACTCTTGAAGCTGCAGGATGAACAGAAGTTTGTATATGGATGTAGGGTTTGTCGCTTCGTAGCATTTAAGATTATGTTCATGTGACATTCTAGACCTGCAGGATGAGATGAGATTCATTATGAGAACAGAGTTTGGAGAAGCTGTAAATAAGGTTCTCTTCACTCTGATTGTTTTAATACAAACATGTTTAGATGATTGCTTTGAGGACAAATTGGGACCAACACATTTCCCACAGAGATTAGAGAATCTTTTTTAAAAATATTGGAGCCAGAATCCTACATTCTGACTTGTTTAGGCCCGAGCTCCAGCAGAGCGTAGAAGGGCCTTTTGATTTAGCAACAATGATGTCTGTGGGAGACGTGACGTGTTGTGCCTACATTTTTTGCAAGAATCCTTTCTTAAGGCCCGGACACATAGGACTTGATCTGTCGCTGTAGTTTCGCCCAGTGGAGCTGGAAGACGCGCAAAATGACGAGGTGGAGGCGGGGAGAGCTGTCATGAAATATATTTATCCAACAAGCTCAATACTTGTCGTGTAAGCGATCATGGACAAGAGAACTAATCCTGTCACACCACGGTCTTGTTTCCTTGGTCAAATGAAGACCTGTGCTCTCCATTCGCATCGCTCCAGTTGGAAATAATCTATCTGGAGCGAGTGCAGCAGCTTCTCACAAAGCTGTCATTTCTTTGCTCTGATCGGCAGAACATCAGGCCGCTCCTCCGCTGACAGACACATGCACATGAAATGCATTTCAAGTTAAATTTGCATTCTATCTGCACGGGCCATTCATCTCAGGGCAGAGCAGTTTGAAGCCTAGATTGTCTCTCCTGTAAGAACCAGGAAATGAGCCCATGCAGAAGGTCATAGGTAACAGTGGTGGCAGAATGGATAGCACTCCCAGGTCTTTGTGTGTGGAGTTTGCATGTTCCTCCCGTGTCTGGGTGGTTTTCTCTGAGCACTCTGTTTTCCCCATCAACCAGTAACATGTGTTGGTTAGAGGGTTAGGCACCAGGTGTTTATGCGAATCGCTTCTGCTGTGCTGCTCCAGGGCGGCTGCAGGGGTTACTGTGTGAAGCACTTTGGACGACATCTGCCTGTGTAAAAGTGCTATAGAAGTAAAACATTCAACAGTCATCTTTCGGAGCCACACACACTGTGCAACACTTGTGAAGGCTGCATCATTCATACCTCGGTTGTATGGTGAAAGGACAAAGACCATAGGGTTAGGTCGTCTCGATGGCGCTTGTGGCTTTAACCTTGATTTGTTTTTGCCGAGCTGCGTTTGTTTGTTTGTTTGTTTGAGTCAGACACTTGTGCAGGTTGTTTTTCGTTGCCCTGAGTTCTTCATGTCTGTTCACAGCTCCATCAGAAACAGAAACCAGCGGATCGAACCCAAAAACAGCCTGTGTGTGTCTGTGTTTGTGAGGCGTCTCTCTCCATGGAAACGACCCCTGACCTCGGCTCTTTTTTCTTACCGTGGCGTTTTTCCGGCTCTGACACAGAAGCAGCCGACTGTCACCAACACAAACATCTGGTTAAATACAGAAATGTGTCACTGTGGTTCCAGGTTTTCTCTTTGTGTTTTTACATCTCCAGACGAAAAAACAAAAGCCAGTTTAATTGTTTTGTATCGTAGAAACAGCACCTGCAATAAAACAAGATAATCATTTAAAAATACACTTAGATTTACCACAAAATCAGACTTTTAATGACAGAATAAACAATCTTTTATTAGGAGAAAGTTCTGAGAAGATGAGTTGTTTTTCTTGTGAGATTTGATTCGTCGGATTCTCTCAGAACATAACGTCTTGAGCTTGTTTCTTTTCTGTTTTAAGTGGAAACCGTTTGGACACGTCTGAGCCGAACACGTCCTGATCAGCCTGAAACAGAAGATCCTCTGGCTCCAGTCGCTGCTTGTGCTTCCTGGAAACTTAAACTCACTTGTACAGACAATAGTTTAGCCAGTTTTATTACATTAAATTAGGGCTGCAGCAGGTTAATAGATTAATCGCAGCTTCGTTAACTGTTCTGTCACAATTCTAAATGACTATTATGCCATTACAGACGTGGTTTGATGCCAAGGAAAGTTCTCCAATCTCGATACCAGTGTCAATACTACAACTGCTTCTAACATTTCAGACAAAAATTACATTTACAACACAAAGTCATAGTTTTTGTTGTTCTGTGTTGTAGTAGATCTAGATTCTTTTTTGCCCAAATGAGTATATAGATTTGATACTAGCTTTGGTATTGGTTTTTGATAGGCCTTCTTTCAACAATCCTATTTTATATCGGCTTCAAAACCTGCCTTGAGCTGAGGAAAGGTTCATATTAAACAGTAATGAGGATAAGTGGTGAAAATGATCCAGCGTTTTCATTTCCAAAACAGATTCCGATACTTTAAAGGTGCACTGTGTAACTCTTTGGAAGTGAAAAGTAAACTACACAATTCTGAAGAAATGGAAAGTTAAAGCCACCACGTGGTTTTTAATCCAAAGCCTGACGGAGGATCGCGCACCACAGGTGAAACTCGGGTCTGCCTCATTATATCAAAGATATAACGGCCCGCAGGACTTATTTTCGCCGCTGCAGCATTAGTACCTCAGCGCTTGATCCGCTCTTCACAGCGACATGTAAACAAACGGCGCTAGAGGATGACGTCACCGACCTGTGGCTCGGTTCGTTTGTGCAAGTGTGAGTGCGGGCCGGACCCTAACCCTAGTGTGAGTGCGCCCTGAGTCAACCAAATAATTCTTTAGTTGACCCATTAGACCCAGTAGATTAGTGGCACGGTGGCGGAACTGATAGCGCTCTCGCCTCACAGCAAGTAGGTCGCGGGATCGACTCCCGCACGGGCCCGGGCCTTTCTGTGTGGAGTTTGCATGTTTCTCCCCGTGTCTGGATGGGTTTCCTCCGAGCACTCCGGTTTCCCCCACCAACCAATAACATGCATGTTAGGGTAATATCCTCCAGCTACGGTCCTGACCAAGCCTAAAGAAGATCTGGAGATGGGTCCCAGAGCGCTGCACTGTGCAGTCACTGCTCCTGAGGAGATGCTCCAGAGACATTGAAGGATGGGTCAAATGCAGAGGACAAATTTCCCTATGGGGACAATAAAGTGTACCTTACCTACCTACCTTAATTATATGATGTTGCAGCATAAAAGTAGTGAATTAGTTGAAGATTTGCTTGCCTTTTGTTATTTTAGACATAAACATACGATTTCTTATTCATTTTCTGTATAAATTGTTGTTTTTGCATGAACTCCACAACATTTTTAGTCGTTTCAAGTGTGACGATAGTGGTCAGTACCGTCCTGAGCGGGAGTCGAACCAGGATCCTTCGTTCCGCAGGCGACTGACAAACATGTTGAGCTAAAGGGAACGCTCCCGTTAGCCCAATTTGCCGGTCCTACTTTTATACCTGAGGGGGTGAGTTTATCCCATACCACCACACACTTCGCCGACCTGGTCCCTCGTGTGGGTCTACACCGGTTACACAAGCATAGTTTGGGTTAAATGATCAGAATCTGAAGATATTTTTCGACGTCGTTGATTATGTCTACTAATTGTTGCAGCCATAATAATCAATATGAACTTGTCTGATATGCCTCAACCACAGCTGGAGTTGTGTCTTTGAGATACTATTCTTTCCTCTCTGAGCCTCAGAAAACACTCTTCAGGATGTCCCAGTTTATCTGCAGGACAATAAAGATCACTCAAACCTGCAAGAATCAATCCAAACACAACTGTGAGTAAACTACTGATGAGACACTTAGAAGAACACTGTTACAAACTCTGAAAAGTAGATTTTTTTTTCTCCTCTGGTGTAGATCTGTGTCTCGTTCTGACCCTCCCCCTCGCTCTCCTCTTTCTCTTTTCTCTCTGTGTGTCCTCATGTTGCCCCCAAACGTCTGTGTTTTGGCTCCTGAAGCTTAAATATTCAGACCGAACCCCCTTTTTCTGCCTCCGACTCTGAAAGAAAAGAATCCGGGACAGAAAGCTCACGTCAGCAGCAGCAGAAGAATTATAGGATTTAAAGAGGACTCAGTGAAACCCAGTGAACATGATTCTAGTTCAGATTTGACTCAACATTTTGCTCGTTGCTTCTTAAGTTGCAACGTAACTGCTGTAAAACTAAGTCAGAATTAGAAAAACCTAATGTCATATTGACTTTAAAAACTTTTAACATGACTCTTGAAATCATCTGTGGGGTTTTTTTGTTCCAAAGCTAAACTTTTTACATTTTTTAAGATGTTTTGTGGCGAGTTAAGTGTATTTTTAGCACAACTAATACAAGTCGAGTTACTTGTATTAGTTGCAACTGATGTTGCGTTATGTCAGAAAAGTAAACAGAAAGTTAAAGATGCTAGTATCACGTTAGCATTTAGCTCGCAGCTACTGTTAGCATTGTTAGATATATTTACATTGTTGAACCGTTGGATATCTTTATTCATCTCCATGTCTTCGTGCCTGTATCTGACACATTATATCTCCTAAAGTTCACATTTGTTATTGTAGTTTTTGAGCAGTGACTGATAAAGCTGTTGTTCTGATTCACTCCCCATGTTAACTTTCCCCCTCGGAGGTCCGTTAGTGGGCGTGGCCTTTGATGCCAACTGTATCTATTGCCTTGTACACCAGCTCCAGTAAGCTGCAGTCCTTATTTGCCCAAAGTGGCACGAATTCACCTGGATTCCCACAAGAATGCTTGTATTATGACTTGAGGGAAAAAAGACTCTGTATGGCTTTTTTCTGCACACTTGTGCGACTCTCAGATGTGCGTTCGCACTGCTCTGAGGTCTGTGTACAAGGGCACATTGGTTTTAAGCACTCTTTATCTGATTTATTATTTGAAACTTAGTGTGTAGAAGTGCAAACTTGTACTTAAACCTAACCCGATTTAATTCTACATAGGCCTACATGTACATGACACAATTACAAGTCCTAGTCCTTACAAGTCGCAAGCACAATTTCAAGAAATATCAGAATCTACTCGCTCTTAGTCTTGCAGGACTCTCACTAAACTTTCACTCGGTGTACGGCAGAGGAAACGCACAAATCTAGAGAATCCATCTGGTCTGACTCAGGGTACAGTTAAGTCAGCTGGACCAATCACAGCGCAGCATTGGGGATTTGGCAGAAGAGCACGCTTGAACCAAAACAAACATGGTGGTGTTCACTGACAGACTCTGGCATTGTTTTGCAGAATGATGGACTTTTTTGACTTTTGAAAAATTTACCAGCAAATAGTACAATATAACAAGGAACATGTCTCTGCTTTGCTTTCAACTAGATTTAACAAAAAATTTAACTTGTCTGCAACTTCTGTATTGTAAGGTTTGGGAATGTGATGTAATGTCACAATACAATATTTATTACATTATCGCAATGTTACAGAATACAGATAGCCCACAATATTGAGGTTAATGTTTACTATCATTAGCATAACATCATTGTTTCCAGTCATTCTTTTATCTTTTATCTTTCGGTGATTCCTTTTCTAGATGCATATTCATAGCTTCAGGCTAAATCTCTCTCTCCATATCAGATATAACCGGCTGTTCAACTTTTTTTTACTTTATTTTACCTCTGGGCCAAAGGTGCACGACAAACCACCATTTTTATTTGGCGTTGCACAAAATATTCTTAACATATTGTGTGTTTTAGCAGTGTAAAATAACTACTGTGGATGTAAAGCAAGAACAAGACAAGTATGCATCAAACCAGTTTATAAAATCAAATATATATTTTTTGGTTTGGAAGTTGGGTTGTGGTTGCAGAGCCTGATTCAATCCTTAGAAAAAGCAGAATCTCATCCAAAAGTCAGAATAATAATCCCTTTAAACCGTGCCCTGTCCTGTCTCAGCCGTATCTTCTCTTCTGTCGACAGGTTTGCGTAATCCTGCCGCGTCCCTCCTTCTCCTCAGGGCAGCTTTTCTTTTCATCACCTGTGATCAGCTGACTTTGTGCCTTTGTGCAACGCGCTGGTATGTGTCTGTGTTCCGCTCGTGTCCGGACAGCTCCGCGTGGAAAAAAAAGAACAGACTGGAGTTTAGACGAGGATTATGTAAATGTGACGATCAGAGCTGGACTTGTTTTTACTTCAGAATTGTTTAAAAGCTACATTTTCTCCAAAAAGACTTTTCATTTCGGCCTATTTTCTTGAAATGAAAGCTTTGCTTATCTGAGGTTTTACTTTAAGCCTCTGATTTGGACTGACTCTAGTTAAATTTGGGGCTGGACAGAGGCTGATTTGACTCTAAATTTTGCATTTCCAGGAGCTGAGAGTTTAGTTTTATTTGATGGTCAGACAAAAGTAGCAATGCAATGAATATTTCAATTAAAGGCATTAAGAATGTATTTTGAAAATGGTGGATTTTTACACGTCACTGTAAAATGCATTACTCATTGTAGTTTGGGCTAACTCTTCAAAGGTCTTGGGCCAAGTGATGTTTTTGACCCCCAGGCTGCTGTGTGGATATGTCTTTAAAGATGCAGTGCCCTGATTTTCCATGAAGTTGAAGTTGAGACAGCTGGATCGATTCATTCTGTGTATTTGACCCAGTCTTCAGTGCTGCTGCTGCTGGATCTACTGAAGGTCTGAGAGCTGGATTGTATCTTAGTGTGACGTCACAATATTAGCTTCCATCAAACCTTTCTACAAATCCCCTGGTTCTCGTTCTGATTTGGGACATGAGATCCAACAGCTCCATCAGATTCAGGGATAAAGTCTGCGCTATAGACACGGCTGTCAGGGCTGCAGTGAAACTCAGTGTTTTGATACGAGAATATATCATCATAAACTTGTTGGCAATACACATATTGATACAGTGAGGTGTATCAGGATACTTAAACTCATAATACATTTTACACTTCTGAACCTTTTTAAGGCTGAAACTTTTGAGCTGAAAAATGACTTATTCATAGGACACTTGTATCTTAAATTAAGAGAAGTGTGAAAAGGCTATTCTTCTGCATTTTGTTTTTATGCATAATCAATGTTACATAATCATAATCAAAGAGTCCTGCACTCACAAACATCATTCATTCATCATTCATTTTTGTCAGTAAACTATATCTTGATGATACGCATCATATTGAGAGTTTTCTATGGAGATGTATTGGGGTACATATTGTATTGGAAGGCTCCTGGTAGGGAGGGACGTGCTGGCGCTGCGCTCGTGCGCATGTACATGCGTAATGCAAACTGTCAGCCGTGGAGTTGAACAGATGAGAGCAGATACCAGTCAGTCCATTCTACTATAAGTGGGTCTAGAATAGGGCTGGGCAAATATCGTGATAACAATCGAATCGTGAGCTCACTGTTGTGACGATCTGCTTTTTTGGTGAAATCGTCAAATCATGATTTCTCGTTTCTCTATTTAATGCATCTGTTTGTTAAAATACAGACAGTTATTTCCAACCTACTTCTCTCAGCCTCAGAGTTGCCAAGTTTGTTTCTTTATAACAAATTTGGGCGTCTATTTTTAATAGTTTTATGAATTTTGAAGATCATGTGTTGAGGTCTTTCCGGGTGAATTTGAGCAAATTTTTAAGTTTGATTTACAAAAAATATATCTATTTATGAAAGAAACATGAATTTTATTATATTTTCAAAAGCTGTTATTAGTGTTAGAAATGTCAAAATTGTATTATTACACAACGTTCTAATTAATTGATTAATTGAATAACTTTATGTATGGGCTGAGGTCGCTTGTCTTTAAATTTTTTTCAAAAGCTTGGTCACATTTTTCTCTGAAAATCTGTCCACACTGGTCAGTCTTCTGTTGTGCTCTGAGTGAGTGACAGCTGGATTGAACCAATCACAGTAAAGTAGAAACTTTCAGAAAAAGCAGATGATTATATTTACCTCAAAAGCCATAAGAAAATATTCTACAAAAATTGTGATCAAATCGAAATCGTGATCAGTCTCCAGGAACATCGTGATAATAATTTATTGCCATATCGCCCAGGCCTAGTCTAGAACAAACCAGTCCAGGAAAAGCTAAAGTTGAACCAACTTTGTGAATGAATCGCAGAAGTAGAGCTGCAGCCTAAATAAGAGGTTTTGGTTTTGGTGTAGCTGGTGCCTTTATGTGGCACTGTTTTGCTGCTCATGTCAGGCTCATGTGTGCAGACTCCTATGAAGCTGCATATTCCAAAATTTTAAGTTTCAGGATCAGTTTGGAACGATCAGTGGAGCAGCGCCAGCACCTTCTCGCGCGGTGTTTGTGCGACTATGCTCTGCAGCTTTGTTGATTTGTGTTGCGGTTCGTACCAAAAACATCCGCTTGTCGGCAAGTTAATCAAATAAACTCTTTGGACACTTATCATTTCTCTCATTACGACCCTGGCTTGTGTAAAGTGTTTGTGTTGACACTCTTATTGTCCTTTATCCCGTCTGTTTCTTTCTGTTCCTCTGACGCAGCAGTGAAACCAGCCTTCCCCCCGTGGTTAGAACAGATTTGTACAGAAGCAGAAACGTTGTGTAATCTTGAGGTTTTTCTAATTCTTTCTCTGTTCGGAGCTTTACAATATGATTCATGTGGAAAACTCCCTTCACTCACTTCCTCCGCTGCCCTGGTTTAATTCAGGCCACAACTTCTGCTCTTTTCAGATGATCATGAACCGCACACGTCTTCTAGGTTTGTATGTTTGTGTTGTCATGTGAACACAACCTATTTTGTGATCGGATAAGTTCAGTGGACAAATTTCACAAACTAGGAACATGTTCTAACGTAATTTCACACATTTTTGATCAGATTATTTCGATTAGTGACTTGACCCATTCACTTTTTTTAATTTAAACGATATTATTTTTAGTGTATTGTTGGCCTGAATGAGCTGCTTCTGTTTTATTGTACAAAAAATAAATTGAACGGATGAAACGCATCGTCTGCTTTCTGCTAGATCCTGTAAAGTGAATAGATTTTCTGTTTCTTGATGGAATGGTTTCATCTCTATAGACTGCAAAGGCCAACTTCGAAAAGGGTTAGCCTCGAAAAGAGCTAAAGTCAAAAGGGCTAACTTCAAAAAAGGTTCACTTCAAACCCACACAATTAAAAAAATAATAATTGCAACTCCGAAAAGGGCTTGTCATTCCCCAATCCGACTCACTTGCCGAAGCTTGACTTTATTTTCATTGTTTAAACTGCCAGAAACGGTAAAAAATATTGTGTTTTCACAGACGTTAAGCTCATATGTAACCTAAAATAAACACATTTAAAAAGTAAATGATAAATATAGCAGATTCTGTCTTGTTTGTCCTTGTTTGTTGCTGTAGTCAATAACGTTTATGCGCCTATGCAGAAGTTTTTGGGCAGGCGTACATTGACTTGTGACTCAAATTCGGCTCTGACTCCGATTGGGGCGTGACAGGGCTAACACTGAAAAGGGCTAACGCCAAAAAGGTCGAAGTTAACCTTTTTTGAAGTTGGCCAAGGGCTACCTTTTGAAAAGGTCAACTTCAAAAAAGCATTGCAAATTCAAACACAGTCAATTTAGAAAAAATGCAACTTTGAAAGGGCTAACTTGGACGGCGGCACGGTGGCAGAGTGGATAGCGCTCTGGCCTCACAGCAAGAAGGTCGCGGGTTCGATTCCCGCTCAGGCCCGGGCCTTTCTGTGTGGAGTTTGCATGTTCCTCCCCGTGTCTGGGTGGTTTCCTCCGGGCACTCCGGTTTCCCCACCAACCAATAACATGCATGTTGGTGATAGTCGGAGGTTGAGGCTCCAGGTGTTTAGGTGAATTGCCTCTGCTGAGTTGCCCCAGGGCAGTTTACTGTCTCTGAGTGGGGAGTGGAGGGGTTGATCTCACTGTGAAGAGCTTTGTGACTCTGTGTCTGTGAAATGCGCTGTACAAATAAAGATTACTTACTTACAGGGGCTAACTCGGACAAGGGCTAACATGGAAAAGTGCTCGCAAATTCAGGTGCACACATGTTTTTAAAAAAACAACCAAATTTGAATGAATGTTTTTGAAATGCTGGGGTGTTTTCCCTTCCATTGTACATTTGTCACTAAAACTATAAATTTTTTTTAAAACCTGCATAAACCCTTGTCTAACCTTCCCTGTTCTCTTTCTTTTCTCTGTTCAGACTCCAAAGCCATCGTGGACGGGAACCTGAAGCTGATCCTGGGTCTGATCTGGACTCTGATCCTGCATTACTCCATCTCCATGCCCATGTGGGACGAGGAAGAGGAGGCCGACGAAGGCAGACAGAAGACGCCCAAACAGAGGCTCCTGGGCTGGATCCAGAACAAACTCCCAGAGCTGCCCATCACCAACTTCAGCAAAGACTGGCAGACGGGACAGGCCCTGGGAGCGCTGGTGGACAGCTGCGCGCCAGGTCAGTCACAATACTCTTATCAACAACAACTCGAAGTCATTTTTTAAGTTTTGGTGAGAGGCGGAGGTAGTTATAATGGTAACATTGACTTGCCAAAAACAGCCCAAAAGTTGTGTTTTGCATCATTCACAAATAATAATAATAATTTTATTCGTATAGCACTTTTCAAAACGAAGTTACAAAGTGCTTCGCATAATGAAACGGGCATTACAAATTTTAAAACGATAACAATAATTTGTGATAAAATAAACATAAACATACATCAATAAAATACTTGCCTACACATGGCATTAAAAACAGTTATTTAAAAAACGCCTATTTATAAAAGTGGGTTTTCAGTCTAGACTTAGACGCGGCTACTGTGTTTGATGACTTAACCTCTGCTGGGAGAGAGTTCCAGAGTTTGGGGCCTCTTACAGAGAATGCTCTGTGCCCTCTTGTTATAAGTCGAGAGGAGGGCAGTATGAGGAGATTTAGGAGATTTGGGCGACACGGTGGCGCAAGCGGTTAGCGCTCTGGCCTCATAGCAAGAAGGTCCTGGGTTCGACTCCTGGGCCGGCCGGGGCCTTTCTATGTGGAGTTTGCATGTTCTCCCCGTGTCTGCGTAGGTTTCCTCCGGGTACTCCGGTTTCTTCCTACAGCTAAAAACATGTCCATTAATGCCTCCCCTGACCCTTCCCCAGGGCTCCCCTGCAAAAGAGATTCTGAATCTCAGTGGGACTTCCCTGGTTAAATAAAGGTCAATTAAAATGAGGAGAGCCTGCTCCACAGAACGTAGAGAGAGAGTTGGAATATAAGGGATGAGAAGGTCACAAATATATGAAGGAGCAAGGCCATGCAGAGCTTTAAAAGTAATTAGTAGGATTTTAAAATCTATTCTCAAACTTACAGGCAGCCAGTGAAGAGATGCCAATATTGGTGATAGGTGCTGATGTCTCCTAGTGTTTGTTAAATTCTAGCAGCTGTGTTTAAAACAAGCTGAAGGCGATTTTGTGACTTGTGACTGATAAACCATTACAGTAGTCAACACGCGAGAATATCAGTGCATGAACGACTTTTTCAAGGTTGGTCTGTGAAACAAAAGACTGACTTTTGGCAATACTACGCAGATGAAAAAAACAAGACTGCACAACCTTGGTTATTTGTTCTTCAAAATGAAAGTCAAAATCTAAGATCACTCTCAGGTTACGGGCAGAGTCCTTTACTAAGGAAGGAAATCCCCAAGACTGTCTCTTAGACCGTTTCTAAGTGCATACAAATGCATACATAATCCTGGATTGTTAAAGTGTTTCTAATCCCCAAAGCTGAACATGCTCAGTTTGTAGTTTTAATGTGAACAGCTCTTTCAGGCTGAATTGAGCTCTTTTGACTGTTAAGATTACAGAATTACCTTAAGTTAATGGCTTTGTACAATAATGCTCTTTCCTTTTGTTGATTTCTGTTAAAGATTGAGCAGCTGATTTTCACTCTGCAAACACAATTTAGGTTTTAAATCTTGACTTTAAAGTTTGTTTTCAAGGATTTGATCGCTTGTTTCTCTCTGAAAATCTGGCAACATCTTAGACAGCTGGACGTAGCTAGAGACGGTGAAGGATGAACTTTCTGAAAAGTAGATGATTTTATTTACCCCAAAGGCAATAAAAACCAGTCTACAAAAAACCGTGATAAAATCAAAATCCGGATCTGGCTCCGACTCCAAAAAATCTTGTTATACATTTTTAGCCTTATGGCCCAGGCCTAGTTTAGCTGCGGGTTTATTTTAACTATCAATATATATATTTGAGATTGTAGACAAGCAAACATGTCAGCTACATGAACAGAGTGAAACAGGAAAAGTGGGTAAAGTGAAAGTGAACAGGACGTTTAAGAAAAGCAGCCTGGTGTCAGTGGAAGTCTGACACTGGCAGATAAACTCTGGTTAGGTTGTGTGACTCTGAACTGACTTTATGACAAACTCAACTGTTATCCCACTGAAGTCAGAAGAAACTCACTGAAAACATGATTGTCTGGTGTGAGGAGGACGTCAGACGTGTTGTGCTGCTGCTGGGTTTGACAGACGTGAACGTGAGGTCAGAGAAGAGTCTGTGTGCGTCATTCACAGGACGGTGAGAGGCAAAGAGAGAGAAGGAATGAGAGAGGGAGACACAGAAGAGGAGGACAAGATTAACGCTGCAAGCTGCATGGTCCTTTGCATGTGAGCAGAAAACTAGATAGACTTAAAGGAACCATATGTTCCTATGTTCCATATGACAACAACAGAATCATAAAGATGATATTAATGGGGCCTAATGGATGCAAATTCTAAATGCTAATAACTAGAGCTGTACTCAACCAAAGAAATTCTTGGTCGACTAAAGACATGTCCCATCGACCGATTAATCGACTAAACGACTAAAGAACTACAGCCCTACTAATAACTAGGGCTGTACTCAATGTATCGATACAGGAATATATTGGGACAAGCTCATTGGCAATACGCGTATCGTTACAGAGAGGTGTATCGGGATACGTATCGGCATACTTAAATTCATATAATTTACATTTTTGAACCTGAACAACAGCTTTAAGGCTGAAACTATTGAGCTGAACAATGTTTTTTTTGTAAGACACTTGTATCTAACATAAAGAGCAGTTTGAAAATACAATTCCTTTGCATTTGACACTTAATACGTGACATATTGCCGAAATTATATCAGGATTTACGTGTATTGGGATATGTATCGTATCGTGACCTCTGCATCGGGATACGTATTGTATCGGAAGGCTTTAAGGCTTTTGGCAATACCCAGCCCTACTAATAACCTGCAAACAGTTATTAATAGTTTTAATTGGAGTACACTGGCTCATCCTTTTATAGATGCTTTAAAACATTTGCCTGGGATCCAGAACCACACTTCAGCAAACAGCGAAGAGTGGGTCTGGTCACCACGTCCTCCGCCTGTGTTTCAGATCAAATCCACATCGTACCGGCCAATCAGGTTAGCTTATTAGCGTGACGCAGATGAAACAAAGGAGCTGATTGGTCGTCTGTCCGAAGACCGAAATCTAACTTCACTCACCTCACATTAAAATCTTTTTTTTTTTCTTCACTCATTGATTCTGCAATAATCCATGATATTTTTCAGTTCCACCTGAAATTTTTTCATGTATTATTTTTTTCGTCGGAAGCAGCCATGTTGGTTTTCACACTGCGGAAGATTCATGTCTCTGATTGGCTAATTAATCTGTCAATCACAGCTACAGATGATATATTTTTTTATATATCGTCTGGATTTTCCAGGCAGTTACAACATTATGATCTCATAATAAAAAGCAGCAGTCATCAATGACGTTGAAAAAAATTAAAGGGACTGTACCTGATTTTTGCATCCTAAAAATGTAAACAAACAGAAATAATTAATTTTAACCTTTTTCCTTCAGGCTACATGATTTCCTCACGTAGCTAATGCATTCTGAGCTTCAGAATTGTTCATCATGATGAGTTTTGATGTTTTTTCACAGCTTTTAACAGCGAGGTGAGTCACTATGCTAACAACAGTTAGCCACAATGCTAAAAACAAAAACAGATAAAGCTGCACACAAACGGGATTTTATTAGACATAGACAGGACTTTGGGGACTAATTTCCACCTGAATAGATACATTAACAAGGCATCAGTGCTAGGGAGAAATTGCTTTTAAGTTATCTTGTTGCTAAAAAATCGAGTACAGTCCCTTTAATAAAAAAATCTCAATTCTCCAAAATAAAAATAAAATCGAGTATTTTTTTTTTTTTTTTTTTTTTTTATCGCCCAGCCCTAGTTTCACAGGTTTGCGGTCAGCACAGTATTGAGTAGATCAATCAATGATGATGTCACAGTCTTCTACTGGCCACAGCAGCGAGACACCGAAGGAGCAGGACGACTTTGTGAATTTGCAGTAAAAGGGCCAAAAATGACTGTAGAACAAAGTTATTTAAAAGCCACAGAGAGAGAAAAAGAGGAGAAATGAGAGATGAGTTTGTGATCCACAGTTCTGTCTGACATTCAGAACACGTTAAAATAAAGCAGCAGGAAGAACTACAGACTCTGCTTTTCTCTATATACAACACATTAAAACAAACTCAAACAAATGCATCTGAACAGAACAAAAACAGTTGTCTGACGCAGCATAAATATTCCAGATTCCAGACATTGACAGATAAACCTGAGGCTGCAGACAACCCTGGACTAAATCTGCTTCTCTTCTGTTTAAAAGTGTTTAAAATGTGTCCTTATCTTTGTTTGTCATTGACATTTTAATAATATTTGTGTAATTTTACTTAACGAGGGTCACAAAGCTTCACAGGGACAAATATAGACTCATGAACAAAGAGAAAATGTCCTTCCAGTTGATTTTCGATGTTTTTCATTTGTTTTCTGGTTAAAGTGAGCTCTGTGCCAGACCTTTTTGTACATTGGCTGTTTGAATATTTAGTGATAATAATTCCCTGCGTCCTTCCTCACACTGTCTTCTTGTCTCTGTTCAGGTCTGTGTCCGGACTGGGACTCGTGGGACCAGACTAAACCGGTGGAGAACGCTCGAGAGGCCATGCAGCAGGCCGACGACTGGCTGGGCATTCCTCAGGTGAACTACTCTGTCTATTTACTCTTGAAAATGTTAAAACAAAGCAAAAATCAGCTTCAGGGCGTTCCAGTCTTTTCCACGAACCTTAATCAGTCGATCCAAAGCAGCGTTTAAATTGACTTTTTTCATTATAATTTATAACTATACACAAAGCGACAGACAAAAATAAGTCTAAGCTAAATATTATTTCTCATAATTAAGAGATAATGCAAGATCCTGCCCCCAGAAACTTTCCCTAAATTTAGAGTGAGCTGTTTTAGACCAACAAATCTTTAGTTTTAAGCATAATTTAATTGCACCTCTCCTCAAGTTCCACTTGGTGTCAATGTTTCCAAATGGGGCCCCAGCCCTGTCCCTCTCCCTGTGAGCTCCGCCTCTGCTCCCTCTTCACGCTGACGCTGGAACAGTTGATAAATGTGCAGAAATCCGCTGTATTTCGCCGCGGTCATTTTCGCGATCTGCAGTTGTTTAATTATCAACTGTTTGTACATAGTTCAACCAATATGTCCTATTGACACAAAATAAAGATTGGCTGAGAGCTTATGAGATACAGAACATGTATTTGTGTCCAAACTGTTCCCAGAGTCTTTGATTGAATTACAAGAGTGACAAAATTCGGTAAGAACAAATACTAAGAACAAATTGTAAATGCCAAAAATGTATGAGCTAAAAATGGAATGTTCATGCGAACACTCTTCACTTCATTTGGTTCTGATGCGTGTAAGTACGAGCTGCGGCACCTCCCGCTTTTACTCTGAGCTTCCAAACTGTTTGTGAGAGTTTTCCTCCTCAATCCAGTTTGTGATCTTCTCTTGTCTTGATGCCAATATTCCGTCACATATTCACAATAAAAGTAGCCTAAACAAGAGGAAGATCTCAGGTTAGGGTTTAGGGTCACATCAGCGCGACAAATGTGTCGTAAGTGTACTTTTCCCTCAGTTTACCCTTCAGACATTTATTGCAGAAACAGTTGGATGTATGTATTGCAAAACGTATTAGGATTTAAACCGTATAGTTTTAGACTGGTTAATTTGGTTATTCTCTATAAGAATAGCAAAAGTTTATAGAAAGGATCCAAGGCTCACACCAGGGGGAGCACTGTCCCCTCCTGCACCCCTACTTCCCATGGTTATTTGAGGAGGCCACGATGGACTAGCTGCACTAAAACTCTTATGTACAGCTTTATTTGCAGAATAAGTCTAAAAATGAAATTCCTGTGTAACTCACAGATAAAAGATTTAGTCCAGTTCTTTGTCTGTCCCAAACGTGGCAACACTGGTAAATAACTATTTTTGTGTACTGTTTGTTTTTTAATTGATCTAGATACAGGGGTGTCGAACTCATTTTGATAAAGGGCCACATTGGCATCGGGGTTGTCCTCGAAGGGCCGGTTGTAATTAAAATGAACCTTACTAATCTTTCTGTATTTGATTATTGTATATTAATTAAAGTGACACTTACTGAATATACATCTGCATTAGCCTGAAAAATGACTTACTCTTTAAGTTTCAGACAAATTATTTCATAAAGTTTAGACACCCACATTACTCCTGGCACTAATATAAAATTAAACTATACCTCTTAAGACCTTGAGGGCCGCATAACATGAGGCGGCGGGCCTAGTCTTTGACATATGTGATCTAGAATCTGGAATAAAGATGAATTGAATAGAAACTGATTGAATTGAAAAAGCAGATCAATGAAAATCAATTGAAATCATAATCAGAAAACTTTTGTAGTTCATTCATTGCAGCCACTTTACTAAAGCGGAGCAGGTAACAAGAGCTGTGTGTGCCACAGCAGTTCACATGGACTCTGAAGTGAATGCTGACTGAAATATTACAATTACAAGATTTAGAATAAATTAATACTTCTTAAACGGCATTTAAGACTTTTATCACAGAAGGAAGACATGGAGTAGTGATTAGTTCCTGGACATAGACTTCATCACATTCTGTAACATGAACACATAATACAGTAGCCTATGTACAGGTCTTCTAGCTTTGGTAAAGATGTCAGAGTCTGGCTCCGCGTGGCACAGTCTGGCTCGTGGTGTCGTGCCAGCGTCTGCTCTGTGGTTTCCTGACTCTTCTTCACAGTTTCAGAGCGTGTGTGTGGCGGTGCAGCTGCAGGTGGAACATCGCGTGTGAATCAATGGATGCAACACTAAAGTGGTTTTGTACCAAATCACAACCTTTGTTTTGTGTCTGAGGAAACAGAGAAGAGACCAAAGAGTTTTCCATCAGAGGAGTTCAGTCTTATTCTGATCTCATTCTGAAACACAGATCTGCACAAACTCATCTCTGAAGTCATTTACAAACTGTGGTTTTAGAATAAAACAGAAGTGATGCACACAGCTCTGAAGCAGCTGCTCAAACGAAAAGGACCACTTCAGAAAATATTCAGCCCTCAGAGCAGCACCGGCATTAAAGCTCATGAGGTCTGGACCAGGGCTGGACAAAAATGAGATATTCCAAAAAATGATCGCTATGTCCAGTTATAATATTTAGACCATATTTTTTAACTGTAAAATGTTCAGACACACATTTAAATGCATTAGTTGAAGCTTAATGATCAGAAAACTGAGGCTGTAGTTGACTAAAGACATTTTTGGTCAACTTCAGTCATGTTCTGTCAGTCATTTAGTCCAACCTTTTTCATCTTTAGTACCCTAATCATGATCTCACACACGCAGTACACACTATTTTAAGGGGTATTTTGTCTATCCATAAAAAAACATTGCATTTTATTGTTTTTCTATTATATATTCATTTCATGTAAACTGTGCTGCAAATAACATTTTTTTACATTACAATACTTGCAATTGTACCCTTCTTTTAAATCTAAAATCATCCCAAGTACGATTTGTCAAATAGTCATGTACCCCCTGAGGCCCACTTGCCCCTGGTTGGGAAACACTGATTACCTCGACTAAAAGGTCCCCACTGCCTCGCCATTCGAACACCTCCGACAAAATTGTAGATCGGTGGTCCTCACTATTTTTTAAAGAAGAGCCACATTGACGGACCAAAGAGAAGGGGAGAGCCGCAAAACATCAAACATAAAAACAAACAAAAAACAGACCAGCGCAGACTAGAAAATAGAACTCAAATGTGTGTTTGTATGTTTGAAAATAAAGCACAAATGTGCAGATAAAAATGTATTTAAATTCAAATTAAATATTATTTTGTGTGTTATAAAAATAGGGATTTCAATTTGACTTGTAGCTTCTTTAATATAAATTTTATATTACTACGGTCAGGTCAATTTACATTTATTATAGCAAATTACAAACATTTGTTGTCATTTTTTAAACAATCAGTGTTTTGCATTATGAGCCTGATGTAGTTTAAATCTAACATGCATCACATTATCCAACCAACCCAACCACACTGTACTTACTATTCAATATGTCTACACTTCATTCTTATTATTTTTAATATTAAACTGATGCGTCTCTGGTCACTCTGTGACGTGCTAGCTCCGCCCCCTTCATCTGCCTTTCTCACACCTCCACTGATGCTGCTGCTGCGCTGACAGAGAGACGAGACAAGTGTGTTTTTCTCCCTTTGGCCAGAGTCATACATGAAATAAACCTAAATACCTCTTTGCGGACACTATTTAACAAAGTTTAATTGTGGAAAAAC
Organism: Mugilogobius chulae; assembly: GCA_038363315.1. Classification (NCBI taxonomy): domain Eukaryota; kingdom Metazoa; phylum Chordata; class Actinopteri; order Gobiiformes; family Gobiidae; genus Mugilogobius; species Mugilogobius chulae. The sequence continues at coordinate 39,022,917 of CM076398.1, forward strand.
TCTCCGCTGGACTGCGGTGTTCGCGAACGCGCGTATAGGACTAGATTTTTCCCGATCAACTTTTAAAGTGTTTAGAACTAATTATCTCGGCCAATATTGATCCTATCAGTACGAAATAAAAACTGGGACAGAGTTTAGACTCTTCTCTCTCAGAATATGTCCGCTTCAAGTCTGTGTGTGGGCGAGACATTTCACTACAGCTGCTCAAAGATACGGGACTTGATGTGAGAAGGAGAGCTCGTGCGTCCTATGGCTGGAGTGGAAAACCATTTGGCACAGTCTGAGCGCGTCACTTCATTCATTTCTTAGATCGCCAAAACATTTATTTTGCTTAATATAAGGGTGAGCTCGCAGCTCCGTGCATGTCTAAAAGAATGTAGCTATACAATGTGGTTCATTTGGTCAATGGGCTGCAGGGTGAAGCAGTGGATGCAGCGCTGAAAAAGAACCAAACTAAGAGCGCGCTTGTTGTGTGAAATGTGATCTTGCCGAATCTTGCTGAGAGCCGCCAAGTAAGGCTCTAAGAGCCGCATGTGGCTCGCGAGCCGCGCAGTGAGGAACAGGGTTGTAGATAAACAGTATCCGACTAGTTTAACAAGAAACCGAGCGTAAACTACGTCCAGATTTTTAAAGTAAAAACTCTTCGCACTGACTTTATTTTGATTACAGAACTTTAATCTTTATACTGACAGTTGCTTTGTCAGTTAAACTCAGTCGGCTGTTAATTTTCACTTTAGGTCACTGAAACACTGACAGGATTTTTTTTTAATCAGACTCATTTGTGTAGAGCCTTTGGCCTCGTGGGAGAGAGAAAACGTGAGCAAAAGAGCGATCCATCAAACACAGCAGTGTCTGCTCCTGCTGCAGAATAAAGAAATATTTTGGCTTGATGGAGACGAAATACATCCAGTAAGCATTTGCGCACGAAATCGTAGGTGTTCTGTGGCGCAGCACTGCAGAGCGGATATGCAGGATGTGGAATAAGCTTTAACACAAATATTGGCAACTAATGGTGTATTCCAGACAACTGGGATAGTTCCCACTAGTAAAATGCGCTGCAACGCCACTCAAACTGGTAAATCCCACTTGTGAACTGGAACCTGGTCGAGGAAGTCCTACTTCACTTAAAAGCTCAACAATCACCACAATAAATGAATCTGGGGATTTAACTGCCACAAAAACAATGTAAACCTTGGTTACAGTTTTTTTTAGCTTTACTTTTGTTTAGCCTAAAGGTTAGCATTAGCCCTAATGTTTTCATAGGAGTTGATTACATTGGAACGCTTTGAACTGGGAACTGGTATTTTCCAAGTGGAAAATATCCCAGTTTCCAGTTGTCTGGAACAAAGAATAAGACACAGATTAGTGATTAATTGACTAAAATATCACCTTCTATACTTATTTGAGCATTTACATCGCTATAACTTTCTTCATTTAGATTTTTTAAACAATTTTTGAAACAATATACTCTACGTATATTCCATTTTTGCACATCTTCAACGTAGCTATCACAATATTATCTAAAATTACATATAGGCTATTGCCCAGCTCTAGTCTGGACTTCAGTTTTCAAACAAACTTCTGGTCTGATATTGGTATAAACAGTCTTGTTAGCAGAACTTCTGGGCAATATTTTGGCCACAGTTTCTTTGTTAACCCAGCAGCTTCCTCAGGGTTAAGTGTAGATTGTGTTTGCTTCAGGTGTGATTGTGGTGGAGACAACTTTATAGTCACCAGGCCAAACTCTCATTCAAATAAACAATGAAGTTTATACAACATCCAGGATTTAAATATTTACTGACTGACTGTGAGAAGACGTCTCCGCCCACATTACACCTGAATCAGACACAATCTACACCTGAGCGTACTACAGCTGATCTAGTCTGATGTTTGTAAATATTTAAATCCTGGATGTTTTATGAAGAAAGGCTGCAGAACTTTATTATTCTGTTTGATTAGAATTGTTATTTTCACAATCACAAAAGCCATGCAGAGTGAGCCACCTCTGGAATAGTAATGTTATAAAAGTCTGTACATTCTTTTAGCTGTTTTTGGTCTGAAGTACAGTCCATAGCTCTGGTTTTGGTCGTTTTTCCAGGTTTTCACTCCAGTATCGCAGCTTTACCTTTATCCTTTCTTCGTTTTTCCAGGTGATCACCCCAGAGGAGATCGTTGACCCAAACGTGGACGAACACTCGGTCATGACGTACCTGTCCCAGTTCCCCAAAGCCAAACTGAAGCCCGGAGCTCCTCTGAGGCCCAAACTCAACCCCAAGAAAGCCCGCGCCTACGGACCAGGTCAGTCACAAACAAACAAACAAACAAACAAACAAACAAACAAACGGACCAGGTTAGTCTCAAACAAACAAACAAACGGACCAGGTTAGTCTCAAACAAAAAACAAACAAACAAACGGACCAGGTTAGTCTCAAACAAACGGACCAGGTCAGTCACAAACAAACAAACAAACGGACCAGGTTAGTCACAAACAAACGGACCAGGTCAGTCACAAACAAACAAACAAACGGACCAGGTCAGTCACAAACAAACAAACAAACGGACCAGGTTAGTCTCAAACAAACGGACCAGGACAGTCACAAACAAACAAACGGACCAGGTCAGTCTCAAACAAACGGACCAGGACCAGGTTAGTCTCAAACAAACAAACAAACGGACCAGGTTAGTCTCAAACAAACAAACAAACGGACCAGGTTAGTCACAAACAAATGGACCAGGACAGTCACAAACAAACAAACGGACCAGGTTAGTCTCAAACAAACAAACGGACCAGGTTAGTCTCAAACAAACAAACAAACGGACCAGGTTAGTCTCAAACAAACAAACAAACGGACCAGGTTAGTCTCAAACAAACAAACGGACCAGGTCAGTCACAAACAAACGGACCAGGTCAGTCACAAACAAACGGACCAGGTCAGTCACAAACAAACGGACCAGGTCAGTCTCAAACAAACGGACCAGGACAGTCTCAAACACACGGACCAGGTTAGTCACAAACAAACAAATGGACCAGGTTAGTCACAAACAAACGGACCAGGTTAGTCTCAAACAAACGGACCAGGTTAGTCTCAAACAAACAAATGGACCAGGTTAGTCACAAACAAACGGACCAGGTCAGTCACAAACAAACGGACCAGGTCAGTCTCAAACAAACGGACCAGGTCAGTCACAAACAAACGGACCAGGTCAGTCACAAACAAACGGACCAGGTCAGTCACAAACAAACGGACCAGGTCAGTCTCAAACGCACGGACCAGGTCAGTCACAAACAAATGAACAAGGTCAGTCACAAACAAACACACGGACCAGGTTAGTTTCAAACGCACGGACCGGGTTTGTGCTGTAAAAACATGCCACTAAAGCTAAATTACAAAAAATTGTTTTAACATAATGAAATAATAACCATAATTTGCCTGCCAGTCTCCTCTGCGTCACCACTCTCACCTCCTCGACTCAATAGTCAATATTCTTTTGTCATCAACAGCAGGAAAAAGGTTTTTATAAGGAAAGGTTGTAAAAGTGAGCGAACCATGCGAGGTCCACACACCCATTGAGGATCCCACTAGGAAAGTCCACAAAAGTGAGCGAACCCCGCACGCAGCCCGAGACTCTCTGCTCATGATCCCGGGCAGAGGCACTGTGGGCCAGGAAGATGTGAGCACACGCACCGCTCGATGTTGCCAGACTTTAAAGCGACAGCCCCCGACCCACAGCGCCTCTGCCTGGGCTCATGAGGAGAGAGTCTCGGTCTGTGTGCAGAGCTCTCGTAGTTCACTCACGTTTACAACCTTTCCTTATGAAAACCTCCGCAGGTGCACAGAGCTCACGCAGCTCTCCCACCTCCACAACTTTCCCCCATGAAAACCCAGCCAAGAAGCTGCACCCTCCCGCTGCTACAGCCGTCTGCGCGTCCACAACAGATGACAAAAGAAACGTTTTTTTTTGCTTCCATGTATTTATATACTTTACAATGTAAAAAAAGTAATTCTGAAAGTGTGGCGGCTTTTATTTAGCCACGATCAATTACATGTAGCGGAAACCCTGATTTCTGAAGACTATTTTGTAACACGACACCAGGGGCGCTAATAAATAAATTGGCAAATTTCAATTTTGATTGTTACAATTGATTACATTCATTTATCAACCACTTGTTATCGTTTGGATTTGAGGGTGACTGGAGCTTGATAAAAATCCCAAAACAAGTGACCTCAATCCTTCAGTAAAGAGTTATTAAAATAATCTGTTAATTAGAACATGTGTGTCACCTCACTTAAACATTCACAAAGCTCCCTGTGTCCTTGTGATTCTTCTGATCAAAGCCTAGAACAGTCTTCAGCTGATTAACCCTGTTCTGAGTGAGTTGTTTTTCTGCTCTGACGCAGGAGAAAAGCCTCTGCAGCTCCAAACTCTGAATCTTCTGTTCGGTTCAGTCGTAGAAACGTCTGCAGCTGCTTCAGTTTAGACCAAATCCACTTGTTTACCGGCTTCAGACGCAAACACTTGGAAAGAATCTCTCCTAAATTGTTCTTGATTGTAGCTAAAATGTTTGTGCTAAATATCTGCTGGAGGTGACGTCAGATCCTCAGACGCAGCAGGTCAGAGTCTGGGAAGATGTGCCTCCAGTCCGTCGATAACTACACTAAATCATGATAAATAAATGTAGTTACGGAGCTAACTGCACACACCAGATTACAGCCACAAAGATTCAACAAATATATAAAGAAATGTTCCACTTAACTCTGTATTTATTGGTAAAAATGTGGATTAAACTTGTAATTTTCTCCCAAATCTTCAGCTCAGTCACACGAAGTTTCTGTCTCATAAAGATCATTCAGAAAATAGTTAGTCAACTACTTAAATTTTAAAAAAGAAATGTCAAAAATGCAATGAGACTAATCGATTAGTTTTATAAACAAAACAAGTCAGAATGCAAAATAAAATAAAAGCACTTTTATGTGGGCTCTATCTAAACCAGTGATAGAGCCGGTGAACACCAGTATGTCAATTAAAGAATAATTTAAAGATGAATTATATATCTTTTTAAACAACAGATTCTGTCATTATGAAGAGCCAGTTACTTTGGATTGTTCAAAAGTAAAATATTACACATATTTAATGTGTATTTGAGAGGTTAGAGGCAATTTACAGGTGATTTTTTTCAAATTATCTTGGAAACATTCAATCCTATTGTGAGCACTGAGCCTCTCCATAGATCTGACGTGTATTACCTCGTTATGTTGTGTGTCATGCTTCTCTCTATTTAAATTTAAAGCACAAATATATAAAGAAGGCAGGCCCTCCACAGAGTAGTTTCCCTTTTAGTGTAATGGACAGTACAGTGTAATCCTTCTGTCGTCCAAGAGTGATCCATGTATTTACAAAAATAAATAGTTTTGTTTTACAAAATAGTTTGATTTGGCGTTATTGGAGTAGGTGGTGTGTTGTAGATAAACACTGGTCTAAACGTTAAAAACTTAAAAACATACTTTTTGGTTTGACAGACACTAATTTGTTGATGAGACTTTAGTGGACAATGTCTTTGATTCTGATTGACTAATCATCAGAGCTGTTTTTGACCAGAGGTCAGTGACTCTTGTGCTCTGACTGAAGCAGGTTCGAGTCGGGACATGTGCAGGTTTCTTGTAAAGTGCCTGTTACACTGACTGCGGTCCAGTGTGGTCCGGATTTGTCCAAAGCTGCGTGGATTCACATGGATTCCTGCGACAATCCTTGTATTATGACCTGATTTATTATGACTGCATCAGATCGCTGCGTTCTCTCCAGATTCTTTAGACGTGCGTTCCCACTGCTCTGAAGTCTGTGAACAAGGGCGCGTTGGTTTTAAGCCTGTTTTAAGTCTTGTGGAACCTGCACAGAACTCACTCTCAGGGGTTAAAGTACAAAACCTCAAACACAAAGAATCCAAACCTTTGTTTGTGTCCAAAGGATGCTGTGTACAGGTTTAGTGAGGTGTTTTCTTGATAAAAACCTTTCCTGTGGTGAACTGTCGACATCATAAGTTAGTAATTATCACACTGTCTGGGATTATCCACCTGTGACTGGAGTCTGTAAATATTGATTATATTAACAAGGCACCGGAGAAACATCCAGAAGGAATCAATTAGAGAGGAAGAAGCTCGATCTATCACAGCACAACAGTACACCAACACACTGTGGGGGTTTTCTGTGAAGAGAGACAAAGCCAAAACCTGGTTTATTTGGCCAATCAAGGCTTATGAAACTTTACTTTCTGTTTCACTGGCGTTGTTAGTTAGATTTGGCCATATACCTGGTCAGGACGCTCTTAAGGGAGAACTATAATGTTCAGCTGGGAACTATCTGATATTCCAAAGTCCTGGAGCAGAACAAATGACAAAATCATTAGCTCTTTATTTAAATCCAGCCCTTTTTTCTAAACATAAAGTCACGTTGATGTTATTTCTTCATAGGTATTGAGCCGGTGGGAAACGTGGTGATGAAGAAGGCGACTTTCACAGTGGAGACCATCAGCGCCGGGATGGGAGAAGTTCTGGTTTATGTGGAGGATCCGGCCGGACACAGAGAAGAGGTACGGCACAGAGTGAACACAGGAGGGCGCTGTGGGGCTGTGCTGGGCTTAACTCTGCTTTTGTTTCAGGGCAAAGTCACAGCCAACAACGACAAGAACCGCACGTACTCTGTGGTCTACACGCCTAAAGTCACAGGCATGCACAAGGTGAGAACAGCACTAAACACTTTATCAGACAGTTGTAATTGTTTAATATTATTCAGAAATGTTTTTAAAGTTTGATTAAAGGTGAACAACAGTGTAAATGCTCAGTGAGGTGTGTTTATGTCCCAAGTCGACCTCACACGGGGCCAAAGACTGTAGAAGATCTGCTCTGAGCTGTTTGCAGTTTGTTTGTGCTAATGACCTTAAATGGCCTTCTTCCTGTTGTTGTCCTCCTCCTGGTCGTCGTTGCCTAGGTGACGGTGTTGTTCGCGGGACAGCACATCTCCAAAAGTCCCTTCGAGGTGGAGATCGGGATGGCACAGGGCGACTCCAGCAAAGCCACGGCTCAGGGGCCCGGCCTGGAACCGACCGGAAACATCGCCAACAAGACCACGTACTTCGACGTTTACACTGCAGGTGAGAGACGTTTAAGCTGCTGCAGGTGAGAGACGTTTACGCTGCTGCAGGTGAGAGACGTTTACGCTACAGGTGAGAGACGCTCGTCAAGAACCACAAAACAATCTGTGTGTGTAGCCAGTAATTTAGATTTACTCTGGGCTATTTAATTACAGTTGCACATTTGTTCGTTCTGCGGTCAGTTCATGCGTTCTCCAAACTGGACTGGCGTTGATATACTTGACCCTGGCGCTGTTCGCAGATGATTGACAGCTCTCCAGAAAAGCGAACACAATCGCTGCTATATGCCTTTTTCTTCTCAGTTCAAGACAAAATGTTTTACTCACATGTGAATACAGGGGCTTAATACGAGAAGAGAGAAAGAGAAATGTGGGAAAGAGCGTCTCTCGCAGAGATAATGTTGATCAGCATCAGTGGAACAGACAAGTGTTGCTGCTGGAGACACAGATGCAACACTTTACACGTGAAGCCCATCGGCATGTGTCTTTTCTGTCACTAAAACCTCGCGCTCATCTTAGAAATCTTCGGTTCTGAGGTTCCAAGCTCTCATCTCAGACACATAAGGGTTGAAGCTGGCTTGACTTTGGTTCCATACACACACAGGTGTGAATCAAAAGCACAGCTTGATAAGTAAAAGTTAAAGGCATTTCATCAACAATGACCATTGTTTTCTTTAAAATAGAGACTGCAGGCAAAAGTACTGCTGTGGTACATGTGCAGTTGTTTGTATAAGGCAGTTATAACTTACCAGTTTTTCTCCTAATTGACCAAAACTTCCAGCTAAAAACGGTCTAGTGTAAGTTCTAGTGCGCTGTACCACATCTATCTTGATGAGCAGTCCTTATCATCATGATCAAACAAAGTTTTGATCATGGTGATACCAGATGTACTGAGATAAAATAAAAACCTGTTGTATCTTATTGTTTTCAGGAGCCGGAGTGGGTGAGGTGGAGGTGGAGATCATGGATCCTCTGGGGAAGAAGAACACGGTCCCTGCACCATCGAGGACAAAGGAAACAGCAGTTACCGCTGCACTTACAAACCCACACAGGAGGGGGCGCACACGATCTTCATCACCTTCGCCGGAGGACAAATCAGCAAGAGTCCGTTTACAGTCACCGTAGGAGAAGGTTCGTCACAACAAGAGTTTAGATCAAGAGTCTGTTTACCGTCACCGTAGGAGAAGGTTTGTTACAAAAAGAGTTTAGATCAAGAGTCTGTTTACCGTCACCGTGGGAGAAGGTTTGTTACAACAAGAGTTTAGATCAAGAGTCCGTTTACCGTCACCGTGAGAGAAGGTTCGTTACAACAAGAGTTTAGCTCAAGAGTCCGTTTACCGTCACCGTGGGAGAAGGTTTGTTACAAGAGTTTAGATCAAGAGTCCGTTTACCGTCATCGTAGGAGAAGGTTCGTTACAAGAGTTTAGATCAAGAGTCCGTTTACCGTCACCGTAGGAGAAGGTTCGTCACAACAAGAGTTTAGATCAAGAGTCCGTTTACCGTCACCGTAGGAGAAGGTTCATTACAAGAGTTTAGATCAAGAGTCCGTTCATTGTCACCGTGGGAGAAGGTTCGTTACAACAAGAGTTTAGATCAAGAGTCCGTTTACCGTCACCGTGGGAGAAGGTTCATTACAAGAGTTTAGATCAAGAGTCCGTTCATTGTCACCGGTGGGAGAAGGTTCGTTACAACAAGAGTTTAGATCAAGAGTCAGTTTACCGTCACCGTGGGAGAAGGTTCGTTACAAGAGTTTAGATCAAGAGTCCGTTTACCGTCATCGTGGGAGAAGGTTTGTTACAAGAGTTTAGATCAAGAGTCCGTTTACCGTCACCGTGGGAGAATGTTCGTTACAAGAGTTTAGATCAAGAGTCCGTTTACCGTCACCGTAGGAGAAGGTTCGTTACAAGAGTTTAGATCAAGAGTCCGTTTACCGTCACCGTAGGAGAAGGTTCGTCACAACAAGAGTTTAGATCAAGAGTCCGTTTACCGTCACCGTAGGAGAAGGTTCGTCACAACAAGAGTTTAGATCAAGAATCCGTTTACCTTTGTCGTGAGAGAAGGTTCGTTACAAGAGTTTAGATCAAGAGTCTGTTTACAGTCACCGTGGGAGAAGGTTCGTTACAAGAGTTTAGATCAAGAGTCCGTTTACAGTCACCGTAGAAGGTTCGTTACAAGAGTTTAGATCAAGAGTCCGTTTACCGTCACCGTAGGAGAATGTTCGTTACAAGAGTTTAGATCAAGACTCCGTTTACCGTCACCGTAGGAGAAGGTTCGTTACAACAAGAGTTTAGATCAAGAGTCCGTTTACCGTCATCGTGGGAAAAGGTTCGTTACAACAAGAGTTAAGATCAAGAGTCCGTTTACCGTCACCGTGGGAGAAGGTTCGTTACAAGAGTTTAGATCAAGAGTCCGTTTACCGTCACCGTAGGAGAAGGTTCGTCACAACAAGAGTTTAGATCAAGAGTCTGTTTACCTTTGTCGTGAGAGAAGGTTCGTTACAAGAGTTTAGATCAAGAGTCCGTTTACCGTCACCATGAGAGAAGGTTTGCTACAAGAGTTTAGATCAAGAGTCCGTTTACCGTCACCGTAGGAGAAGGTTCGTTACAAGAGTTTAGATCAAGAGTCCGTTTACCGTCACCGTGAGAAAAGGTTCGTTACAACAAGAGTTAAGATCAAGAGTTCGTCTATCGTCACTGTGGGAGAAGGTTCATCACAACAAGAGTTTAGATCAAGAGTCCGTTTACCGTCATCGTGAGAGAAGGTTCGTTACAAGAGTTTAGATCTAGAGTCCGTTTACCGTCACCGTGGGAGAAGGTTCGTTACAACAAGAGTTTAGATCAAGAGTCCGTTTACCGTCACCGTGGGAGAAGGTTCGTTACAAGAGTTTAGATCAAGAGTCCGTTTACCGTCACCGTGAGAAAAGGTTCGTTACAAGAGTTTAGATCAAGAGTCCGTTTACCGTCACCGTGAGAAAAGGTTCGTTACAAGGGTTTAGATCAAGAGTCCGTTTACAGTCACCGTAGGAGAAGGTTCGTTACAACAAGAGTTTAGATCAAGAGTCCGTTTACCGTCACTGTGGGAGAATGTTCGTTACAAGAGTTTAGATCAAGAGTCCGTTTACCGTCACCGTGGGAGAAGGTTCGTTACAACGAGAGTTTAGATCAAGAGTCCGTTTACCGTCGCCGTAGGAGAAGGTTTGTCATAACAAGAGTTTAGATCAAGAGTCCGTTTACCGTCACCGTAGGAGAAGGTTCGTTACAAGAGTTTAGATCAAGAGTCCGTTTACCGTCACTGTGGGAGAATGTTCGTTACAAGAGTTTAGATCAAGAGTCCGTTTACCGTCACCGTGGGAGAAGGTTCGTTACAACGAGAGTTTAGATCAAGAGTCCGTTTACCGTCGCCGTAGGAGAAGGTTTGTCATAACAAGAGTTTAGATCAAGAGTCCGTTTACCGTCACCGTAGGAGAAGGTTCGTTACAAGAGTTTAGATCAAGAGTCCGTTTACCGTCATCGTGGGAGAAGGTTCATTGCAAGGGTTTAGATCAAGAGTTCGTTTACCGTCACCGTAGGAGAAGGTTTGTTACAAGAGTTTAGATAAAGAGTCCATTTACCGTAGGAGAAGGTTTGTCATAACAAGAGTTTAGATCGAGAGGAAGGAAGGTGTATTTGCGCCCTCATCTCGTTGCGGAGTTCCACCTGCAGCTGTATATTGCTAAATGCTCTAGACATGATTATATCTCGTCAATTCTAAGCGTAAATGTCCTGACTGTCCTCTTTTCTCTTCTGTGTCTCTGATTTTCTTCTGTTGTTTGTCAGAACCAAGAAGCCGAGTCTCACTTCTCTCTGGAGCTGCTTCCTTCCTTCCTCCTCTGTTTCCTGTTTCCTTGGAGCACTGGTTTTCTTGATGCCAGTCATATCCCTCCTTCCTCCTGAGTTTGCTGTTTCCTCGGAGCTCTCTGTGGTACTTTCTGCGTGTGGCTGCGTCCCGTTTCTGCTCACGAAGCCTCTCTCTGCACAGTCCAGGAGGAATCTCAGCTTTGAGGAGCAGAAACGGGACGCTGTCTGTGTGCTGTGTTTAACTTTTCTCAAAAGTCTCTGTTTTCATCATTAATACAACACTACGTAACGTTTGTGTGTTCTCCCCGTGTCTGTGTAAAGAGTCTTTTACACCGAGCCAAGGGTCTGAGGCGGCTCTCGTGTGTTTGTTGTGAATGAGGTTGTTAGAGAAGCCGAGGAGACGAGGTTTTGAAGATTCGCATGTAGAGTCTGCGTCGCAAGTGGTCGAGAGTTGCCGATTCTGCAGCCGTTTGATTGGCTTATGGCTATAGGATAACCAGCTTTAAAATCGCAGTAAAATCGTGAGGAAAAGCGAAAATGACGCTTACGAAAAACTTTATTTAGCCGAGCATGGATTGTTGTCATTTACCCGGGTTTATCTGTTCGCCACAGAGTCTGACTACTACTTGCGTGCAAGTTATGTTTCTTCATTTTCATCAAGCACATCACACACTTGCTCAATTGGCAACAGAGAGTTAAGGAGACTTAAACAGACTCTGCGTTGCTCCTCCTACCGACAGCGACTAGGAGTTGTGTTTGTGTGAAAGACCCTTAAGTTTCCTCTCGGTTTCCTCGGTGTAAGAGGGAACAGAGGCGGGGCTCACAGGGGGAGCAGAAGGCTGAGGCTCCACAGACAAACACTCACACCAAGTGATCAAGTGCAATCATAGATACAGTCGACATCAAAAACCACACCCAATAACGGACCTCCGAGGGGGAAAGTTAACATGAGGAGTGAATCAGAACAACAGCTTTAGCCACTGCTCAACAACTACAACAACATACATGGACTTTAGGAGATATATTGTGTCAAATACAGACACAAAGACATGGGGATAAATAAAATGTCAACCTTCCAAGTATGTAAATATATCTAACGATGCTAATGGTAGCTGCAAGCTAAATGCTAACGTGATGCTAGCGTTGCCTGGCGTCTTTTAGCATCTTTTTTAACTTTCTCTTTACTTTTCCAACATAACAACATCTCAGTAACCTCCATTTAAACCCGGTTGTAACTCGACTTGAATTAGTTGTGCTAAAAATACATTATATTCGCCAGAAAAATGTCTTAAAAGAGGGAAACGGTGTAGCTTTCCAGACTTTATTATGGTGAGGCAGGAGATGTTTTCCCCCTCAGCAGGCCACGCCCCCAACAGGATCTATATATTTATCATAAAATATATAAAGGGATTAAAGATAAACTCTTGTAGTTACTGACAACAGCGATGGCTTGACTTTTCCACGGCGGCGGTTCTTTCTGCAGACCGGGTGTGCACATCGCCAGTGTTGATGATGTTCCCTCTATACAAAGATTTAGACATAAATTGACTTTTGTAAAAGATTTGGGGAAAATGCATCTGTTTTATTGAAGTTTCTGGAAGCTTACGTTTTCTTTTTATTGTGACAAATATTCAGCCTGTTTTTGTCTGTTGTTTTGTGGATATTTATAAATCTATTTAAATAAGTCAATTAAAATGCTTTGACTGATTAAGGTAATGACTAAAGGGCACACAGAGCTGATTTTTGCATAGGACCCCCAAAAGGTTAGATCCGTCTCTGCCTTGACGTCTCATGTCCCAGAAAATGTATCAAAAACCACCGAGTTGTCTCAGTTTTACACGAGACCTGTCCCAGTTTTAGTCTTCTGCATGAGTCTCCTAAAAATCAGCGACTCTGTGAAGGAAATCCTCTGCTCACTTAGCCAGACAACTTTACTTTTGCTCGAGTCCCAGTGTTGACTTTTCACCGCAGCCTTTCAACGCTAAAACAGTGGCTTTTCCTGTTTGTTCTGTGGAGTTTCCTGTCGGACCAAACTTTCACCACTTTCCTCGGCTTCCTCTGTGAACCTCGAGCTCTAAAGGCTGAACACATTGACCTATTTTCATTATTCTTCCATCTTGTTATGAACTAAAGCCATAACATTATAGATTTTATAGGTTTATTGTTGTATTTTGTGTGCATTTGTAATATTTCCGTTTCTGTTTGTGCAGCGTGTAACCCGAGTCTGTGCAAAGCCAAAGGTCGCGGCCTCCAACCCAAAGGCCTGAGGGTCAAAGAAACGGCCGATTTCAGAGTCTACACCAAAGGAGCCGGGACAGGAGAGCTCAAAGTGTCCATCAAAGGCCCCAGTGAGTTTGTCTCTGTGGATCTGTGTTTGTGTGAAAGAAGAGACGGATCTGATTGTGTGTCTGTGCCGTTTGCAGAGGGTCTGGAGGAGCCGTGTAAGAGAAAAGACCTCGGAGATGGAGTTTATGGGTTTGAGTATTTCCCCTCGACTCCAGGGACTTACATCATCACCATCACCTGGGGAGGACAGCACATCCCACGCAGGTACGAAGACTCCAGAGAACTCACAAAATGTTATTGAAATGTTGCATTGTACTAAGGCTGTGCTGTCATTCACAACACACTTTTGATTGGGATCAGGAATCATTTGCCTGGATAGTTCGGTTTGGTTGAGTAATTGTGAACGTGCAAACGAACTCTGATCCGGTCCAAAATTGCTAAATCTAGTTTGGATGGAGAGATCAGTCTCAGCTCGGTTGAATCGTTTGTATTGTGAACGCAAACGAAACGAGAGTGAACAGAGACATGATCCAGGCTGAGACACACGTGAGGCTCAGAATCACAACAAACATCATGTGTGAGATCCAAAATGAGACAAATAATACACAAAAACACATGAGAGTATCAGGAGAAGGACGGGGGATGATTCAGGCAGAATTAATTATGATCACACGACCGTATGTCACCGTTATCTTCCGTTATTTATAAAAATAACAAAGTTATAAAGGAAGGAACCAAAAAACAGAAACACTACAGCTCACGTTAATATGGAGAAAATGGTGTTTATCAGGGTTCCCAGTAGGGCTGCAGCTATCGATTATTTTAGTAATCGAATATTCTATTGATTATTTACTTCGATTAATCTATTAACTTTTGTTTACATTTTGTAAAACATTTTTATAAGGGTAATAAGGATCATTTCGTAGCGTTGGCTCCGTGGTGGGAGCTTCCATTTGCCTCCTTAAGTTTGTCGGCCTCGTGAGAGACTTTGCTTGTTTTATAATCTCGGTCCCCCGCGCTCTCACAAACACAAGTCCAAAGACAGACGCGCCAGTTTAAAATCCACCGCTGTCTCCTCCGTTCTGCTGGAGCTAAGCTGTACCACCACAGATTCACACCGTTTTTTTTTATTAAATATACAAATTAAACAAATAATCGAGGCAAAAAATAATAATCAAAGCTTTTTTGTAATCAAATGACTCTACTTACTTGATGAATCGTTTCAGCCCTAGTTCCCATGTGTCCACATGTGTCATGGAAAACACATGTAAAATGAGAAAAACATCCAAATGTCCTGAAAAAATAAAATGATGCTCTGGAATATGATTTAGTCTGTCATAAAATGATGCACAAACCATTTTAAAATAAGGCTAGCAGCAATATAGATGTCTTATGCAACATTTGGTTGTAACTAGTAGGCCTATAAATAGTGAGGAAAAGTATTACTGCCCCAAATAAAACCATAATATGTTGTCCACTTGGTCAGACTGCCAAAATTCATCTGAATGCAGGAAATATTATCATTTGGAATCAAATTTTTCTGAAGGAAGACCCCCCACTTTCTGGTGTCCATCTTTGGCTATAGTACATTTCTGACTTTGTTATTGGGTATGTTATACATTGAGCCGCCATAGACTTTCCAAACGATTTAAAAATTGCTAGTGTGGATGCTATGATTACCCATAATCCTCTTTTGGAATGTCCTGGAAAAGTTTTTGGGATAGGAGTTGGAACTCTGTACATTCATCCAATATTTCATTCTAAAGCTAAATGAGCAAATGACAGACATTTCAGAGCCAGATTTACTCAAACAGATGAACTTTTTTTTACATTTCTGTCTTTGCCCAGTCCTCCTCTCTGGTCTTCTGAAGTGAAAGTGAAAGTTTTGCTGTTTGGTATGAAGTGTATTGTGAACAGAACTTGGACAGTTTAGAGAAAGATACAGTGGTGCAACTTTAGTTCCCAATCGAGCCGAGTCTGGTTCTGTTTGTGTTGTGAATGCAGCCTGAGTCAGCTTTGTGAACTGCTGTGACCGTGCTCATTCTTATGATACAAACACACCACACAAGCCCAGCCTTCTGTGACCTCTGACCTCTGTGTTCAGCCCCATCGAGGTGAAGATCGGAGCAGAAGCGGGGCAGCAGAAGGTGCGAGCCTGGGGTCCCGGGCTGGAGGGTGGAGTCGTGGGTAAATCTGCAGACTTCGTGGTGGAGGCTGTGGGGGACAACGTGGGAACTCTGGGTAAGAAACACACAACACCTGAGAAACAGCAGTGATTTCTGACTTTATAATTCATCCAAATGGTCTGCTCCAGGTTTCTCTGTGGAAGGCCCGTCCCAGGCCAAGATCGAGTGTGACGACAAAGGCGACGGCTCATGTGACGTCAGGTACTGGCCCACTGAAGCCGGAGAATACGCCGTTCACGTTCTGTGTAACAACGAGGACATCCAGCACTCTCCGTTCATGGCCGAGGTCGTCAACGCGCCGGGAAAAGACTTTTACCCAGACAAGGTACAGACCGCTCTCGTCTGATGTTGTTTGTACTGTAAGTGGGTTGAGGAAAAGCTGTTAAAATTGAACAGTTTTAAAACTAAAACGATTATTTTAGCATCTAGCCATGCTTTAAGAACAAATCCAAAACTAAATATCTTCTTGCATGGAGTGGCCTTAGAGCAAGTAAAAGAAACTAAGCTGTTGGGGGTCTGGTTAGACGACTCACTGTCTTGGACAACACACATTGATATGGTCGTTTCCAAAATGAGTAGAAGTATTTCTATTTTCAGAAATTGTAGACGTTTTGTAACTAAAAACAGTACAAAACTTGTCACACGCTTTGGCTTTAGCTCATTTGGACTATTGTCCATTAATCTGGTCGTCTGCCTCTAAACAAAATATGAATAAAATTTAACTAGTACAAAATAGAGCTGCAGGACTGGTCTGAACTGATCCATGAGAGATCATGTAGAGAGGATGCACGCTCGGCTCTCTTGGCTGACAGTAGAACAGAGAATAAATAGCAAATTAGCTCCATTTTTAAGAAAACTTTCTTGGCTAAAGAACCTGTCGGACTTTATAATCAGCTGACTTTGGCAAAAGATTGACATGAAACAAGACACTCCACTCTAATACACTACTCACTGCCATTACCTAAAACTAACGCCTTAAAGAAATGTGTCCTGTTCAGAGCTGAGTCTGTTTGGAATCATCTGCCTCAGTGTTTAACAGAAATCACAAAAGAGGATTTGTTTAAAAGGAAACTTAGAAAGGCTTTACCTAAACAAATTTTCATTACATAGATTTTGCCTGTTAAATGTGCGACATTAGTTTTTTGCAAACCTGCATGTATTTTAAGATTTGATCAACTTTACAATAACGGTATGTATGAAATGTCATATGAATTCTAATGTCATTTCTGTGTGTTGTGTGGATCCCAGGAACAATAGTTATTGCCGCATTAATAACTAATGGGGATCCAAAATAAAATAAGTCTAATTTGTGTCTCAGGTGAAAGCGTACGGTCCCGGGCTCCAGAGCAACGGTCTGGCTGTTGGAAAACCCACAGAGTTCACAGTCGACGCCAAACAAGGAGGAAAAGCTCCTCTGAAGATCACAGCTCAGGTACGACTGGGAAAAGGTTTCAGAAAGTTGCTTTTGTTAGAAGAGTAATGTTCACTTTAGTCCCACACTGATGACTTTAACTAACCTCGTGTGTTCTCAGGACGGAGAGGGAAACCCGATGGAGGTGCAGGTCAAAGACAATGGAAACGGCACTTACAGCTGCTCGTACACGCCCAAGAAACCCGTCAAACACACAGTGATGGTGTCGTGGGGCGGAGTCAACATCCCGGACAGTCCCTTCAGGGTGAGACATCACAGCACAGACGTGTCATTTGGCTTAAGCTTGGGTTATGCCTCCTGCACGTGAAGTTTGCACAGAAATTAGACGCCCGGACTGGAGCAGAGCAAAAGCTGACAGTGTATAGTTTCTGTGTGTAGAGGGCAAGAGAGATCTGCCATTGAAATCTCTGGGTTTCACATTCTAGACTTCGAGGCAGTTTAATTTAAAAATTTAAAACTTAAGTCTTATTGTAATGTATTGTATTGTAGTAATGGAAAACATAATTTTAATTTTACCTCTTCAAAATATTACATTTTTCCAGCATGATCAACTTAAAAGTGTGATTAAACTTGTGCAGTAAGGAATCATGTTCACTTAACTCTTTCACTGCCAGCCCTATCCTGACTTTGACCCCCCTTCCCTGCCAGGCCTTTTTGCTCATTTTAAGCAATATTCACAGCTCCACCAAAAACCTTGTGCAACCAGAATCATGACATGTTATACACCAAATGAGACCTACAAGTGTCTACTTTCATTTAAAAAAAGAATTGTTATTCTACATTAATCCGTTCTCTTTTTATAGGCATTTGAAATTCGTTGTTTTCATTAGATTTCAGCGTTTGACGAGCAACTTCTGAGATAATGCCCTTTTTCTAAATCAAACTTCATGTCACTATTATTTTTGTTTGTACTACTGTTTGGTGAAAGAAAATGAACTACCACAATTAAATAACATTTTTAGGATAAAAATACAAGCTTCACGTGATTAAAACAATGAGGACTTTGTGTCTTTTTCATCTTTAAACCAACAAAAGCTGTGTTACAGACGAGGAGGTAGAACAGCAGTTTTCTTCTTTCTGATACAGATTCTACAGATTCAGCCTCTTTCATGGGGCATAGATTATATTTAACCTTCCAAACATGAAGAATTACAGTAGTTTGACTTACTCTGACACTTTAAACTCGCTCACGGAGGAAAGAAGTTTGTTTTTCTCTTGAGACTCGCTGCATGTGCCGTTCTCCTCAGAGTTCTAGTCCTGTAGAATCGTCTTTTCTTCATTTTAAACATCAAATATCTGCTCTAAACTCACTCAACAATGTTTTTAGTCCAAGATGTGTTGCCTGTAATCCGTTTGATAATGAAAACCGATCCTTTAGAGGCTGATGATCACGTAAACACAGCCAACAGCGCTCCGTAATGTAAACAGAACAACACGTGAGTCTGACTTCCGCTGCGCTCTTGTGCTAATGCGATACTGCCGTCTGGTGGTGAATATATGAAACTGCATCATGCTATTTTAATGCTGATTAATTGAACACGTGCACCAGAGAGCGCTCTATCACCGCACGTAAAAAAAAGCTTATGACGAAAATTTCCGTCATTGGCAGGGAAAGAGTTAAGTGTGTTTTTATTCCAGCAGAGTCACATTAAACTGTCTCTGTTTTCCCAGATGAACATTGGAGCCGGCTGTCATCCAAACAAAGTGAAAGTGTCTGGTCCTGGAGTTTCTAAGACTGGTCTGAAGGCGTTTGAGCCGACGTACTTCACCGTGGACTGTGCAGAGGCTGGACAAGGTCAGGAAAAAGAAACACACAATATTAAAGGTGAAAGGAGACATATCGTCTTGTTTTTTGGATGAGCAGAGGGGCAAGTAAAGCTGCAGGCTTGACGTTGTTTGAGGGGGATATCCAACCTGCTGCACTGATGTGTGTGCGTGTACCTGTGTGTGCGTGTATGCTGCGCTGCTGCGATGTGTGTGCGCTGGATAAACTGTACGTGAGAGAGCAGAGAGTTTAGGTTCATGCATGGGACCACATGATTTTTGTCATGAAGCACACTTATAAACTTTATGTCCAGTGATTGCTTCAGATTCTTCCTGAATAAAGCAATAAACCAGGTAATCGTGCACGTTGTACGCGGATGCACGGCTTCTAAATGACAACACGTGAGCTACAAAACGATATCTTCATTCCCCACAATGTAGTTGTGATTAAAGTTATTATATTTGTTAGAAATATAAACTAAAGTCATGAACTAAAGACAAAACTCCTCAGACTGTTTCTTCTAAACATAAACCTCCTTCTGCTTCGTCTCTGGAAATTCCGATCGGCAGCTCCGGAGCTTGTGGACTCACTCGCAAAATCCCACTTCAAGCTGTCTTTTTATAAAACCACACACTTAATCTCCCATCGACTTTTAACTCCGCTTTTTACGTACGCAGGTTTCATAAAACGAAACTCCTGATGAACTGCTTTAGTCACAGAACTGACCATGGCTGGACGTTTTGTGTGGACCTGAAGTTCCAGGACTGATCAGATTTAAATTAAGAACAGACTAACAAGTTTTAAACACAAACAATAAATAATGAACTTTTCCTTCCTTGGTTGGCAGGACTGTTGGTCCATGTGATTGTTTCTTGCAGGAGACGTCAGCGTAGGGATAAAATTTGACTTGTATACTCTTGTTTTTTGCAGGAGACATCAGCGTAGGGCAAGGGTCTACAACCTTTCACAGCTAAAGAGCCACATTTGCCCAATTCAAACCAAATCAAAGTCAGAAAGAGCCGCAACAGTATTTAGTCTAAGAAAATGTTTAGAAAGTTAAGTGAATTTACTTAATGTTTTGCTAAATTAAACACCCAAAACATTGTGTAAATTCACAATTATGCTTTTGATGGTGAAACAAAACAGTTTGTTTTACTTAGCATTTCTTTTTGTGCGTTTTTGAAAGAAAGAGTTGAACTCATGGTCATCAATACATTTTAAATGATGAAACGGGGTGCACGGTAGCAGAGTGGTTAGAACTCTGGCTTCCCAATAAGGAGGTCGTGGGTTCGACTCCCGGGTCGGACCATATCAACATCTCACGATCTCTCTGGGTGGAGTTTGCATGTTCTCCCCGTGTCACCGTGGGTTTTCTCCGGTTTCCTCCCACCTCCAAAAACAGGCATGTTTAGGTTCATTGGGCATCACTGTAAATGTCCCCTGTGAGTGAGTGAGTGAGAGAGTGAATGTTTGTCTGTCTAACCCTGCGACGAGTTGGCCACTGTCCAGGGTGTTTCCCCGCCTAAGGCCCAAAGTCACTGGGATAGGCTCCAGTCACCCGCGACCCCTAACGGGATTAAGCGGTAGAAAATGAATGAATGAATGATGAAATAACCAGTACACACAGTACCAGAAGTACCTTGAAAAAATGAATCACTTTTAAATACTTTATGAAATCAGATTCAGCAAATCATTTTCCATTTTGGTGTGTCCAGAATACCTTTTTGATAAAAAATCAAAACCAAACAATCACATATTTAAAATTTTAGGTGTAATAACATTTAGTACCTTTTGTTTTCTGTGTTCCATAAAAAAAAATCAGAGAAAAAAGTGTGCCGTGATTCAAAAACGACTGAGAAACACTGCATTAAACAACTGTTTTTCAAAATAAACACATACTAGAATAATACTGAATGTTTTGTAGCTTTACTATAGTCTGGTTTCTCATTCAAAATTCAATGTCAAAGAGCCGCACGGGTGTCTTTAAAGAGCCGCATGTGGCTCTTGAGCCGCCGGTTGCAGACCCTTGGCACAGGGATAAAGTTTGACCTGTATATTCTTGTTTTTTGACTTGTGTATAATTGTTTTCTGCAGGAGACATCAGTATAGGGATAAAGTTTGATGTTTGTATAATTGTTTTCTGCAGGAGACATCAGGATAGGGATAAAGTTTGATGTTTGTATAATTGTTTTCTGCAGGAGACATCAGTATAGGGATAAAGTTTGATGTTTGTATAATTGTTTTCTCCAGGAGACATCAGGATAGGGCTAAAGTTTGATGTTTGTATAATTGTTTTCTGCAGGAGACATCAGTATAGGGATAAAGTTTGATGTTTGTATAATTGTTTTCTGCAGGAGACATCAGTATAGGGATAAAGTTTGATGTTTGTATAATTGTTTTCTCCAGGAGACATCAGGATAGGGATAAAGTTTGATGTTTGTATAATTGTTTTCTGCAGGAGACATCAGTATAGGGATAAAGTGCGCTCCTGGAGTTGTGGGTCCGGCCGAGGCAGACATCGACTTCGACATCATCAGAAACGACAACGACACTTTCACGGTTAAATACACTCCTCCTGGAGCCGGAAACTACACCATCATGGTTCTGTTCGCGACCAGGTCAGAGCCTAAACTATTCTACTTTATTTAAACAAAACTTACAAAACAAATGAGATGAAAGGCACTTAAAATCTAGCTTCTTACGTTCTGGTAGTTCAAAAATCAGAGGTCAATATCAGAAAGTTGAATCCATTTAAGTTGGTCTTGGGTTAAAGCCAGAGCAACTATAACCAAACTCCAATTTTTTTATTTGATATTTGGCACATTTAGTTTATATTCCCACTTTTCCATTTAACAAAAGGCACTGTAAAATGTAACACTGATTTCAAATTAGTTTTCTATTGTTAGGGTTAATGTTGACACCATAGGCATATTATATATATTGTATCATTATTTTTAAAAAAGATTTAAAGTTCTATGACACTGCTCTAGTCTAGAGTTTTTACCTTATCCACAGTCTTTACCTGATCTGTGTTTGTTCCAGGCCATTCCCATGACTCCCATCAGAGTCAAAGTGGATCCGACACACGACGCGTCTAAAGTCAAAGCAGAAGGACCAGGACTGAGCCGCAGCGGTGAGGACGCTTTACTTTTACTAAACCATTACATATGCAGCTGATTTAATACTTCTTTCTTTAGTACAAGTTGTGATATTCTCACAGCCTTAAGCTCCTTTCACACGGAACATTTGTAAACTTTAAATGACCCCACATACACTTTCACTCAGGACTAGAACTACATGAGGACGTCTTTACATGAGCGTCACAGGTGAATATCCTAGGACAGGGGTCGGCAAACTATGACACTCGTGCCACGTTGGGCACGCAGAGGTATTTTGCTTGGCACGTGGTGTAATGGTTAAAAAAAGTGACCGTTTCGTTCATTTAGGCGTCATGTAGTGCATCATAACTGCAGCTCGAGCAGATGATTGACAGCTGCTTGTAGTGACACAGTCTGCGTTCATCCAGCCTCTCCTTCTGTGCCAGCACCTCAGCTTTGGGAACTTCCCCCTGGTTTGTGAGCGTGCTGAGACCGAGCGGAGGAGCAGACGTGGAGCGGTGCGCACTGTGCTTCTGCCGCCTGGGTGAGCAGCTCGCGCAGGTGGAGGAAAGAAGCGGTGTGCGGGTCATCGCATTTGACTCCAGAGCTGCTGTACGCTGGTCCTGTTGTGATCCGCGAGCTCAAAATGTGACGTGATTTCTGTTCAAGGCCGTGTTACTCGTGTAACAACGTTGTGTTGTCAACGTACAACTCTAACAACAAACTTATTGTGTCTGCAAACAAGTCTTATTGTAAAAATGCCAGTGACAGAGCATTAAACCACAAGTAAAACGGGATTCATCTGCTCACTAAACAATTTGTATCTAATACAAGCTTAAACTAAAAAAAACACAAAAGAGGTGTTTTTTAATGAATACATTTTAATAAATACATTATTAGTAATAGGCCACATCTGCAACTTGCTGCTGAGGAAATGAGGCAGTAAAATCATCAGAATGAAGATTTACTTCAGCTTTATTGACTTTTCCTCTAATTTACTGTTTGTTCAAAGCTGTTTTACACCAAAAAATAATCCGATTTTGTATTATTTTCGAATGACGTGGACAGGAAAAATACCACGTCATGTGATCACATCTATAGTGGCACACCCCTGGAATAGGACATTAGTATCATGTAGATCTCTGTACTGCTTCCTGCTGTATGAGTTAATAATGTTTTTTCTTTGCTTTATTTCATGTTGACTTGTGTGTGATTCCAGGCGTGGAGCTGAACAAACCCACTCACTTCACGGTGAACACCAAAGGAGCCGGAAAAGCCAACCTGGACTGTGCCTTCAGCGGACCGATCAAAGGAGAGCTGGTGAAAGACTACGAGATCATCAACAACCACGACAACACGCACACGGTCAAATACACGCCTGTGCACCAGGTAAAACTACTTATATACACAAATATATAGTATACATACACACAGACAACACGCACACGGTCAAATACACGCCCGTGCACTAGGTAAAACTACTTGTATACACAAATATACAGAATATATACACACAGACAACACACACACGGTCAAATACACGCCCGTGCACCAGGTAAAACTATTTATATACACAAATCTACAGTATGCACACACAGACAACACACACGGTCAAGTACACGTCTGTGCACCAGGTAAAACTACACATGTATACACACACACCTACAGTATATACACATACACAGACAACACGGTCAAATACACGCCTGTGCACCAGGTATAAATACACTTATATACACAAATACAGTATACACACACAGACAACACACACGGTCAAGTACACATCTGTGCACCAGGTAAAACGTCATTAGTCCAATTGGAACTCAGTCTGTTTTATCTCATCCTTTAAGTAAACTGTTTTAACTTTTAAATCCCAACAATGTTTTACTTTTACAGTACATGTTACTGGGCACACTTTATGCAAACTTGGCTTTTGAGTGTTTAATCCTGTTCTAACATCACAAACTCAGCTGGAGTTGTGTTTGTGAGATTCTATTCCGTCTCCTTTTTTAATTTTTCATTTGAAATTGAAAATCAATTAAACCAATTATACACAGACCCAAGTACAATCCAGAGCTCAGGGTAAAACTCCACAGAGCAGGTTTGTCTGCACTGCAAAAAATGAATGTCAAGACGAGTTAAAAATACTCGATTCTAGGATTTAAACCTGATTTCAAGCATTTTGAATAACTTAACCTCAATCTATTGTAGAGACGGATCATTTTCCTTGTTTCAAAGTGTTTTGAACTGATTTCAAGTAGAGATGCACCGATCCGATACTGGGATCAAATATCGGTGCCGATCCAGGAAATTTTGCTGGATCGAGTATCGGCTCCATGATATCGCTTCAGCCGATATCCTAGTTGTGTTTAATTGGACATAATGAATCTGATTTATAGGCTGATGTTGAGCCAGAATGTCTCATAATGACTGACATTTTATTCTTTCTCTCTCTTTCTTTCTTCTCTTTTTCTTTCTCTCTCTTCTCACTCTCCTCTCTTCTCTTTCTCTTTTCTTTCTCTCTTTCTTCTCTCTACTACTTGGTCTTCTTTCTTTCTCTCCGTCTCCTCTTGCTCTCTTTCTCTCTCTCCTCTTGCTCTCCCTCTCTTTCTCTCTCTTCTTTCTTTCTTCTATTTCTCTGTCTTCTTTCTCTCTCTCTCTTTCTACTCTCTTCTCTCTCTCTCGCGCTCTCCTTTCTTTCTTCTCTTCTCTCTCTCTCCCTCCTTCTCTCTTCTCTTTCTCTCTTCTTGAGTTGTTCAGTTTGTCTTGCAGTATAAATAACACTTTATGATCAAAAGTCTTATGTTTTGAAAAGGAAAAAAGAGCTATGTCAGTCCTTACACAAGTATCGGCCGATATCGGGTATCGGCAGATGCTTAATTCTAAAGTATCGGGATCGTATCGGAACTGAAAAAGCTGGATCGGTGCATCCCTAATTTCAAGACAAATTATTGCCAATAGGTTAAGAAAACTGGTCTTACCCCATTGGTGATTTTTTGTTTTTGTTTTAAGCCAAATTCTTTTATAACCAGTTTAAATGTTTTGAAACCAGTGAAATATTCTACATTACATGGGCAATTAAATCTTATACTCCTGTGTGTCTCCTTTAGGCCCACTCGGCGTCGCTGTGACGTACGGCGGAGACAACATCCCAAGAGTCCGTTTAACGTGGCCGTGGCTCCGACTCTGGACCTGAGCAAAGTCAGCGTGACCGGCCTCGGAGACAGTACGTCGATCTTTACATTAATGTAAATGTTTTTCTGGACCTGCGCTCGGTGTGAAGTCATCTTGTGTCGTTTTGTTTTTGCAGAAATGACGGTGGGAAAAGACAAAGACGTGACGGTGAAATCTAAAGGAGCTGGAGGTCAGGGCAAAGTGGCAGCAAAAGTGACCGGACCCGCAGGAAAACCCATCGCCAGCAAGGTACGGGACACTTTATATAAACAACAAGGTACAGGACACTTTATATAAACAACAAGGTACAGGACACTTTATACAAACAACAAGGTACAGGACACTTTATATAAACAACAAGGTACAGGACACTTTATACAAACAACAAGGTACAGGACACTTTATATAAACAACAAGGTACAGGACACTTTATACAAACGACAAGGTACAGGACACTTTATATAAACAACAAGGTACAGGACACTTTATATGAACAACAAGGTACAGGACACTTTATATAAACAACAAGGTACAGGACACTTTATATGAACAACAAGTACAGGACACTTTATACAAACAAGGTACAGGACACTTTATATAAACGACAAGGTACAGGACACTTTATATAAACGACAAGGTACAGGACGCTTTATATAAACGACAAGGTACAGGACACTTTATGTACGTAAACGACAAGGTACCGGACACTTTATGTACGTAAACGACAAGGTACCGGACACTTTATATAAACAACAAGGTACAGGACACTTATACAAACGACAAGGTACAGGACACTTTATATGAACAACAAGGTACAGGACAAACGACAAGGTACAGGACACTTATATAAACGACAAGGTACAGGACGCTTTATATAAACGACAAGTACAGGACACTTTATGTACGTAAACGACAAGGTACCGGACACTTTATATAAACAACAAGGTACAGGACACTTTATACAAACGACAAGGTACAGGACACTTTATATGAACAACAAGGTACAGGACACTTTATACAAACGACAAGGTACAGGACACTTTATATAAACGACAAGGTACAGGACACTTTATATAAACGACAAGGTACGAACATTTTATATAAACAACAAGGTACAGGACACTTTATACAAACGACAAGGTACAGGACACTTTATATGAACAACAAGGTACAGGACACTTTATATGAACAACAAGGTACAGGACACTTTATATAAACGACAAGGTACAGGACACTTTATATAAACGACAAGGTACAGGTCACTTTGTATAAACAACAAGGTACAGGACACTTTATATAAACAACAAGGTACAGGACACTTTATAGAAACGACAAGGTACAGGACACTTTGTATAAACGACAAGGTACAGGACACTTTATATAAACCACAAGGTACAGGACACTTTATGTACGTAAACGACAAGGTACCGGACACTTTATATAAACAACAAGGTACAGGACACTTTATACAAACGACAAGGTACAGACACTTATATGAACAACAAGGTACAGGACACTATATGAACAACAAGGTACAGGACACTTTATATAAACGACAAGGTACAGGACACTTTATATAAACGACAAGGTACAGGACACTTTATATAAACGACAAGGTACAGGACACTTTATATAAACAACAAGGTACAGGACACTTTATACAAACGACAAGGTACAGGACACTTTATATGAACAACAAGGTACAGGACACTTTATATGAACAACAAGGTACAGGACACTTTGTATAAAGGACAAGGTACAGGACACTTTATATGAACGACAAGGTACAGGACATTTTATATGAACAACAAGGTACAGGACATTTTATATGAACAACAAGGTACAGGACGCTTTATAGAAACTACAAGGTACAGGACACTTTATATAAGCACGGACACTTTTTTTATGCAATATAGTGCCTAAACAAGCATAATATACTTTTTTAAAATTGTGTTATTTGTCATTTCTGCAGCAAAGCAACATATTTTGAGAACTGATATTTCTGTTTTCCTCAGGTGGAGCCTGGTCTGAGCGCAGACGTGGCTCATGTGAAGTTCATCCCCAGAGAAGCCGGGCCGTACCAGGTGGAGCTCACCTACGACGGAGTGCCCATCCCCGGTCTCCTTCAGCCCCACAGCCTACCCGGCAACCGACCCATCCAAGGTACAACACACATCTAAAACCAGTCACCCTTTAATTGTATTTATTTTAGAGCTTTATTGTGTGTTATGATTAGAAATGGAACTATTCACTTAAGTCAAGATTCGATTCAGTTTTCAATTTTGAAGCCATAATTTTTTTTTTAATTTTGTTAGTTTAGTTTATCTATATTAACTTTTTTTGCCTTACAACACAAAATAAACCATAATAAATTACGTTTAAAACGAAGCCACTGTTGTTAGTGTCAGAACTTGTATTTTTAAGAATATTTAGAGGTCCACCATCAGTTATTAACGCAACATGATAATGCACATTCAGTCCATGCTTTGTTTCTTCAGACGTTGTGACGTGTGTGTAGGTCACAGTGGCTGAATGAGCAAAACTGGTCTTGGAATTCTTTTGATACTTCGAAAAAGTTTTGAGGCTCTTTTCCAACCCCAGTTACGATCCAAATTCAGTCAAACATACTGCATTTTACTGTCATAACTGCAAAATTTCGTCATTAGGAAGACAATCTAGTTGTATAATTACAAATATCTTTGCCAACAGTAAAGACCATACAAAATGTACCACTAAATAGTGCAACTGAATTTTCAATTTATGTTTTTAGTGTCAGATTCTGTTTAAGGTTTGTGTCGAGGAGAATTGACAAAAAACTTAAACAGACCCATAAAAATGGACACATCGATCCAGCTTTTCAAGTTCAGTTCTGATCTAGATCATTTGGCCAATACTCGATATAAAGCAAGCCCAGTGTAGAGACTGAAAATGTCTCTGTTTCTCAAAGAATCCATTCAAAGAAATAGATCAAATAGTGAACAACAATACTGTATTAACTATTGGCTCACTTCAGCCAGTTAACGGCTAAATCCAGATTTCAGCTGAACTCATATTATGGGACCAATACTCAGCAGATTTTAATGGCCAGTATTTCATTTTGTTCTTTTACTGGTGCATCCCTACGTATGATATTCTCTGAATAAACTGCAGACGAAGCTTTTTAATGGATAAATGTATTTTGCTTGTTGAAGAAAATGATTGTGCCATAGATTTCTTTTTTATTTTCTTGTTTCTAATTGGTTGTGTTCAGGTTTAGGACTTAGAAATTGTCATTACAGAAATGAAAAGAAAAATCTATAATAGAAACTTTAGTGCTACTCTCTGGATTTGAATCTTCCTCCCTTCACCCTCTCCTCCCTTTCTCTCTCCTCAGGTGCGCTGCTCAGGCCCGGGTCTGGAGCGGGCCAAAGTGGGTGAGACGGGGAGTTCATCGTGGACTGCACCAACGCCGGGCCGGCCGAGCTCACCATCGAGATCATTTCGGACAGCGGCACCGAGCGGAGGTCCACATCCAGGACAACGGCGACGGGACCTACACCATCACCTACATCCCTCTGTATCCGGGCTCCTACACGCTCACCATCCGCTACGGAGGCCAGGACGTGCCCAACTTCCCCGCGCGCCTCACCGTGGAGCCGGCCGTGGACGCCAGCGGAGTCAGAGTGTTCGGGCCAGGAGTCGAAGGAAAAGGTAGAGAATATGTACTATGTGATATTGTAAAAGTGCAGCTTAAGTGTTATTATAT
Source organism: Mugilogobius chulae (assembly GCA_038363315.1). Taxonomy (NCBI): domain Eukaryota; kingdom Metazoa; phylum Chordata; class Actinopteri; order Gobiiformes; family Gobiidae; genus Mugilogobius; species Mugilogobius chulae. The sequence continues at coordinate 39,051,585 of CM076398.1, forward strand.
CGGAATAATAGAAAACGTGATTCTTGCCCTTGTGCGTCTTGTGTTGGAGGAGAATGAATACTGATACTAATGTAATACTTCAGTCATTTAGTCGATTAATCTGTTGATGTGACACAATTTTAGCCTTTCAAGCATTTCTTTGTCGACTACAGCCCTAGAATGAAGTGTTGTGTCTGTGAATGTTTCTCTGCTCTTCAGTTTCTTGTTCCGCTCTTCAGATTTCTTCACGTGTTTGTGCTGCATTTTTCTCTCAGTGGTTCAGCTGTGCTTGAGAATAACTTGCATGCAGTGTTGGCAAAGCCCTTCAAAAAGCTCTTAGAAGTTGGCCCCCCATTAAACACACATCTACACAAAAACTATGTCAACCGTTTGGGCCGTTTTAGTTTTTGAGATATTAACCATTCTCTGAATAATTCTCTGAATAATTTTTGTTTGTGCTGGGCATATTTAGTGTTTTTATTTGTATTTTAAAAAAAATAAAAATCTATTTATGGTGGAAAAACAAATACTTTTTGAAAATACAAATAATCTCCCTCCTGAACAAGACCCTGAGAGACTTGAACTCCTCCACTTGGGGCAAAAGCACCTTTTTCCAGTCGAGAACCACAGCCTCGGTTTTGGAGGAGCTGATTTTTATCCCAGTCGCTTCACACTCTGCCTCACACGGAGTGTGAAGCGACTGGGTTATAAACTCGTAGGGGGAGTTAAAAAAAATCTAACACCATAAATGAGGAGATCCAGGGGGTTGGAAAGAAGCAGCTCAGTGAGGAAAAGACAGTGGAGCGTGGGCTTGTACATGTGACGCATCGGTTCTGACTGTGTTCTGTGAACTTTAATAGAGGTTTGATGTTGCTGGTCATTCAGCCAAGCTACACAGGCTTTATGTGCAATTTTAATAAACAAACATGAAAGAAAATACTGTATATGTTGCATGTTTGTTTTTTTAATAAGTCAAATTTGACCATTTCAAATGTCCCTCTCCTCACGTCTCTGAGCCGTGTTTCTGAGAAATCTGTCACACATGTACATGGCCTAAAATGTGCAGGGAGAAATGCAATGTTTAGTGTTTTTTTTTCTAACATGTTTGTGTTTTCAGGAGTTTACCGCGAAGCTACCACAGACTTCACCGTCGACGCTCGAGCTCTGACTCAGTCTGGAGGAGATCACATAAAGACTGTGATCTCAAACCCTTCTGGAGCTCGCACAGACGCTCTGATCTCAGACCGAGGAGACGGGACGTACGACGTGGAGTACACTCCGTATGAAGAGGGTGAGTCAGAGTCACGATCATGGATTAAACCAATAATCTCGACATCTGTAGTTACATATTATAACTCTGTGCTTGTCCAGGTCTTCACAGTGTGGAGGTTTGTTACGACGGCTCTCCGGTCCCTCAGAGTCCCTTCAGAGTCGTGGTGACAGAGGGCTGTGATCCAACCAGAGTCAGAGTCCACGGCCCGGGACTCAAGTCAGGAATCACCAACAAACCAAACAAGTTCACCGTAGAAACCAGGTACAGCAACAAAAAAGAGTTTACACACAACTGACTGTTTCTGTGAGTTTAAGCTGCATTAGATAAATCTGTTGTTCTTTTCACAGAGGAGCTGGCACCGGAGGTCTGGGTTTGGCGATGGAAGGTCCGTCTGAGGCCAAAATGTCCTGCACAGACAACAAAGACGGAAGCTGCAGCGTGGAGTACATCCCCTATGAACCGGAACTTACAACCTCAACATCACTTACGACAGGCAGCCAATCACAGGTGAGAGTCAGCTACGACAGGCAGCCAATCACAGGTCAGAACCAGCTACGACAGGCAGCCAATCACAGGTCAGAACCAGCTACGAACAAGCCTATTCCGATGCACTAGGTGCAAATTTACGCAGCAAATTTACGCCTCAAGACGTGGATTTACATTGATTTAACATGTAAACTGGACGCTTTGAACGCTCCAGCGTTGTTCCGACTGAACGTAGCATTAAAAGTAAAGATTTTAACTCTTTTAATATACAAGTCTTATCTCCAGTCCAGTAGATCTCCATTCTAAAATAATCCTCTTAAACCTTCTCCTTCCCTCCTTGTGTCCACAGGAAGTCCGTTCTCTGTCCCGGTGAGCGACACAGTGGACAGCACAAAGGTCAAATGTCAAGGAGCCGGACTGGGAACCAACGTCAGAGCGAACATCCCTCAGAGCTTCACTGTAGACGCGTCAAAAGCCGGATCGCTCCTCTGCAAGTCCGAGTGCAGGGCCAAAGGGTGAGTTGGGTTGGGACACAGAAGTTGCAAGAGCAGGATTTCCATCATGAGGCTGCAAAGAGACGATTCATGCTTCAAACAAAAGTGCAACAAAAATACATGCTGTATGTGCCCTTAATCCTAATCCTAATAGACATTTAACAAGATAAAATGTACCTAATTTTGGTCTAAAAAGTCCAGGCTCCATGTACAGTCGAATCCAGTAAAACCTCTGGAGTAAACTGCACCTTTTAACTAAACTAAACTAAACTCCTCCTCAGGTGTGGTGGAGCCGGTGGAGATCGTGGACAACGGAGACCAGACTCACTCGGTGAACTACGTCCCGACCAGAGAAGGGCCTTACTCCATCAACGTGCTGTACGCGGACGAGGAGATCCCACGCAGGTGATGAGCGCAGGACGGTACAGAGATGAGTCTTTAGTGTGACTGTAGGTGTAACGTCTGAATCTGTGTCCTCAGCCCGTACAAAGTCAAGGTTCTGCCCACTCACGATGCCAGTAAAGTCAAATGCAGCGGCCCAGGTCTGAACACCACTGGAGTCCCGGCTTCTCTGCCTGTGGAGTTTACCATCGACGCTAAAGACGCAGGAGAAGGGCTGCTGGCCGTGCAGATCACTGTGAGTCTACAGGAAACACTACAGCACATAACAAATACAGTATGTAGAAACATTTGTTTAAAAAGATCAGCCAATTCAACTTAAACCTTTTCATTAGATATTGCCCTAAGTTTTGCAATGTACTTTCGTGCCTGGATATTTATAAATGTTAAGAGTCCCAGCAGGACTTGACTGGTTTTTCTGAGGTTGGATCTATAAGTGTAGGCAGCTTGTTGATTGTGAGTGACTCGGGCCAAATTCTCCCACGCTGGTTGGTCAGAAGTGACTATAATGTAATTTTATAGTATTTTTTTGCATAAACTCTTTGTTTTGTTGGTACACATCAGATGAATGTTGTACATTGAGTGTTTAAATCATCTAGCTTCGCGAATCGCACATTACACAGAAAAAGGATTGTTATAAGAGGAAAGAATAAGGCACTTGTACATGCCTTTGAGAAATGGGGAATTCTCTGAACTGTGCTGGAGATCAATAGGACTGATCATTTGGTGATTATTCTGATTAGAAAGTAAGACGACATTCAGTTATAAAAAACAACGTCTCTAATCTAACTGTCCTTGTCTAACTTTTGGAGTTTGCAAACTGATCCATCAGTCAAAATAACAAGAGTCAGCGTCTACATTTTTATACTAATAACTTTCATCAAGAGACTTTTAAACCATAAGATTTGTTTTCTGTTGAGTCATAAAGACTGGTGCTCCGCTACTAAACGACAAAGATGGTGGCTTGTTCTAAAACTTTGCTACTCGCGCAATGCACCTTTTAAGAAAAAAGGCTCCGGCGAGCTTTGTCGTCCGGACAAATTTGAAGCCAATAAAACTAATCACCAGATGATCAGTCCTATTGAACTGAGGCACTGTGAGCCTTGTGAGTGCCTCTCACAGTAAAGGCTGTGGTGGCTGCACCAGCGTTGTAATGTCTGCAGTGTCAGTCTGTTTGTACAGAGAGAACCAGTATATATCATGTTTGTGTAAGTGCTCAAGTTTGGACCAGGTCGGGCTCTGATGTACACTGATGGGTTTGGGTAGTTCAGCCAGAGTGGACCTGGACCCAACACGAATATGGAGTTTACAGCTTCAATATAAATATAATTTATTCCATCCTATGATTCTTGTGACTCTCAGGACCCAGAGGGAAAACCCAAAAAGGCAGAGATCCGGGACAATCACGACGGGACGTACCTGGTGTCGTACGTGCCCGACATGACCGGACGCTACACCATCCTCATAAAGTACGGCGGAGACGAGATCCCGTACTCGCCTTACCGAATCCGCGCTCTGCCCACCGGCGACGCCAGCAAGTGCATGGTCACAGGTACGAACACAGACCGCAGACAACAGACAACAGACCACAGACCACAGACCACAGACCACAGACAACAGCCTCACAGAGAAATGTTTTAGGCTTTAGTGATGGGCAAGGCTGGAGGTCGGACACCAAAAATTCAGAATAATCTCAGTCTAAATCACAATTCTTCTACACTTTTTGTCTTCTCCTGGGAGCTGGCATGTGATTGGTTACATCCACCTGTCACTCAAAGCTTATTGATCAGCCTCTGTCATCACTAAAGTGTTTTTAGCTACAATTTAGCTTGATATTGATTATTTATATTTGCTAAATGTTCAGTATTATATATTTAAAGCCCTGCTGCGTAACAAAATTGCTGACAAAAGATATTTTAAAACCTCAAAGATGTTCCTTTCCATAGATGTTATCGTTCCAAACTGTGGCTTTAATATCGAGCAGGTGTCTAGCCAACACAAATGTTACACAGTGGGGCTTTAACCACATGTAGAGTTTTAAAGGACACATATTCACTAAACGTTTGCCTTTTTTGAGCGTTTTTCTACATGTCACGGCATTACAACTAGCTACGATTTGTGAATATTTAATTATTAAGTTGTTTGGATCACAGAAGGCCTGTGAATGAGATTATTTACAAATAGAAGAGTTTTTGTTTTTTCTTTACATTCATTTTTAGTAAATAATCTAACAGTTTTGCACTCTGTATACAGAGATGTTCACTAGCAGAACTAAAACTATCTCCTGTTTTTTTTTTCTGTTTGGTTTAAATGCGAAATCCAAAGCTTTCTTTTTGATGTAGGCTTTTTAAGAACACAGTAGAAGCTCTTTGAACTGTTTGAACATCCCTCTAATTCCAACGTACATCCGGAGACAGAAATTCGACTTCAATGACTTCTTCTTCAACAACTTCGACTTCTTCTTCTTCGACGACTTTGACGTCTTCTTCGACCATTTTTACTACTTCGATGACTTTGTCTTCGACTTCAACTTCTTCTTTGATGACTTTGACTACTTCTTCTTCGACAACTTTGACTACTTCTTCTTCAATGACTTTGACTTCTTCTTTGACGACTTCGACTTCTTCAACGACTTTGACCTCTTCTTCGACGATTTTTTACTACTTAGATGACTTTGTCTTCTTCGACGACTTTAATTTCTTCTTTGACGACTTTGGCTTCTTCGGTGACTTTTTCTTCTTCGACAACTTTGACTTCTTCGACGACTTCGACTTCTTTTTCGACGACTTCAACTTCTTTTACTACCACTGTTTCTTCTACTACTTCTACTAGTTCCATTACTACTACTACTTCTTCTACTACTACCTCTATTTCTTCTTCTACTACTACTACTTCTTCTAGTATTACCTCTTCTACTACCACTACTACTTCAATGCACAAGCGGAATAATTTTTCTACTTCTACTACTTCTATTTCTAGTACTACTACTAGTACTAATCAGTCTCTGGAGTAAATCAGCCTCAGGTTCTACTCTAAACTTACAAATAAAAAGGTTAAGCAATATAAAATTATCTGTCCTTTAAAACTCTACAAACATCATGAAGTGTATTTTGTTGTATTTTGTGGTGTTTTGCTGTTTTTGGCTCCTGTTTGCTCTGGTTTGTTTCACGCTGTGCTCCTCTGACACACTTTGCACCGTCAGCCACTTTTACTGAACAAACTGCCATCTTTGAGTGAGACTAAACACTAACGTCAACTGGTTTTGATGCTAACCTGTGCACAAGGTCCAACTCAGTGTTTAATCAATAGAACTGTATAATGGGTTCTGCTTACTTTTTTTTTTTTTTTTTAGTTAATTCAGGTCCCTAAAACTTATTTTTAATGAAAATAGCTTGAGCTTTTGAAGAGGAAATGTCAAAACCCAAAATATACCAAATCTAGAGTCATTCTGTCCCAGGCTGTGACTCCAGCTGTTCTGATTCTTATATTTACCAAAGAAATTTTAAGCAAACTTTAAAACCTGATGTTCTTTTGTGCAGAGCTTGTTCTCACTTAAAGTGCGTATGACAAGTTTTTACAATTTTCCGAGTTTAACTTAATTTGGAAGAGTAATACCTGTTGTAAATATAAGTGACAATTTTACATAAATCAAGAACAGGTTTGTGAGGAAAAGTTTGAAAATATAACAGGAAGTCTTGCAGTGGTGATATCACTCTAGGACATTTTCAATTTTCTCACAATAAACACATTTTTATCTTTTACTATATGGTTACTTGGCAACTCCCTAGTGTGATGTCATCATCTATGAACAGGAAGTACATTTTTAATTCTATAAAATGGCTAAACTGGGATAAACTTTGCAAAATGTTTAGCAAAATCTTAATTGTAATGATTTTAACTTTGTTTTAATTAAATGAGTAGTTCAACCTGTCAGAGGCACTTTAAAACTAGTCAGTCAGAATCAGAGGCTAAAACTACAAAGCCTCAGCTTCACAATGAGTCCAGACAATTGAGTGTGCTCCAAAGGGTTCAGAAACGGTTTCTTTTTGAATTTTACATTTATTTAGTCAGGCGTTTTAACAAAAATGGGGCTACCTCTTAAAGAGTTAAAGCGTATATTAATATTCTGTCCCAAAGTTTGTGCCAAACAACACGTTTTAGAGACAGAGAATTGGTTTTCAAAGCCCACATCCAAATAACTGACGATTCGACGTGACATGGGAGTCACATTCTCGATGGATGGCCCAGCCCCATCTCCACTTGATTTAATTTCTTTATTTTTATCAGCAGCCAATAACAAGAACTTTCAAAGGAACCACAGAGAATGTTCAAAAACACCTTGTGCACAGTTCAGTCAGTCCAGAGTCTAGTTCTACTTTAATCTAGAGTCTAGTTCCACTTTAATCTAGAGTTTAGTTCCACTTTAATCTAGAGTTTAGTTCCACTTTAATCTAGAGTTTAGTTCCACTTTAATCTAGAGTTTAGTTCCACTTTAATCTAGAGTTTAGTTCCACTTTAATCTAGAGTTTAGTTCCACTTTAATCTAGAGTCTAGTTCCACTTTAATCTAGAGTCTAGTTCCACTTTAATCTGTTTTAATCTGACGTAAGATGGTGTTTTTTCTCTCATTGGCTGCACCCCACACACACGTTTGATTGATCACAGTTTGTTGACGGTCGTCTCGTTCTAAGCGTTCGGGAGCACAGTGTCACATGACCACCCGCTCACCGCTGCCCCCTGCTGACTCTGTCTCTCATTTGTCACTGTGTTTTTGCTGCTTGTTCACCGTTCCTTTGCTCAGTCTCAATCGGAGGTCACGGCTTAGGTAAGACTTTTACATCAAAGCCTTTTCTTTTTGCATTTTCGCTGCATAAAGAGGAAAATCTACAATCACCACGACAACTCGAATTCAGAATATCAAAGCTTAAACTTGTGATTTTTCTTATCTACACAGACTTATTTAAATATATTTGCAAATCTAAAAGAACAATCTAAGCTAATTTGTCTATTCTGAATTCAAGTTTTACAATAATTGCTGGATTTTTCTCTTTTGCAGAGTCTTTTAGCATGAAAACGGCAGCACGAAACATCTGTCTAATCTTCCTTTACCTCCTGAAACGGTTTCCTTTTAGTTCATTTATTTAGTTTTATAATGTATGTAACTATCGGTTTGAACTAATGGACTAACTGCAGGTTTCGTGGCATGGTGGAATGGATGTAGAGAAACATTAGACGTAACAAACTCAAACTAAAGGGATGTCATGATTAAGAAAATGTTGGGAATATTTAATAAAACCGTGTGTAAGAAGAACAGCTGATGGTTTTTAAAAAGGTATTACAATCACAGATGAACTTGTGAAATGGCACATACGTTGAAGATAAGCCGCAGCTGACCAATCGGGGTCAAGTTTTCAGATGAAGAATCGTCAAATGACTAAGTACAAGCTACGATCTCTAGTAAAAATCTTAAATGTGAGGTGGACACCGGCTTAACACACTTAATAAATCCTTTTAAAACATCCAGCAGCCTATGAACTTATCTTCAGCTCACACTTAAAGCAATTATTGATTCAGCAATCAGCCCGACACGCTTTGTAATCCTCAATTAATCATAATCTAAGTTGATTTAATCGTGACATCCCTGGGTCTGTTCTGTTCAGCTCTGTGCATGCTCCAAACAGGGCTCTGCAGAAAAGGGTAATAAGGGTAAACCTCTATTAAAACAACTTGAAACCTGTTTTTCTCAGAGACCGACACAGAACAGTCCAGTTAGGATATAGTGCATCTTTAAAGTTATTCAGAGTCTAAAAATGTTTCCAGTGATACAAAATTGGTAATGTTTTATAATAAGGGGACGTAAATTTATTGATCATCATCATGAATTCATGATATGTTCATGAGGAATTAATTCATGATGTATTCATGCATTAGTTCACCGTGAATCATCAAGAGCTATCATGAATTTGGCATGATTTATCATTAATTGATATGATTTTATGAAGGAGTTCATTCATGAATTACACCAATAATTGATCTAATGAACTAATGAGAAATCATGTTAGTTAACCATGACTTTTAAACCTGCTATGAATCCAAGGAATTCACAAGTTCTAAAGACAATTTAATTTAAGAGGAATAACTCTATAGATGAATCATCTTGTTTCCTCATAATTTATCTTGACTTTTCAAATTCCTGCATGAACATCATGAGTCATGAATTTCCTTCAAACAAAACATAATGTAGCCTTTTAGTAAAGCTTAGTTGTGAGGAACTTATAATCAGAATCAGAATCATTTATTAAAGGCCACACAACAAGTTGTTTCCGGTACAGCAAGAAATGCTCCCATAATGAACTCATGATGAACCCATCATTATTTAGTCCTTTATTTTACTCTTCTGGTTTTGGTTTTTAAACAAAAATTCAAGGGGCCCTCTAAATCTATCTATAGAGAGTGAGGCTTTTGGATTTACTGACTTATGTCTTTTAAATTATAGTCAAATTACATCACAAAATGAAAATATCACATCTAAAACTCGCCAAACTACAGGACAGACACAAAAAATATCTCCTGGGGACAATCCCCCCAGACCCCCCTGAATTACACCAAGACCATGTTATATAGAAACATATTTTTAACGGAGAGCTTACACTGTAAGGCCTATTCAACTTAAGGCCCTGGTGCCAAAAAGATACATTCTCTTGCTTTCTGGTTTAAAACTGAGCTACTATACCTTAGACTTGACTGGGTCTTATTTTAGTTCTGGTTTAATCCTGCTTTAGACCTTGTTTAGTCCTAGTTTAGTCCTGGTTTAATGCTGAGATTTTCTTAGTACTGATCTGGTCCTTGTTTAATTGTCGTTTAGCACTGTTTAGAAGTTTTGTAGAGCCTTCAAAATCAAACATTGACTATATCAGTGTTATTTGACTTACTGAAACAGATGTAGTGCTGTGGATTTTTTTTAACGTAACCCTAAATTTAGTCAAAAGTGGTGACGTTTTGTGCAACTATTCGGACCTGAGACAATGGTCTTTAGTAAAATTTGGCACATGAGAAACATTAGTTGAATAGCGCTGGCTTACAGTGTCTATGTACTCCAATAGAAATTTACTTTGCCCCTGGTGATGTCAGTAGGTCGACTCATGTGGCTCTTCATGTGGCAATTCGGCTGTTGGCCTCTGATTATTTCTGCCACCCGTTATAATCAATGAATTCATGTCCCTTTATTACAAAACGTTACCAAAAGAATTAATCAGAATTCACTGACTTAACAACAGGTTTCAACATCTAACAACAGACAATCTGCAGAAGAGTAACCTCATAGTTCATGCTCCTGATCCTGTTTTCTCTCCTGACGGCGTTTTGTCCGTCCAGGCGCCGGCATGGGTCCGACCATCCAGATCGGGGAGCAGACCGTGATCACCGTGGACGCGAAGGCGGCGGGGAAGGGCAAAGTGACGTGCAGCGTGTTCACACCGGAGGGCGCCGAGCTGGACGTGGACGTGGTGGAGAACGAGGACGGCACCTTCGACATCTTCTACACGGCGCCGCAGCCCGGAGAGTACGTGATCTGCGTGCGCTTCGGCGGAGAGCACATCCCCAACAGCCCCTTCCAAGTCACGGTGAGAAAATAACACACGCTTTTGTTCAGTTAAATCCTTTTACATTCCATTTTAACATCAAGTTTGTAATGGTTATCGAGCTGAAAGGCAGGACACGCAGTAGAGTTTCTGCAGAAGACATCACGACGTTCTAAATGTCAGCAGTGAGTGGCAAAAGGGAACGAGAGAGACAGTGTAGAGAAATTACATCCTCGCCTGTAAGAGTCAAAACAGGACGAAAATAGGAAAAAGCAACTGCAGACTGAAAATAAACAAAAACAATCACAACTTCTGAATATTGAGTTTGTATGTGACGTGTAACAGTGGCAGAAAAGCAGAAAAACAACAGGAACATTTCAGTTTCTCTCACATTTGTCACTGACATGGACTTTTAAGATCCATAATATTACAAGTTGCAAAAGCCCCCCCAAAAATGCATATATTAGGACAAAAGTCGTACAAAACTGTAAGTCACACTTATGTGGGGAAATTAATTTTACATAATTGACACAGGACAGGTTTGTACAATCTCTGTGTCACAAAATGTGATTGAAAGAGGAGATGAGGTTAAACTACAAGATGCAGATCCAAAAATGACTAAACTGTGCTTAAATCTGCTCTTATAATATCAAGTTTTCTTCACTAATGTTGTGTCCATTTGACTTTCAACAATCTCGATGTGACTGGAGTGTATTTCTTACCTGAAGCAAAGTTCCATACAATGCCAGAATATTTCCATTTCTCATGCATAAAAAAACAGTTCTTAATTCATTTCTTGGGAAGGTTTTACTTAGCACGGCTCCTTTTGATGATCTGTGAGTGCTCACAGCTGACATTACGCACAGAAACAAGAAAATGCTGGCAGTGAGTTTTTGTTGTGCATCAGACAAATGTCAGTGTTTGTCTTTCAAGCGGACATGATCAAGAGAACTACTCCTCTTGAAATCAGACTCAACTCTCTCGTATGAATCTGTCCTGTTGTTTTTGTCGAATGAAGCCCTCTCTGCAGCGTGAGTGCAGCCTCAAAGTCTGCAGTTATAAAAATATTAGCTCCCTTACACAAGTGTCTGCACCTCACATCAGTTTTACGGTCTATTTGACAGAACCAGCAGCACATGAAACAGCATTTGTCCCTCGCTGTGTTTGAGAAGCAGTGAGAGCTTCAGTCTGATCAGGAACCGTATTAGGCCAAGTTCACTAATTCACATTTTTTAATACGTTTCACCTCGGCCAGGTTTCCGCTACATGTAATTGATCGTGGCGCACCGCCACGGCTAAATAAAAGCCGCCACTCTTTCAAAATGCCTTTTTTTTTTTTTTTTCCAACGTTTTCCTTTGTCATTAGTTACGGCTGTAACAGCAGAAAAAGTGCTGTTTCTGAACGGGGTTTTCAGGGGGAAGGTTGTAGAGGTGCGTGGGCCGGCACTCGCTGCTTGTGGGCCCGGGCGGAGGTGCTGTGGGCTGGGAAGAAGCTAGAACATGCACCGCTTGATGTTGTCAGAGTTTAAAGTGACAGCCCCCGGCCTGCAGCGCCTCTGCCCGGCCATCGATCACCACACTCTAGAACAGTGATTCTCAACCTTTTTCAGTCGCGACCCCCAAAATAACAACTGTAGGCATTCGCGACCCCCAAACACAAAATGTAAGTTCCCCACAAAGTGATAATGTAGTCTTTAGCTTTATTGTTTGCTTTTATTTAGAAGCCATAAGCCTATGAAGGCAAGTAAATATGAATCTACATCTATCACTGCATTTGAAGGGTGTCAAACCATGTTTAGGATATCAATATTACATTTCAGATATCACTAGGGGACCCCTAGAAATCTTTCCGCGACCCCCTTGGGGGTCCCGACCCCCAGGTTGAGAACCACTGCTCTAGAAAAATCCCAGCGGAAACCCTGCTCAGTATCAGACGTAGTCAGGCTGTGAAAAAAGTGTGACTTATAGTCTGGAAAATATCGTACATTTCTCTGTTTAAATAAAAGGTTTCTTGTTTGTTTGGTGAGTTAATGGAGCTCATGAATTTCCTTCAAACAAAACCGAACTGAACAGTGGAAGATCGCTCTGGTTCTGGAAGTAAATTGCCCTAGGCTTTTCAAAAAATTCAAATTTTGAGCGTTCAAAGACATGGCAAGTTTACCAGCTAACGCAGATCCACAGCGCGGTTGTAATCAGTCTTAAAAGCTCATCTAGAACTTAAAATTCGGCAAGATGTCCTAATAACTTCGTAGTATATAAAGCTGTAGAAACGCATTTTAAACAAAAAGTAGGTCCTTGCTTCCTGACTCGCCAAAGAGCTGATAAATCCCGAGGATGTTTTCAAACTTTTTCACACTTTTGCCTCAGTGAGAAAGTTGAGGAGCATTTTTAGATAAATGAATGTCTGTGCAGAAACTCTATTTCTGACCCGTTCAGTTCCAATGCATTGTATCACTGGTTAATATTGTTTGTGTGTCACATTTGCCTTTTATCTGTAAAATAGTTTGACTCTGTCCTGGTTCTGACGCCAGCTGAACCTCTTACTCTCCTGTACTGTTGTGTCTGACCTCTCATTACTGCCCCCTGCTGGACTGTCCAGGCCCTGGAGGGAGCGCCGTCAGACCCACTGCTTCAACAGAGCCAAATGCCCCAGTACTACGCTCAACAGCCCTGGGTACAAGGCCAGACCTGTGTCTCCTTCATCACTCTTCATCACTCTTCATCTCTTCTGTCTGTCCTCTGTCCATCGTGTCTGTGTCTGGTGTCGGGGTTTGTTTAAAGGAGACATATTATGCTCAGTTTCAAGATGAACTAAAATATTAGAGAACATTCATTTGATCCTCATTGGACAAATGTTAGTGTTGCAACAGAATGTAGAACTGTACGTAATCATTAAACAGGTTAGTCATTTTTATTTTTGTTGAACATGACATTATGAGACTTTTTTTGAGCACGTACAGGGAGAGAAAAGGGGCGAGTTGTCTTCTGTTTAATCCTTCTGTTCTAAAGTTTAAAGCAGTGATTTTGTCTCTTGTGTGATGCAGATGTAAGCTCGTAGAAAACAACGGAGTGTCTCAATGTGCATCGGCTTTAATTACGAAGATGTTACTTTTATAATCAGACCGCTCACTCTCCAGCGAATCATAAGCTCAATATAAAACAGATATCCACCACAGCATTGGCCAGTAGAGTGAAGCCTTTCATGTCAACACGTTCACTGACTCACCTCTTCTTCACGTCCGCCCGACACGTCTGTACATCGGGACCAGAGCAGGACTTTAGACAAAGTCAGCTGTCCCATCTTACTCTTCAGTTGCTCTGTCCTGAAGAAGCTGCATTAAAACTTAATGTCCTGCTTCAAAACTTGTGCATCGGATGTCCATCTTTTAGTGCGTGAAGCAGGAGCAGGACCTGCAGCAGCACAGAGCAGCTGCTCGTGTCTACCAAGCCCCGGTGATGAAAGATGGCCGCCGCTGTGAGTCAATTTCTGTTCTCAGTGGCTCAGTGTAGCGAGTTAGTTAGCTTGGATTCAGCTAACCTCCGTTCACAGAGCATGCGCAGTTGTTCTTTCTCTCACGCAGACGTGGTCATGCTGACTAATCAGAGCGGGAGTTCACTAGAGCGAGCAGAGCTGTAGCCGGAGCTAAAGATTCAAAGCTATTTTTAATGAAACTGAAGACTTTTGAGCCGGGAAAAAGTTAATGATGTGAAACTAGGTAAGATTTGTCATAAAGTCCAACCTTTTGGAAATGTGTAAGTGTCTGTGAGGTGAGCAGCAGCAGTTTGTGATTACATTGTGCTCGATGGAATAAATGCTTTCTGGACCGAGGGGATTTTCCCGCTGCAGAACCGATGGAGCAGCCACTGCCTCAACTTGAGACGGTGTTAAGCAGCAATGTCCTATCCAGATGTTTTAAAAGAGCCATGGTGCCCACAACTAATAGTACATCATTTTATGTATTTAGCAGAGAAGATCGCATGATTTACAAAGTATTTTGAGATTTGAATCATTGTATTGTGGCTTTGATCTAGTCAGTGGCTCAACAATAGGTTCTGGCTGCAATGCAGGACAGCATAAATAACAGAATAAAAAACGGCCATATAGCGGGACGTCCCGACCAAATCAGGACGGTTGGCAGCCCAAAAAGCTTCAGTTTTCTCTCCTCTGTCCAAAGGACTTTTTGAGGCTTGTCAACTTGAATTTTCACAAATGATTTAACAAGTGATTTCAGTGACACTTTTGTCCTGGTGTGTTTGTGACGGCAGAGTTTAGGTGCAAGCTCTGGTGAGTCCTTTAGTTTGTAATGTACAGCTGAAGCTCCGACAGCTGATTCAGTCAAATTTGGGTCGATATTAGACCAGGCTGAAGGGGCGGGACTATGAGCCGGCAGCAGAAAACCAGCTCTTCTGATTGGACGAGGATGTTGTAAAGCACATATCAGCCGTCCTGTGAATAAGACGAGAAAACCTTTATTTGTTCCACAGTTGAAAAAATGCAGTGTTGCAATGCAGAGTGAAAGAACAGCAGGTTTCATAAAACATGAAATAAAAATACAAAATGGAATAGTTTCATGAAAATCTAAACAATCTACATAAGAACTGAACAAAGCATAATATGTCTCCTGTATTTCCTAATTGTTCATTTAATTGATCCTCTGCTGGGATTCGTTAAACTCATGGACGGCGCCGCTCCATGTCTGAGCTTGTAGGAAACAGCAGCGGCCATTTTGAGTCCTGGTGGTTAATGTGAGCGCTGGCTTCACATTCTACAAAATGGCCTCCCGGGTTTGTGTCTCTTCTGGTTCATCTCATGTTCATCCTCATGTTTCGTCTCCACCACAGTCATGAAGTAACGCAGCGTCATCACTACACACGGTTCAACGCTAACAAAGCATTTGAGAAGTGTTAATTAAACAGAAGCTACCGTTGTGACAGTCACAATCGACACAAATTCACTGCTCTGTCGATTAAGAAACATTATTAAAATTTTAGAGAATATTGATTTTAAGAGCTGTAGTCGACCATAGAAAGTCTTGGTTGATGAAAGACATGTCCTGTCACCCAATTAATAGGGGTTATGCACTAACGTCTTTCCGGTCTCAGATAGACATAGGCCGCAACATCCGGTGGCGTCGTTGCCATAGTGACAAAGCTGTTTACTCCAAAGGCGATGTACATCAGACGAGTCCTGAAGCAATCCTCTCAGAAAAAGTTCTCTTTTGTCATCTGTTGTAGACGTAGTGACGGCTGTAATTGCAAGAAAAGTGCCGCTTGGTTTTCATAATGTACAGTTGTAAAAGTGAGCGGACTACGCGAGCTCCGCCCACATGCGAGAAGCTCCGCCCACATACGAGAAGCTCCGCACACCTGCCGACTGTGCTAATGAGCCCAGGCAGAGGCGCCGTGGGCCGGGAGCTGTCTGGCGACACCGAGCGTGTGTGCTCACTTCTTCACGGCCCAAAGCACCTCTGCCCGGGCTCATGAGCAGCGAGTGTCGCTCTGTGCACGGAGTTCTCACTTGTTTTATTTTTTCATGTGAAAACCTCCGTATGCGTGGAGCTCGCGTTGTTCGCTCACTTTTACAACTTTTCCTCATGAAAACCTGGTTCAGAAGCGGCACTTTGCCTGCTGTAACAGCCATCGCTGCGTCTAAAACAGATGACAAAGAAAACATTTTTTTCTAAGAGGATTGCTTCAGGACTAGCACAAAAAACCTCGTGTGATGTCCATCGCCTTTGGAGTAAACAGCTTTGTCACTATGGCAACTACTCCACCGGATGTAGCGGCCTATGTCTATCTGAGTGCGGAAGACGTTACTGCATAACCCCTATTGCAGAGATGGCAAGTAACTAAGTATTTTTACTCAAGTACTGTACTTAAGTTTTAGTTGTTGTTTTTTTTTTTTGACTATCTGCACTTGAATATATAACTAATCTGGAGACTTTTTACTTTTACTTCTTACATTTTTCAAGAAATATCTGTACTTTCTACTCCTGCATTTTAAATCAGGTTACCGGTAGATACTTTATAAGGACACAGACCTGCTGTATGTCAGGACTTTGTGAACAAGTTCACCAGTAAAAATGGGCAAAAACTTGATCATTTCTAATAATTATTTTGTCCCATGATAATTGTCAGATTCATTATTAGTAATTATCTTACACTCACACGCTTTAAAAAACATTGTGCACTGCAAAAAAACATTGTTTTAGTTAAAATGTCTTACAATCTGGATTTTAGTCTTTATTTTTTGTCATTTGTTTTTAGACCTAATAATAATTAAACTTGTTTCGAGGAGTTTTTGCTTTTTTCAATAAAATTGTTTTACTTCAAGCCAAACTATTTGCTAAAGACATTTTTACTCACCACATTGGCCAAGTCTCAAATCTCTTGAAAACATCAGAAATATTTTAAAACAAGTAAAATATGCTACCAATTTTTAGCCATTTTATTCTTAGCTGGTTAAACTATGGAGGATTCAGAGTGCCACAATTGAATATATAAATACACCATTAAATAATTAATTAAATATGCCATTAAATAAATATATTTTGAAATAAATAAACAAATAAATAATTAAATGTACAATAAAATTAATAAATGAATAAATAATTGTTTATATAATTAATTAAATAATGAATTGTATAAATAAATACTGAAATAATTAATTAAATAATTAAATGTGGAAATAATTAAATACATAAATTATTAAATAATTAAATGTGTCAATATATGTTCAAATACATCTTTAAATAAATAAATGTTTCAATAAATCTTAAAAAAAAAATTAAAACTATTTATTTATTTATTTCCCTATTTATTCCCCTTTTTCCTTTTACATTTCATGATGGTGCCGCGAGCTTGAAATAAATCTGTCAGTCTCACTCATCACACTCAGTGGGCGGGACTTATCCGCTTTGGATCAGTCCATTTCTGTGCGGGGGTTTCTCCCTGGTCCATTGCTCTCGCTGATATGAGTGCCCTGTCTCCGCCTGCAGTTCTGATCGTACTCTGGGTGGTGCCTTTCGTAGCATTTGCCGGGGACATATCACCGTTTTTCGGGAGATGTGGAGCCATCCTCCCGTGGACAGATACGTGACCTGGGCCTGGGGTACGTGCTGCGGCAGGTGGGTTCTGGGCCTGTGACACTCGCTCACCGTCTGTGACGAGGCAACAGCCTCTCACCGGTTCAGTCTGAGGCTCGGAGGGACAATGAGCCGCTGAGAGCCTTTATGGTTGTGTGGACAGGGGCGCATGGGAACAACCCTCACTCGCCGTGGTACGAGGTGGAGTTCTGTGTTCGATATTTGGCTCCCAACAGCTGGAGCTTAGCCTGACTGTAGCCGGGACATCGTTAGCCTTGTGTGGGGAGCTTAGCTGTGAAGTGTACCCACGTAGCAAACTTTATGTGGCTTGTTGACGACCCACATACGATGTTTCATCTCCCGGTTCATCTGGGCAAAGTTGAATGTGTACAGTTCGAAAGCAACATCTGACAATCGAGTCATTTAGCCAGCAGTGCCAGATGAAAGCTAGAATCAGCTGACACACGACTGCTACGTGGGTAAGTACGTGCTTAGGGACCGTCAATAAGTTTCTCGTGCTTTATGAAAAAAGTACTGCAATACATTCCTAAGATGTCACATTTTTCATGAAGCACGAGTATTTTATTGACGGTCCCTAAACACATATCAACAGTAGCGACACTTCACAGCTAAGCTCCCCGGCAAACGCTACGAAAGGCACCACCCAGAGCACGATCAGAACTGCAGGCGGAGACAGGGCACTCATATCAGCGAGAGCAATGGACCAGGGAGAAACCCCCGCACAGAAATGGACTGATCCAAAGCGGAGAAGTCCCGCCCACAGAGTTTGATGAGTGAGACTGACAGATTTATTTCAAGATCGCGGCACCATCATGAAATGTAAAAGGAAAAAGGGAAATAAATAGGGAAATAAATAAATAAATAGTTTTAATTTTTTTTTAAAGATTTATTGAAACATTTATTTATTTAAAGATGTATTTGAACATATATTGACACATTTAATTATGTAATCATTTATGTATTTAATTATTTCCACATTTAATTATTTAATTAATTATTTCAGTATTTATTTATTTATTTAATGATTTATTTGTACAATTCATTATTTAATTAATTATGTAAATAATTATTTATTCATTTATTCATTTTATTGTACATTTAATTATTTATTTGTTTATTTATTTCAAAATATATTTATTTAATGGCATATTTAATTAATTATTTAATGGTGTATTTTTATATTGAATTGTGGCACTCTGAATCCTCCATATTAAACAACTAAAATTAAAATGAATATTCTGAATTCCAATAGTTTTAACTGAGACCAAGAACTTTTGGCAGTGAGTGTACTTTTTACTTTTTTTATTGCACAGGTGTACTTTTGTACTTTTACTCAAGTAAAGCAGTTTCAGCAGGATCAGAGTCGTTTTCTACACAAGTCACTGTACTTTTACTTGAGCAGTAAACTTCAGCACTTTTGTCATTATTGACTAAAAGGGGGCGTGGCTAAACCAGTCAAACTAAAACATGTTTTGTTTTATCTTGGCGTTTTTTTTTTTACCATAACAGTGCCTTAAAAAAAAAAAACAGAAATGCCTTGGAAATCATGCAAAAACAATTTTTTTTTTTTTTTTGGCAGATTAAGCCAATGATTTGCTCCCAAATTTGTAGCTAACTCATGAAAAAAATCTTCTAATCTGAATTTCAAAAACTACAAGTTATCAAAAGACAGAAGAAAACCAGAGCATTTCGCTGGGTTGTCAAACCTCCGCATTGAAAAGAAAAATGAACTAAAGGAAGTCAAGACTTTAATAAAGCTACAGATACAAATACTTTGGAGAATGGTTAAAAAAACGAAAAAGTGAAGGGGAAAAAAGCGATCGCAAATGCTTTTCAAATCAGCCATTGCATCATTACTGGTTTAACAAAAGCACAAATTAGTTTAAAACTGTGATTTTCGGGTGTTTAAATGGTCAGTCTGAATAAATGTTTTAAGTCCAGGGCTTTAGTGTCAAATATATTTAACACAAACATCATCAGGGAAACATTTTAATGAAATAAAGTGGGTCAGATGTCCAGAAGTGACAGATTCAGAGCAATTTATTTGATCTAAAGTCTTAAAAAGTATTGCTAATGTTTAGTTTGATTCAATATAAAATATATTGTTGATTACAGCTTTATTTAATGGCAAAAATGAGTTCTAAAAGCTAAATTTTAGCCTTGTAGCCATTAGTTTTTGACTGATGTAATCGCCTCAAATTCAATATTTTTAGGACTATTCTTGCAGGTAATAACAAGGAAAGTTTAACAAATGCTTTACTAAGACCTGTGTAGTGTTTATAAAGCGTTACTCATCATTAACTCCATAGTCTGTTCATGTTCGTGGCTTTGTGTCTCGGGTTAGCTTACTGTCACGTTCACGGCTAAAGCTGCGTTCCGGTTCTTTTTTTTCTCACCGCGTTTGTGGTTTCCCAGGCGACGGATCGTCCAATGGGGATGAACGGGCTGGACGTGGCCGGACTCAGGCCCTTCGATCTGGTCATTCCCTTCACCATCCAGAAGGGCGAGATCACAGGTAACAAAAAACTATGAAAACTAATGATTGATTGATTTGATTTACTGTAATAATGTTTGTCTGCAGGCGAGGTTAGGATGCCGTCTGGAAAAGTGGCCAAACCCGAAATCGTGGACAACAAAGACGGAACAGTGACGGTGAAATACGCTCCTGTCGAGGCCGGGCTGCACGAGATGGACATCAAGTACGACGGCATCCACATTCCCGGTACGGAGCGTCGACGCGGACACGTACGACTGAGCTGAGGCGTGTTTAAATGTGTGTGTGTGTATGTTTGACAGGGAGCCCGCTGCAGTTCTTCGTCGATTACATGAACAGTGGGAACGTGAGCGCGTACGGACCGGGACTGATCCACGGGACGGTCAACAAACCCGCTGTGTTCACCGTCGACACTAAAGACGCTGGAGAGGGTAAGAACACAGACTAATCTAAGATACAAATATTCAGGTCCCAATACCAAATGGAATTGCATAAATTGAACAAAACATGACTTTCCTGAAATAGTTTTGAAAGGTATTGACCAGGTAAAAGTCCTGTTTGCACAGCATTAGTTTTGCCTCACTGTAAATAAATTAATAGAGAGAAAGAATAAAATCTGATGATGTGGATGTGATTCTGACTTACTTTCAATAAAACACAAACGTGATGTGTCTGGCCATCAAAATCTAGAAAGGTTTAAACAAAATGCAGTTTCCTGACTTCTGTTACTATTTTGAGTTCGCTTGTGGTGCATCAGCTGGTGATTCTCTGCTCACTTTGTACATTTTAGCATCTGCAACCTGTGGTTCGAGGACCACATGTGACTCTTTAAAGCAGGGCTATTCAACATAAGGCCTGAGGGCCAAATCAGGCCCATAACCCACCTTCTATATTTGATTGTATTTACTGGTTTAATTCTTCCTTAATCTTGTCTTACGTCACAAGACAAAAAACATTTGGATACATTTACAAAAATGTAATTGTAGTTATTTTACCCTGCTAAAACAACTTTTTTTTAAAAAGAATATTTTGTGCAACATCAAATTAAAAATGTTGGATTGTGGAGAACGTCACTGTCTAGTTGCCTGGAAAGTCCAGAATGATATATCTCTGTATTTTTACACAGAGAATTATCAGTCTGGTCGCCCCACCCTCCAAGGGCGTTTCCCTCGAAATCCAGATCGTATCGTGCAATGAAAATCGTTTATTTCAGTCACATGGTTTTTGATAACAACGGCCCTGCTGTGCGCAGCGCGCATGGATCTAGGCAGCGCGGCGGAAGGATGGATAAACAATGACGCACCAGAAAACCGGTGTGCCACCGGTAAATGCCGTTTTAAATTACCAAAAAGACATTGCGTCAATAGTCGTGTTCAAGATGGTTAAGGCAGTGCAGTCGGCTCGAGCCAATAACGACAGCACGAGAGAAATCCCAACAGCTTACGGCACTAGAGGCCTTTATGCTCTTCTCTGATTGTTTCCCTCCGCTGTCTGTTAGAAGCTGCTAGAAATCCAGTTGACTCGGGGGCGACCAGACTCATCCGCTGGTACAACAATGAGGCTGGATTCTCTAGGCAAACTGTCTAGCAAAATATCTGGCACTGTGGTAAATAAAGTTAAACGGCCCTGCTTTAAAGCCTCCTGTGCGGCCTTTCGTACTTTGACAATGATAAATTAGATTATAAAGTTTAAAGAACATTCTTTTATTAATATAATTTTTTACTGTTTCTACTTGTTATTAAATCTCATTTCTAAGCTTATTGGCGATTGGATATTAAGTTAATTTTTCCTCTCTCAAAAACAGAATCAGCTAATAATTTTTTCAAAACCAACAATCTAATAATAATTG
Organism: Mugilogobius chulae; assembly: GCA_038363315.1. Lineage (NCBI taxonomy): Eukaryota > Metazoa > Chordata > Actinopteri > Gobiiformes > Gobiidae > Mugilogobius > Mugilogobius chulae. The sequence continues at coordinate 39,073,244 of CM076398.1, forward strand.
AAAATATTTTTTGATAACTTGCCCAGGTCAAGTGCTAAATGAAACAAACTTATCAGTCTTTCCTTCAAAATTATTTAGCATAATTGCACAACAAGACAAACTGCTGCTCCTTGTAAGTTGTGTAGAAATTCACTTAATTGTTTTTCAATTAAATACAGTTGCAGCTTTTTCTGACTTTAATTTGGTTTGAGTCAAGCAAACGCGACTCTTCCATTTGAAGTTTGCAGACTGCTGGCTTACACTGCCTTATGAAACTGACATTTTTTTGTGTCGTGGCATTGACTTGTCTGTGAGAGTGTGTTTATGCGTGTCGGTTTTCCAGGCGGTCTGTCTCTGGCCATCGAGGGTCCGTCTAAAGCCGACATCAGCTGCGTGGACAATCAGGACGGCACCTGCACCGTGTCTTACCTCCCTGTTCTGCCCGGAGACTACAGCATCCTGGTCAAATACAACGACAAGCACATCCCAGGAAGCCCCTTCGCCGCCAGGATCACCGGTCAGACTTTGTCTATTACCACTACTGACATGCATGTAATATTTTCTCCTTCTGTAGTGGTGTTATTGGGACAGAAAATGACAAAAGCTGGTAGTAAGCTTAAGGAATTTTAAGTTATGTCAATAGGTTAGCTGCAGAAAATGAATGTAGTTTTTATGATGGGTTAGTGTTACAGTTTGGGAAGGGGGGCTCAAATGCATAATCTCATTGAACAGGAAGTTAAAACATTAGCTTGGAGGATTTTCCATTGATATAAATCAGTTTCGTGTTGAATATTTAAAGTAAAGGAGCAAGATATGCATGGAAACGAGCAAAAGGAAGTTCTTCTAGGCACAAGAGATGATTTTATGAAGATGCAAAAATATTGAAGTTAGAATGTCTTTATTAATGTATATTTTTGACTAAGAAGTGTCTTTAGATACAATGGGTTGTTATTGAATCTGGTCACTATTAGAAACAAAGGACAATGGGTCTCATTTATGACTTGTTCTTACAAACTTTTTGGCATCCACAAAGTTTGTTTTTTACTGAAAATGTTCGTCTGTAAGAACAAAGAACACTCAGGAGCTACAGCCGCAGGATTTGTCTCCACCTACGTAAAGATTTCTCAGCAACTTCTTAAAAACTTTAAAGAACACTTTCATGAATGAGGTCCAATGTATTTAGATTCTAAATCAGTGTTTTTCAACCAGTGTGCCGGGGAACACTAGTGTGCCTTGAAAAATGTGTCCGTTTTCAATATTTAATCAATAAAATAAGCTTAATCCGATTTTATTAAATGATTTACAATTTGGGAATGTTTGGAACAACTTTTACATCAATAAAGAAAGCAAAAACAATCACCATTTATGCATTTAAATAATAATTTAAAGATGTTCGGGTCAAATTATATTATTTTGTGTTCCAAAACAGTTTGTATGGCCACATTTGAGTAGGTGGTGTGTCGCGGGAAACAATTAGGCAAAAAAAGTGTGCCCTGACTCAAAAAAGGTTGGAAAGACTGTTCTAGATGATGTCATACTTACAAAAGGGAGCAAGAACCAGATTTGCTTTTAATAACAACCAGACTGAAGAAAACAATGTACATAAATATATTTATCTATTGCTTTTAAGTAAATACAATAGTTTCTTCTCAAAGTGTATTACTGCTCTGTGATTAGCTAAATCTGCTTGTGAATCTCTCAGCTCGAGGGCTTTCTGTATCACATAATGTGCAAGAGGAACAAATTTTTCTACAAGGACGCTACATTTCACTGAATTGATATAATATCCTTGGTAGACTCATGTTTCTACTCAATGACTCTGGTATATCAAACAAATATTAAAGTGAATGTTCTTGTGTTCTCTAGCTGATGGCTCTGGTGTACAAAAGCTGCTGTGAGATTGTTAATAATCTCTCGTATTCCGTAGGCGATGACTCCATGCGCATGTCCCAGCTGAAGGTAGGTTCTGCGGCCGACATCCCTCTGGACATCGGAGAGCTGGACCTGAGTCAGCTGACCGCCAGTCTGACCACGCCTTCAGGACGAGAAGAGCCGTGTCGCCTCAAGATGCTGCGCAACGGACACGTCGGTGAGGCACAGATCTGCAAATCTATAAATCTATACGCCGTGTTTGAATCTGGAAATGTGGTGTTTCAATGGAACACTTTCTAACTCTGACCTGGGCAACCTGCGGCCCTCTGTTTTAATCAGGATTTATGAGAATAAGTGTTCTTCTTTTGATCAACTTGGCTCTGACGCATGTGTCTGCAGCTGTGTTCTTCACAAGGATCATTATAAAATAACCAAGTAGTCTACAGAAACACCGCAATATATGAATTTCAAGGCTCAAGGGTTTGGAATTTTAACCGTAATTTCTTAATAATGGACAAATTTAAGATCTATGTATTCATAGACGTAGATAATTGTATTTGTTTCAAACTATTTTAGGCTTGTTTGAAGACATTTCTTCTTAGTTTGAGCCAAATTATATGCATATGGTAAAAGAACAGTATCTATGTCATTGATAAATGTATTTTATTATTTATATTCAGTCCGAAATTCTTTGAAACCAGTGAATTCTTTTATAATAATATTTATAGAACAATTCTATAAATTAAATTAAATGATTCAAATTCTGAATCCAAGTTTTTTTAAGCAAGGCTGGATATGTACTTTTGGTAAAGTTTAGTTTAAAAAAAACCTTGTAAATGTAGAATTTGTTACACCAGTGCTTCTCAAAGTGTGGGGTGCGTCCGTATAGTGGGGTGCAGAAAGTTTTCAGTGGGAACGCGGGGAGTTTATTTATTGATCTTTAAATATATAATTTAGTGCTCAAATTATTATCTAAACCAAAATACAGAAAAACATATGTGTACTTTGTAGACGGTGGGACATGGATAATTTTTTTTTCCATTTCAAGGGGATGCATCGCAAAAAGTTTGAGAAGTACTGTGTCACACCAATAATCACTGTCCGACCTCTGTTTGGATTTGAATATGGCTCTCGGGGAAAATTAGTTGCCAACATCTGCTCTAACTCCTCGTCTGTCTCTGCTGCAGGAATCTCGTTTGTGCCTAAAGAGATCGGAGAACACCTGGTGAACATAAAGAAGAACGGCCGTCACATTCCCAGCAGCCCATCGCCGTCATGATCAAAGCGTCCGAGATCGGAGACGCCAGCCGAGTCCGAGTGACCGGACCTGGTCTGAGCGAAGCCCGGACCTTCGAGCCGCAGAGTTCATCATCGACACCACAGACGCAGGTACAGCTAGCACTCAAAGGCAATATTTTACTTTTATTACAATTTTAATATCTTTTCTTCCTATTTTTATTGCCACGTATTTATAATTATAGTACCTTTTTATTCCCCATTTCTAGTCCCGTTTATTTTACAATTTTAATTCTTTTTACCCCCTTTTTTAATGCCATGTATTTATAATTTTAGTGCCTTTTTGTTCCCTATTTTAGTGCCACATATCTACAATTTTAGTACATTTTATTCACTATTTTAGTGCTATGTATTTACAATTTCAGAACCTATTTTTCCACATTTTTATTGCCTTATATCGTAATTTTACTACCTCGTCTTCCTTATTTTAGTACCTTATATTTACAATGTTAGCACTTTTTTATACCCCATTTTTAGTGACAAACATCTACCATTTAGTACCTTTTATTTACTATTGTTTGTGCTATATATTTACTATTTTAGTACTTTTTATTCTCTATTTTAGTGCCATATTTTTACATTTTTAGTACATTTTATTCCTTTTTTTATTGCCATTTATTTAGAATTTAGTGCCTTTGTTCCTTATTTTTAGTGGCATATATTTAAATTGTACACCTTTTTATTCACATTTTAGTGCCAGATATTTACAACTTTAGCATATTTTTATTCCCTTTTAGTGCCTTGTATTTACAATTTTAATATTTTTAAATCCCTATTTAGTTTCTTTATATTTATGATTTTTAAAACCTTTATTTCCTGTTTTTAGTGACATATTTTTACAATTTTATTACCTTTTACTCACTATTTTAGTGCCATGTATTTATAATTTTAGTTTCTTCTTTTCCCTATTTTTTAGCATTATATATTTACAATTTTAGTACATTTATTCCTTATTTTTAGTGCCATGAATTTACAATATATTTTAATGATTTGTTGTCATTACAAAGAATTAAGTTACATTTCGCTTTTGAATCATAATTCTGTTCTTCTTAAAAGATGAAATAGTTTTAATTGTATTTAATCAGACACAGTCTTAATTTTGTTTTTCAAGCTCTTGAAAGGTCTTAATTTTCACTTCAGGCTCCTTGTATAAAGCCTGGCCTTTTTTAAGTTTTTCTCTGTTGAATGATATTTTTCCTGCTGTTGTGTTGATTTTGTTTTTCCTCTCTGGTCAGGTTACGGAGGTCTGAGTCTGTCCATCGAAGGTCCCAGTAAAGTGGACATAAACACAGAGGACCAGGACGACGGCACCTGTAAAGTGACTTACTGCCCCACAGAACCTGGAAACTACATCATCAACATCAAGTTTGCAGACCAGCACGTGCCAGGTGAGTTAAGGATGGGTTAGTCTAAAGGACGGACTGAACCCAGACTAATGTACTGTTGTCTTGTGTTTCTAGGCAGCGCGTTCACGGTGAAGGTGACTGGAGAAGGCAGGATGAAGGAGAGCATCACCAGGAAGAGAAGAGCAGCGTCTGTGGCCAACGTGGCAGCCAGTGTGACCTCAGCCTCAAGATCCCAGGTACTGTGTCTGTATCTGTGTGCGTTATCTCTGAGGGTGGCTTCACCTCCAATGCTTCTGAACCGAAAGATGGAATTTATTTTTCTGACTTCACAAAACTAAACTTTGGACTAACATGAACACGGCATAAGAATCAGTGTTTTTTCTCGTTTTTACACGTATCAAGGGCCTTGATATAGTTTCTTTTTCAGACTCAAAACACTAATTACACTGGAAAAAAGTTCTGTTCTAAAGTGAGATTTGCCAATAAAATAAGGTCTTACTAAACAAAATTACTTTATTAACACTTTATCTCTGGACAAACTTGAGTTGAGTTTTTGGCAAATCCTTTTTTAAAACACGAGCTATACATAAACCATAAGAAACATTAGCATGTTTAATTTAATATTTTTACTTATTTATTTAATTTAATTGACCTTTATTTAACCAGGACGTCCCACTGAGATCAGAATCTCTTTTGCAGGGAGTCCTGGGGGAAGGGTCAGGGAGCTTTAATGGACATGTTTTTAGTTGTAGGAGGAAACCTACGCAGACACGGGAGAACATGCAAACTCCACATAGAAAGGCCCCGGGTCGACTGGGAATCAAACCCAGGACCTTCTTGCTATGAGGCCAGAGCGCTAACCGTTGCGCCACCGTGTCGCTTTATCATAATACATTATCATGTATTTTTTCCAGTGTATGTGCATGTCAGATGGATTTGACCAGTATTTATTCCAGAAATTGTTTACTTTTTATAGTAGTGAGCTGCGAGTTCGAACCAGTTAGTCCTTCACTAACCCATACTTGTGTCCCCTGCAGAGATCAGTCTTTAACTCATCCTTGTCCCCTGCAGAGATCAGTCTTTAACTCGTCCTTGTCTCCTGCAGAGATCAGTCTTTAACTCATCCTTGTCTCCTGCAGAGATCAGTCTTTAACTCGTCCTTGTCTCCTGCAGAGATCAGTCTTTAACTCATCCTTGTCTCCTGCAGAGATCAGTCTTTAACTCGTCCTTGTGTCTCCTGCAGAGATCAGTCTTTAACTCGTCCTTGTCTCCTGCAGAGATCAGTCTTTAACTCATCCTTGTCCCCTGCAGAGATCAGTCTTTAACTCGTCCTTGTGTCTCCTGCAGAGATCAGTCTTTAACTCGTCCTTGTCCCCTGCAGAGATCAGTCTTTAACTCGTCCTTGTGTCTCCTGCAGAGATCAGTCTTTAACTCGTCCTTGTGTCCAATGCAGAGATCAGTCTTTAACTCATACTTGTGTCCCTGCAGAGATCAGTCTTTAACTCATCCTTGTCTCCTGCAGAGATCAGTGTTTAACTCGTCCTTGTGTCCAATGCAGAGATCAGTCTTTAACTCATCCTTGTCTCCTGCAGAGATCAGTCTTTAACTCATCCTTGTCGCCTGCAGAGATCAGTCTTTAACTCATCCTTGTCCCCTGCAGAGATCAGTCTTTAACTCATCCTTGTCTCCTGCAGAGATCAGTCTTTAACTCATCCTTGTCCCCTGCAGAGATCAGTCTTTAACTCATCCTTGTCTCCTGCAGAGATCAGTCTTTAACTCATCCTTGTCCCCTGCAGAGATCAGTCTTTAACTCATCCTTGTCCCCTGCAGAGATCAGTCTTTAACTCATCCTTGTCCCCTGCAGAGATCAGTCTTNAGGAGTAGTCGTTTAGGTTGGGCAGAATGGTGACTGAGCGAGACTTTCGGAATCAGACTTAAGGAACAGCAGGTTTTAACGGTGTTTAGATGCAATTACATAACAGTATTGGATCCATTACTCTTTTGGATCAATTAGATGTTTGATATTGTTCTGAGGAGACATTTTTCTGTCCCCTTTCTTGTAATGGTTAATATCGGATATGGGTTGATAATTAAAGCCAAATATCGAGATTGCTATCAGAACTGAAAAAGATAGATTGGTACATCTCTTTTTCAAGTACCCACCAAACCTATACTGGTGCATCTCCTTTTCAAGTACCACCAGACCTATACTGGTGCATCCCTTTTTCAAGTACAACCAGACCTATACTGGTGCATCCCTTTTCAAGTACAACCAGACCTATACTGGTGCATCTGCTTTTTCAATTACTACCAGACCTATACTGGTGCATCTCCTTTTCAAGTACCACCAGACCTATACTGGTGCATCCCTTTTCCAAGCACCCCAGATCTATGATGCATCTCTTTTTTCAAGTACCACCACCAGACCTTTGCTGGTGCATCCCTTTTTCAAGCACTACCAGATGTATACTGGTGCATTCTTTCCCAAGTACTACCAAACCTATGGTGCATCCCTTTTCCAAGTACCACCAGACCTATACTGGTGCATCCCTTTTTTAAGTACCACCGGACTTATGGTACATCGCTTTTTAAGTACCACTAGACCTTTAGTGCATCCCTGTTTCAAGTACCACCAGATGTATACTGGTGCAATCCTTTCCCAAGTACTACCAAACCTATGGTGCATCCCTTTTTCAAGTACCACCAGACTTATGGTACATCGCTTTTTAAGTACCACTAGACCTTTAGTGCATCCCTGTTTCAAGTACCACCAGAGCTATACTGTCCTTGGAATATAGCAGGCTTAAAATGGGGCTCATATTCAGTAGTCCAATAGTAAATTATTGATGAAGTGAATGTTGTGGGATTGTTGTTGTTGTTGACCTGAATCTCTAAATTAAACACATTTAACAAAAGCAACAGAGGGGTTCATCTACTACGAGAGTCCGTCTGTAATGCATACTGCTGCTGGAACACTTGTCATAAAGCTTGAAAAGAATGGCCTGGTGCCAAATATTTGATACTTCAGAAACACTTGATGTTGTGTAAACTGAACCCTGCCTGTATATTTTGTATGAATCTGACACGTGTGGCAGTTTGTCTCTTCTCCTGGTGCTCTGACAGTGGCTCTGCATGAGACTAAAGTGATTTGTGCTGTTGTTTCAGCTGTTTGGTGCTGGACCTGGCGAACAGTTCAACCACAGAGACGGCCCCCCCAGACTGGGTCAGCCTAATCCAAGGCCATCCCGAAAGAAGGGTATGACCCCCTGAATGTATTTAGATTCTATAATCAGTGTTTTTTTCAACCAGTGTGCCGGGGAACACTAGTGTGCTTGAAAAATGTGTCCGTTTTCAATATTTAATCAATAAAATAAGCTTAATCCGATTTATTAATGATTTACAATTTGGGAATGTTTGGAACAACTTTTACATCAATAAAGAAAGCAAAACAATCACCATTTATGCATTTAAATAATAATTTAAAGATGTTCGGGTCAAATTATATTATTTTGTGTTCCAAACAGTTGTATGGCCACATTTGAGTAGGTGGTGTGTCGCGGGAAACAATTAGGCAAAAAAAGTGTGCCCTGACTCAAAAAAGGTTGGAAAGACTGTTCTAGATGATGTCATACTTACAAAAGGGAGCAAGAACCAGATTTGCTTTTAATAACAACCAGACTGAAGAAAACAATGTACATAAATATATTTATCTATTGCTTTTAAGTAAATACAATAGTTTCTTCTCAAAGTGTATTACTGCTCTGTGATTAGCTAAATCTGCTTGTGAATCTCTCAGCTCGAGGGCTTTCTGTATCACATAATGTGCAAGAGGAACAAATTTTTCTACAAGGACGCTACATTTTCACTGAATTGATATAATATCCTTGGTAGAGACTCAGTTTCTACTCAATGACTCTGGTATATCAAACAAATATTAAAGTGAATGTTCTTGTGTTCTCTAGCTGATGGCTCTGTGTACAAAAGCTGCTGTGAGATTGTTAATAATCTCTCGTATTCCGTAGGCGATGACTCCATGCGCATGTCCCAGCTGAAGGTAGGTTCTGCGGCCGACATCCCTCTGGACATCGGAGAGCTGGACCTGAGTCAGCTGACCGCCAGTCTGACCACGCCTTCAGGACGAGAAGAGCCGTGTCGCCTCAAGATGCTGCGCAACGGACACGTCGGTGAGGCACAGATCTGCAAATCTATAAATCTATACGCCGTGTTTGAATCTGGAAATGTGGTGTTCAATGGAACACTTTCTAACTCTGACCTGGGCAACCTGCGGCCCTCTGTTTTAATCAGGATTTATGAGAATAAGTGTTCTTCTTTTGATCAACTTGGCTCTGACGCATGGTTCGCAGCTGTGTTCTTCACAAGGATCATTATAAAATAACCAAGTAGTCTACAGAAACACCGCAATATATGAATTTCAAGGCTCAAGGGTTTGGAATTTTAACCGTAATTTCTAATAATGGACAAATTTAAGATCTATGTATTCATAGACGTAGATAATTGTATTTGTTTCAAACTATTTTAGGCTTGTTTGAAGACATTTCTTCTTAGTTTAGCCAAATTATATGCATATGTAAAAAGAACAGTATCTATGTCATTGATAAATGTATTTTATTATTTATATTCAGTCCGAAATTCTTTGAAACCAGTGATTCTTTTATAATAATATTTATAGAACAATTCTATAAATTAAATTAATGATTCAAATTCTGAATCCAAGTTTTTTTAGCAAGGCTGGATATGTACTTTTGGTAAAGTTTAGTTTAAAAAAAACCTTGTAAAATGTAGAATTTGTTACACCCAGTGCTTCTCAAAGTGTGGGGTGCGTCCGTATAGTGGGTGCAGAAAGTTTTCAGTGGGAACGCGGGAGTTTATTTATTGATCTTTAAATATATAATTTAGTGCTCAAATTATTATCTAAACCAAAATACAGAAAAACATATGTGTACTTTTGTAGACGGGTGGGGACATGGATAATTTTTTTTTCCATTTCAAGGGGATGCATCGCAAAAAAGTTTGAGAAGTACTGTGTCACACCAATAATCACTGTCCGACCCCTCTGTTGGATTTGAATATGGCTCTCGGGGAAAATTAGTTGCCAACATCTGCTCTAACTCCTCGTCTGTCTTCTGCTGCAGGAATCTCGTTTGTGCCTAAAGAGATCGGAGAACACCTGGTGAACATAAAGAAGAACGGCCGTCACATTCCCAGCAGCCCCATCGCCGTCATGATCAAAGCGTCCGAGATCGGAGACGCCAGCCGAGTCCGAGTGACCGGACCTGGTCTGAGCGAAGCCCGGACCTTCGAGCCGGCAGAGTTCATCATCGACACCACAGACGCAGGTACAGCTAGCACTCAAAGGCAATATTTTACTTTTATTTACAATTTTAATATCTTTCTTTCCTATTTTTATTGCCACGTATTTATAATTATAGTACCTTTTTATTCCCCATTTCTAGTCCCGTTTATTTTACAATTTTAATTCTTTTTACCCCCTTTTTTAATGCCATGTATTTATAATTTAGTGCCTTTTTGTTCCCTATTTTAGTGCCACATATCTACAATTTTAGTACATTTTATTCACTATTTTTAGTGCTATGTATTTACAATTTCAGAACCTATTTTTCCACATTTTTATTGCCTTATATCGGTAATTTTACTACCTCGTCTTCCTTATTTTAGTACCTTATATTTACAATGTTAGCACTTTTTTATACCCCATTTTTAGTGACAAACATCTACCATTTTAGTACCTTTTATTTACTATTGTTTGTGCTATATATTTACTATTTTAGTACTTTTTTATTCTCTATTTTAGTGCCATATTTTTACATTTTTAGTACATTTTTATTCCTTTTTTTATTGCCATTTATTTAGAATTTTAGTGCCTTTTGTTCCTTATTTTAGTGGCATATATTTAAAATTGTACACCTTTTTATTCCACATTTTAGTGCCAGATATTTACAACTTTAGCATATTTTTATTCCCTTTTTAGTGCCTTGTATTTACAATTTTAATATTTTTAAATCCCTATTTTAGTTTCTTTATATTTATGATTTTTAAAACCCTTTTATTTCCTGTTTTTAGTGACATATTTTTACAATTTATTACCTTTTACTCACTATTTTTAGTGCCATGTATTTATAATTTTAGTTTCTTCTTTTCCCTATTTTTTAGCATTATATATTTACAATTTTAGTACATTTTATTCCTTATTTTTAGTGCCATGAATTTACAATATATTTAATGATTTGTTGTCATTACAAAGAATTAAGTTACATTTCGCTTTTGAATCATAATTCTGTTCTTCTTAAAAGATGAAATAGTTTTAATTGTATTTAATCAGACACAGTCTTAATTTTTGTTTTTCAAGCTCTTGAAAAGGTCTTAATTTTCACTTCAGGCTCCTTGTATAAAGCCTGGCCTTTTTTAAGTTTTTCTCTGTTGAATGATATTTTTTCCTGCTGTTGTGTTGATTTTGTTTTTTCCTCTCTGGTCAGGTTACGGAGGTCTGAGTCTGTCCATCGAAGGTCCCAGTAAAGTGGACATAAACACAGAGGACCAGGACGACGGCACCTGTAAAGTGACTTACTGCCCCACAGAACCTGGAAACTACATCATCAACATCAAGTTTGCAGACCAGCACGTGCCAGGTGAGTTAAGGATGGGTTAGTCTAAAGGACGGACTGAACCCAGACTAATGTACTGTTGTCTTGTGTTTCTAGGCAGCGCGTTCACGGTGAAGGTGACTGGAGAAGGCAGGATGAAGGAGAGCATCACCAGGAAGAGAAGAGCAGCGTCTGTGGCCAACGTGGGCAGCCAGTGTGACCTCAGCCTCAAGATCCCAGGTACTGTGTCTGTATCTGTGTGCGTTATCTCTGAGGGTGGCTTCACCTCCAATGCTTCTGAACCGAAAGATGGAATTTATTTTTCTGACTTCACAAAACTAAACTTTGGACTAACATGAACACGGCATAAGAATCAGTGTTTTTTCTCGTTTTTACACGTATCAAGGGCCTTGATATAGTTTCTTTTTCAGACTCAAAACACTAATTACACTGGAAAAAAGTTCTGTTCTAAAGTGAGATTTGCCAATAAAATAAGGTCTTACTAAACAAAATTACTTTATTAACACTTTATCTCTGGGACAAACTTGAGTTGAGTTTTTGGCAAATCCTTTTTTAAAACACGAGCTATACATAAACCATAAGAAACATTAGCATGTTTAATTTAATATTTTTACTTATTTATTTAATTTAATTGACCTTTATTTAACCAGGGACGTCCCACTGAGATTCAGAATCTCTTTTGCAGGGGAGTCCTGGGGGAAGGGTCAGGGGAGGCTTTAATGGACATGTTTTTAGTTGTAGGAGGAAACCTACGCAGACACGGGGAGAACATGCAAACTCCACATAGAAAGGCCCCGGGTCGACTGGGAATCAAACCCAGGACCTTCTTGCTATGAGGCCAGAGCGCTAACCGTTGCGCCACCGTGTCGCTTTATCATAATACATTATCATGTATTTTTTCCAGTGTATGTGCATGTCAGATGGATTTGACCAGTATTTATTCCAGAAATTGTTTACTTTTTATAGTAGTGAGCTGCGAGTTCGAACCAGTTAGTCCTTCACTAACCCATACTTGTGTCCCCTGCAGAGATCAGTCTTTAACTCATCCTTGTCCCCTGCAGAGATCAGTCTTTAACTCGTCCTTGTCTCCTGCAGAGATCAGTCTTTAACTCATCCTTGTCTCCTGCAGAGATCAGTCTTTAACTCGTCCTTGTCTCCTGCAGAGATCAGTCTTTAACTCATCCTTGTCTCCTGCAGAGATCAGTCTTTAACTCGTCCTTGTGTCTCCTGCAGAGATCAGTCTTTAACTCGTCCTTGTCTCCTGCAGAGATCAGTCTTTAACTCATCCTTGTCCCCTGCAGAGATCAGTCTTTAACTCGTCCTTGTGTCTCCTGCAGAGATCAGTCTTTAACTCGTCCTTGTCCCCTGCAGAGATCAGTCTTTAACTCGTCCTTGTGTCTCCTGCAGAGATCAGTCTTTAACTCGTCCTTGTGTCCAATGCAGAGATCAGTCTTTAACTCATACTTGTGTCCCTGCAGAGATCAGTCTTTAACTCATCCTTGTCTCCTGCAGAGATCAGTGTTTAACTCGTCCTTGTGTCCAATGCAGAGATCAGTCTTTAACTCATCCTTGTTCCTGCAGAGATCAGTCTTTAACTCATCCTTGTCGTCCTGCAGAGATCAGTCTTTAACTCATCCTTGTCCCCTGCAGAGATCAGTCTTTAACTCATCCTTGTCCCTGCAGAGATCAGTCTTTAACTCATCCTTGTCCCCTGCAGAGATCAGTCTTTAACTCATCCTTGTCTCCTGCAGAGATCAGTCTTTAACTCATCCTTGTCCCTGCAGAGATCAGTCTTTAACTCATCCTTGTCTCCTGCAGAGATCAGTCTTTAACTCATCCTTGTCTCCTGCAGAGATCAGTCTTTAACTCATCCTTGTCTCCTGCAGAGATCAGTTTTAACTGTTTGGTCTCTGAGAGATCATTTTAACTCATCCTTGGTCTCCTGCAGAGATCAGTCTTTAACTCATCCTTGTGTCCCTGCAGAGATCAGTCTTTAACTCCCTTGTCTCTGCAGAGATCAGTCTTTACTCGTCCTGTGTCTCCTGCAGAGATCAGTCTTTAACTCGTCCTTGTGTCTCCTGCAGAGATCAGTCTTTAACTCGTCCTTGTGTCTCCTGCAGAGATCAGTCCTTTAACTCGTCCTTGTGTCTCCTGCAGAGATCAGTCTTTAACTCTTTTTTTTTTTTTTCTAATCATTTTTTTTTTTTTTTTACTCGTCCTTGTGTCTCCTGCAGAGATCAGTCTTTAACTCGTCCTTGTGTCTCCTGCAGAGATCAGTCTTTAACTCGTCTTGTTCCCTGAGAGATCAGTCTTTAACTCGTCCTTGTGTCCAATGCAGAGATCAGTGTTTAACTCTCCTTGTGTCCCTGCAGAGATCAGTCTTTAACTCATCCTTGTGTCTCCTGCAGAGATCAGTCTTTAACTCGTCCTTGTGTCCCTGCAGAGATCAGTCTGTAACTCGTCCTTGTGTCTCCTGCAGAGATCAGTCTGTAACTCGTCCTTGTGTCTCCTGCAGAGATCAGTCTTTAACTCGTCCTTGTGTCCCTGCAGAGATCAGTCTGTAACTCGTCCTTGTGTCTCCTGCAGAGATCTGTCTTTAACTCGTCCTTGTGTCCCTGCAGAGATCAGCATCGCAGACATGACGGCTCAAGTCACCAGTCCTTCGGGTCAGATCCACAAAGCAGAGATCATGGAGGGAGAAAACAACACGTACTGCATCCGCTTCGTCCCCACAGAGACCGGCGTCCACACTGTATCTGTCAAATACAACGGCTCGCACGTCCCCGGGAGCCCGTTCCAGTTCACTGTGGGGCCTCTGGGAGAAGGAGGGGCCCATAAGGTCAGAGCGGGAGGACCTGGGCTGGAGCGAGCTGAGGCTGGAGTGCCAGGTAAGCACGCTTTTCTGTTTAACCTCAGTTGTTCTGTTCAATATATAACTGTATTTAAACTGTTTTGTTTCAGCGGAGTTCAGTATCTGGACCAGAGAGGCCGGAGCCGGAGGTCTGAGCATCGCCGTGGAAGGACCGAGCAAAGCAGAGATCTCGTTTGAAGACAGAAAGGACGGATCCAGCGGAGTCTCTTACATCGTACAGGAGCCTGGTGAGGAAATGATTAAAAGCCATGAGATTTAAAATGAATACTGAAGTAATAACAAGGTTCAGTGTTTGGATATTTGTTTCAAAAATCATAAACCTCACAAACAAAGCTGCTCACATACTGTATTAACTATGTATTCAATATTCAGATTGAACCAATGTCTACATTTTGATTTATTGCCCACTCTTGACTCACATGTTTGATCTCATATTGAGAATTTGAATGAGAACGGTAAAATACATGAATTCATTACATAGTTTCAGAAACTGTCTCTGATCACTAAGTGGCACCTTTGCACCACACTGTGACACCTCCCATCTTAACCGGAGCGATGTTTTTGTTACAGTGTGTTGCTAGTTTCTATTTCCATCAGGGCACTTGGCACCGGCTCACACTGTTTTTTATTTTATTTATTTATTTATATTTTTTGGAGGTTTATTTGATAGGGACAGGGTCGGGGTTCGTTTCATGAGCTCATGTCACACACTACAAGCCAAGGCTAATTCTCAATGTCTGTCCGTCCCTAGTTGGGTTTTACACTAGGCCGGAGATCAATGATCTTTTAGTCCACACACAATTCGTGAAGACTGGACATAAGGCTATGAAAGCCAACTGCTGAAACTCTGCAATGCTACAGAACTTTTACATCTGCTGCAGCAGAAGCTTTTGCAGAGGAAAATTTTAGGGGATGGTTTTAACTCCGACAACAGAAGTTCACCTGCTCCACCTGGACCTGACTGATGTGTCTCCAGCGGCAGCACACTGCTCCTGACAGACGCCCCACTGACTCTGAAGGATGGGTCAAATTCAGAGAATGACTTTCCCTCTCGGGGATGAATATCTATCTATTGATCTGATCTGAGAAAACTAGAGAAGTGACTGTAGTTGGTCCTGGAACACTGGATCAGAACTGTTCCTCGTACATGTGGGTTTCCCCCAGGGCTGCTTATTGTCACCGGTTCTGTTCATTGTTTTCATGGACTGAAGGGTTCGAAGGGCGTCCAGTTTTGGAACCACAGGATCTAATCTCTGCAGTTTTTATCTGTAACATGAGTAAATCCCTGGTGTTGTGTCTTGTTTTTTATTTTAACACGACACGAAGAAGTCCCTGTCGTGTCTTGTTTTTACCTTAAACTCTTGTAAATCCCTGTCATTGTGTCTGTTTTTATGAGTAAATCCCTGTCGTCGTGTCTGTTTTTATGAGTAAATCCCTGTCGTTGTGTCTGTTTTTATGAGTAAATCCCTGTCGTTGTGTCTGTTTTTATGAGTAAATCCCTGTCGTCGTGTCTGTTTTATGAGTAAATCCCTGTCGTTGTGTCCGTTTTTATGAGTAAATCCCTGTCGTTGTGTTTCTGCAGAGACTACGAGGTGTCCATCCGCTTCAACGACGAGCACATCCCGACAGTCCCTTCATCGTCCCCGTGGCTTCTCCTTCAGACGACGCTCGACGACTCACTGTTGCCAGTCTTCAGGTGAGACTCTGAGACGCACACACATCCGAGAGCGCCCCCGGCAGGCCGCACTCGGAACAACAGCCAGCAGCAGCAGCAGTAAAATAACAGAACTCCACTGCCAAGTTCTGCTTCAGGGTTAGGGTTGAAATTGTTTATCAGCTGTGTACAGTAACACAATGCTAAGCAATAAAGACTGGCCCATCATGGACTGGGCCACATTTCTTGGTTAGATCTGGTATTCAGTATAGCCTGCAGTACTTTCAAATCAACTTAATCATCTAAAATTCCACTGATCAGTTTTGTTCTGGTTTACAAATTGTGCTCTAGGCTTGTTCCAAATTGTGGTTCACCCTTGAAGTAGCAAAAATGTTTAGCCTAGTCCTTTATCTGTTGTTCTGATTTTCTCATGTTCTAGTTTTGATTTATCTCTGCTAGTGTAAGCCTGTCATAGGGCAGAGCAATTTAGACTTATTTTAAATTTACTAAACATAAGTTCTTGGTGCAGTTTTCTTGTGCGGCCCACAGACCATAGTCCTCTGTCCGCTGTAAAATATAATTGAACATCCCTGCTGTAAAAATTGCAATGTATTGTGAAACTGCCCGGCCCACAAGCCGTGGTCCTCCATACAATCTGGCCCTATGAAAAATAAAGTTGAATAGCCCTGGTTTAAACCAGCATTAGAGTCGGTTTAAACCTTAAGCTTTAACATTAGAGTTATAGTTTAAGCGTTTAGCTGCTGCTGTGCTGCTGCTCCGACAGGCCTCACAAACCACAGGACTGTGTGTGCGACTCGTGTCTCGTTCTAAAGGCTCCCAACAGCTGCTCATCCCACATACAGGGGGCGCTAAAGGGCTAAAGAGGCGCCACACGGGCTGCAGCCGTCTTTCTACTTCTGATTCTCACACACTTAGTTGAATAGTCACATATAGTTATTTCCTTTTCTGTTTCTCTCTGACCTGCTCCTTCAGTTTGCTCTAAATCTCTGTCCTCCTCGCAGCCTTCCTCTTTAGCCCTTTTAGCGACCTCCAGGTAAGGACAAACTGCGCTGTGACAGATGCCTCGTGTGTTTTTCTGTGTAAACCCCGGTCTGGTGTTGATCTGCCGAGTGTTTTTGGAGCAGGAGTCGGGTCTGAAGGTGAACCAGCCGGCCTCGTTCGCTGTGAGTCTGAACGGAGCCAAAGGAGTGATCGACGCCAAAGTCCACAGTCCGTCTGGAGCTCTGGAGGACTGCTGCGTCACCGAGATCGACCAAGGTAAAGCTCACAGCTCGCTCTCTGACTTCAGCGACTGGGTAAAGACTTCTGCGACTCGGTAAAGACTTCTGCGACTCCGTAAAGACTTCTGCGACTCAGTAAAGACTTCTGCGACTCCGTAAAGACTTCTGCGACTCTGTAAAGACTTCTGCAACTTAGTAAAGACTTCTGCGACTCAGTAAAGACTTCTGCGACTCCGTAAAGACTTCTGCGACTCAGTAAAGACTTCTGTGACTCGGTAAAGACTTCTGCGACTCCGTAAAGACTTCTGCGACTCAGTAAAGACTTCTGCGACTCCGTAAAGACTTCTGCGACTCCGTAAAGACTTCTGCAACTTAGTAAAGACTTCTGCGACTCGCTAAAGACTTCTGTGACTCCGTAAAGACTTCTGCGACTCTGTAAAGACTTCTGCGACTCTGTAATGACGTCTGCAACTGAGGAAAGACTTCTGCGACCTCCGCAGACATGTCCTGCCAGCTGCAGCAACTCACAAAACACAGTTTAATAAAGTTTTAATGTGTGCGAGATTTATGCCCATTTTTCAGGCCGAGTGGGTCGAGCTTAACTGTGGTCAAGCTGTGTGATATAGTGATGCGCGGGCTGACCCGTTACCCGCGGGTGGCCCGTGGGTCGGGTTGGGGCGGGCTGGAGAAATTGCGACTTCAGTGCGGGGCGGGCTGAGGCGGGTCAGTTTTTGACAACAATCATTTTCGTTGCATATCTTACAAATCACTTAGATCGCACCCCATAAACTGAAGCATGCTCTGTTCTCTAGATGATCTCTGTAACAGAATCACGCAGTGAGGAGAGAATCTGCTCTTTCATTGGTCAAAGCCACGCTGTTGCAGGAACAACACGATCTGCGTCACGTGAAACCAACACAGACCGGGACCATCGCACTCTTGGACTTTATTATTTTGTGTTTTATTGGATCTACCTAACAACCTGCCTCATGTGAGCTGCTCGGTGTGAACGAGGATCGAAGAGCGCGGACATTTGCTTTCATTTTAGATGAGAAAGAGGGAAAAAAATGCGAGTGTGAAATGCCAAGGATTGTTTGAAATGCCCCGCGTTAAGATGAAAGTGTGACAAAAACATCAGTTTGACTAAAACGGGTTCTGATAGGTAAGTCATCTACACATTACTTAATACTCCTACATTAAAGTCAGCTGTAATGGTATTTTTGGCTGTTTGGTCCGTCTTGAACGTTGATGGATTTTATGGGCGGGTTGTACAAAAATCGGGTGTGCAAGGCGGGTTGGGGCGGGTCATGTATTGTCAAAAGTGCCGGACCCGCGGGTTGTAAAAATGCCTGACCTGAAACGCATCACTAGTGTGATAATCTGTATTTGTGAAGGAGGACGCTGTTACAGAATTTGTCCTGTAACTTGATCAGTTTCCTCAGTCAGCTGAACTGGTAACCTTCTCTATTCTTTCAGACAAGTACGCCGTGCGGTTCATCCCAGAGAAAACGGCCTGTATCTGATCGACGTGAAGTTTAACGGAAGCCACATCCGGGAAGTCCGTTTAAGATCCGCGTCGGAGAGACCGGCCAGGCTGGAGACCCGGGAATGGTGTCTGCCTACGGAGCGGGCCTGGAGGGAGGAACTACCGGTGAGTCTCTGCCTGAGGAGGAGGTTTAAGCATAAATATATAACTTTAACAACATGATCTTCTGCTTCTCAGGCACAGCGTGTGAGTTTGTGGTGAACACGAGTAACGCCGGCCCTGGAGCTTTAGCCGTGACCATAGACGGACCGTCCAAAGTCAAGATGGACTGTGTGGAGTGTTCTGAGGGCTACAGAGTCACGTACACACCCATGGCTCCTGGAAACTACCTGATCTCCATCAAATACGGAGGTCCTTATCACATCGTGGGCAGCCCCTTCAAGGCCAAGATCACTGGTAAGTTTGGGGTAATAGTAACAGGATTTTTGTTTTATCTGTGACAACGATAATAAAGATAAACTGAATTGAATAGATTGTAGAACTCTGTTGGATGGAATTTGTCTTGACTTTTGGAGGATTTCGGCTGCAGGTTCTAAGCTTCAGTCGAGTCACTTTACTGTGTTTTCTGTTTTAGGTTCTAAGCTGGTGTCGAGCCACAGTTTACACGAGACATCTTCAGTCATGGTGGATCCTCTGACTCGCTCCATCAGCTGTTCTCAGGCTGCTCCTGTGTCTGACGCCAGCAAAGTCGTGGCTAAAGGACAAGGCTCACCAAAGGTTTTATCGGACAGAAGAACAGCTTCAGCGTCGACTGCAGCAAAGCTGGTAAGAAATACTGTTCACAGTTAATACAGTTATTCATGGAACCATGGTTTTGTTGAATCCAGTCCAGTCTACCATAGCATTCATAACACACAGAGCACGTCGGACATCAGGTGCTCTGAACACCAGAGCTGAGCTGAGCTGTGCCAGTCCACCTGCTGCCCACAGAGAACAGCAGTACTCACTCGAAATGAGCACTCGTAATCAAGACAATGTCACAGCCTAATTGGAAAATGCTTCCTTAAAAAATATTCACATCAGGCCCGAGTATTGACTGGAGAAAGGTGCAGCTGTCCATGCTTTTCATCATTCACAGGAAAGCGCTCAAATCAAAGACTCTGGGAATGTTCTACATCTCGTAAGTGGTTGGCCACTCTTTATTTTGCGTCAATAGGACATGCATTGGTTAAGTTCCAAGGACAAACGACTGATGAACTAATGGGTCATGCAGATTTAATAACATTTCTGTTGAATTCTTTCAGAAGCCACACAAAACATATTTGTCCTTTACAAAGGTTTATCAGACTTTACGTGGCCATACCTGCTTGTCAATGCTGATCCCGTCAGATCTCAGAAGCTAAGCAAGAAAGGGCCTGGTTAGTACTTGGATGGGAGACTGTTAGAACACCAGGTGCCACAGTGGGACGAAAGGAGTAGATTGTCGTTGTGTCCTTGGGCAAGACACTTAACCCACACTGCCTCAGTGTCTGTGTACACTGGGTGAGTGGATGCTAGATTGTAAGCGCTTTGAGTGCCTGGAAAGATAGAAACCGCTATATAAATAGACCATTTACTTTACTGTTTCTGTTCAGAAAGTCCAGCTCGGACACAATGGCCCAAAGTGAACTTAAAGGGTCTAGGGGACCTCGTCTGCCTTCTGAACTGGATCATAAAAATGCAGAATTCAAAGCTCACATTAAAAGATGATTGTGGTGCATTCTCACAAAGACTACAGCGACCTTCCCTGGAGACTCCAACAGCTGTCTCTTTGTATTATTTTATACAACTTCTTCTCGTCTATGATCTGCTCTTGTTTGGCACGTCTGAAAAGAAAATATTTTAAAATAGCGTGCAGACTGCTTATCTCCCTCTGGCTGTTTGTATTCATTTACTTTGTGACTCAGGTGAAAATTTCTCCTTTAAAGCAGTTTCCTCTTCTCCTCAGAATAATATATTGTGAACTTTGCAATTACGTCATCACGTTGGTGACGCAGACATGGGACTGTACGCCGCCAATCATTGTCTCTATACTGTATATGTACTGAAAGTTAAATGCGCTGCTGAGGCGAGGTGACTAGTTTTTGGGTGACATGCTACAGGAGCTGACTTCTGGGCCCAGGCCAGTACAAAAAAGAACGAGAGTTTACTAAAAACTACGCAACCGGCCAGTTCGGATGGTGAGCTGAACCAACACATCTCCACAGTTCTCTACTCAAGACCCTCTCCTGATCTGCTCTGGTCGGGCCAGTAAGAGGAGCCGCCCTTTACATTTTTACATTTTTGTCCCGTACGCTGCTCGTGGCTCCCCTCACACTCTGACTTTCCGCATCCATGGACAATTAAACCACAAACTCAGTCATGTTTTGCGTGTCCTACTCTCAGGACAATCAAACTCTTGCACATATGCTCTTTCATATAGACTATCCAGCACGTATATTTACAGTTTCTGAACTTGGATTGTAATATTTGGCATTGAATGGCCTTTCACTTAGTTGTTTGTTTGTCAATATTTAATGTTTTGTCTCTTTGTCATACTCAGCAATGCATAAGCAGCAAAACTTAAACTCATTGTCTCAGTCTCTATCAAATACTCCACTCCTAGAGCCGAACACAAAACCTTCTGACCAAACCCAACCAAATCCTTAACCCCATAACCTGGCATTGTTACCTGGTTCTTACCAATAGTGCAACATACCTGCTACAACTAACCTTCTCGTCTCTGTCTCAGGTCGTAACATGCTCCTGGTCGGCGTGGACGGGCCCAAAGTTCCCTGCGAGGAGATCCTAGTCAAACATTTGGGAAACCGCGTGTACAACGTGAGCTACCAGCTGAAAGAGAAAGGAGAGTACATCCTGGTCATCAAGTGGGGCGACGACCACATCCCGGGCAGCCCTTACCGCATCGTCGTGTGAAAACAAAACCACTGCACTGTTCTGTTCATGTTTACGCCTACTGCAGCAGCCTCCACCGTCTAAAAACAACAACTCCAGCAGCCTCCGCCTTCCAAACACACTTAAAACCTGCTCCAAAGATACAAAAACAGTCTTCAGAATAAACACATGCACCTTCTTCTTATCGTGAACGAGTCCATTTTACAAAGCCACATTATTCTAGCTTTAATCTGTTTTTTGCAGTGTTAAAGATGTGTTTTTGTCCTGAAAGTAGCTTATATGAGTCTTGCTTTTTAAACGTAAAGGTTACTAACGGTTTTGCACTGGAGAAATCGACAAAAATCACAAACAAGCTGCCTAACGTTACAAGCAGTTTAGTAAAATTTATTCCAATTACAGAAGCTCAGTACTGCCAATCTCTACTATTTTCTTTTTCAGTTGTATCATGAAATTTATGAACTATAAGGTAATAATGTGATACAAACATTTAAAAAAAAAAAATTTAAAAAATACCAGGTAAAATTGTACTAGTGTCAAGTAATAAGACAAACTGGGATAAGACGATATTAAAATTTGCACTCACAATTATTGTGACGAAAATAATCGCGATTAATGATGATATCACGATAATTTACTAAAAAAATAGAAAAACTTCACGATAATTTAATTGACTGTGTGCACAAGAGTATTTATTTTCAAAAATGCTAACATCTTGCCGGCAGGTTCATTTCCTGTTTAGTTCATTCTTATGAGGTTTTCACTGCCTCAGCCTAAAATGAAAAATGACTAAAGATCAGGCAGTGAACAGTGAGTTATTGGTGGTTTTCTTTGAAAACATGTTAAATACTTTACAAAGAGGAAAATATTTCACCAAAGAACCAAAGTGTGTTTATAAAAAGGTGTGTTTGTCTGTCAATGCTAACGCTAAAGTCTGACAATTTGAAAGTAAACAACTTTAATGCACAGAGTCAATAGGTGGGTTTCAGATGACATCACAACCTTCTACAGGCCAATGTAATTTCAATGAGGTGGAGGGCAGCTAAAATAAATATTGTTTAAATGCAATTTATTTTTGTTATACAAATGAGTATTGAGTCTAGTCATTATAGAAATAATCACTTTTTAAATTAGCAAAAATATTTTTGAATTATTTCATGACAAAGTCTAATGTTATTAATAGGAAAATCTGCCTCTTGCCCTCCACCTGACTTATAACTGACAAGAATTCTAGAATGTGAAACCCACCTATTGCAGCCCTTTATTATCGCGATTAACGATAATATCGTATATTGTGCCATCCCTAATACGATAATATCGTATATTGTGCCATCCCTAATACAAACATTAAAAATAATTTTAAAAAAATGTAATAATCAGGTAATAACGTGATACAAATATTAAAAAATAAAATAAACATTTAAAATTATCAGGTAAAAACATGATGGTAACAGCTAATTAAACGAGAACCTGATTATTACCTGATCTTTTTTTTTTTTTATAAGTTTGTCTCACATTATTATCTGATACAACAGAAAAAAAATATAACAATGTAGAGATTAGAGCTGTAGTCGACCGATTAATCGACTGAAAAGGGGTGTGGCCAATGGTCTGGAGTAAAAAAGTATTTTTTGATCTTATCAAGTTGTGCTCAAAAAGACTAAAATTGATTTGGAGTTTGCTAAAAAATGATTTATAGAAAATTAATATAATCGTGATTTGGTCCCAAAATCTTCAACATACACTGGAAAAATACAAACTTATAATGCTAACAAGTTAAAAAAGGGGTTGAAGTAGTGTTTATCAGGATATATGACAATATTTTGACTATATTTTTTTGATGATTTGCTAAAAGACCATGTAGCAAAACAAGATATTTTAAACTTGTTCTTATTTTAAGCCAGCCAAACTTGTTAAATACTGCTTATTTCAGGCATATAATCACTTGTTATTCAATTAAGATAATCATAATTTTCAGTGTAAATCCTTCACATCTAAATGGAATTAGTCGACTAATAAACATCTTGGTCGTCTAACAATGCATCGAGCGATTAATCGACTAAAGAATTACAGCACTAGTAGAGATTGACAGTACTTCTGTATTTAACAGATTCAAAGTACAAAATAAAAAATCATGTGAATTCAGTTCAAAATCTACATGGATATAATTGATCCTGTTTTTTATTCCTCAGACAGGTGAACTGGTTAAATAATTCAAGTCATAATTTCACATTTAAATTCTAAATCTACGAAGAGACAAACTTTCACTGTTCATCTGAAATTCAAAAATCAAATATTCTGCATTCAACCTTTAAAATCCACAGATGCGTCGTTGTAGTTTCTTCTCTGTGAATCTTTGTATTTCGTGTCTTTAACAGCACTGCAGCACCTCCTCAGATTTCTCACTAAAATGTGTCTTAAAAAAGGGAAAGATTTGAGCGTTTTGCTGGAAAACTGAATGTTACAAACGAAAAGTTCTAAAAGTTTTCGGACTTTCACAGCTTCCTCTCCTTTCTCGCCGTGTGCCTTTTTGTTTATGAAAATAAAAGAATCTTTGTCCTATAAAAGGGTTTGAAAGTGTTTCTGAGACAGTATTTTGATACACAATAAAGTTAAGTATTTTCTGTCAAAAGTCTGACGTTTGTTTGAAGTTTTTTTTTTTTACCCAGAAATGTACGAATGTAAAGTTTCTCCAGGTTTTGATTCATGTTGGTGTAAGTAATGGTCCACGTTTAGCCCTGACTCTGGGCCACGTTTAGTCCTGACTCTGGTCTACGTTTAGCCCTGACTCTGGTCCACGTTTAGCCCTGACTCTGGTCCACGTTTAGCCCTGACTCTGGGCCACGTTTAGTCCTGACTCTGGGCCACGTTTAGTCCTGACTCTGGGCCACGTTTAGTCCTGACTCTGGGCCACGTTTAGTCCTGACTCTGGTCCATGTTTAGTCCTGACTCTGGTCTGCGTTTAGCCCTGACTCTGGGCCGCGTTTAGTCCTGACTCTGGTCTACGTTTAGTCCTGACTCTGGTCCATGTTTAGCCCTGACTCTGGGCCACGTTTAGTCCTGACTCTGGGCCACGTTTAGTCCTGACTCTGGGCCACGTTTAGACCTGACTCTGGTCTACGTTTAGTCCTGACTCTGGTCCACGTTTAGTCCTGACTTTGGGCCACGTTTAGTCCTGACTCTGGGCCACGTTTAGTCCTGACTCTGGGCCACGTTTAGTCCTGACTCGGGTCCATGTTTAGTCCTGACTCGGGTCCACGTTTAGTCCTGACTCGGGTCCACGTTTAGTCCTGACTCTGGGCCACGTTTAGTCCTGACTCTGGGCCACGTTTAGCCCTGACTCTGGTCTACGTTTAGCCCTGACTCTGGTCTACGTTTAGCCCTGACTCTGGGCCACGTTTAGTCCTGACTCTGGTCTACGTTTAGTCCTGACTCTGGTCCATGTTTAGCCCTGACTCTGGTCCACGTTTAGTCCTGACTCTGGTCCACGTTTAGTCCTGACTCTGGGCCACGTTTAGTCCTGACTCTGGGCCACGTTTAGTCCTGATTCTGGTCTACGTTTAGTCCTGACTCTGGTCCATGTTTAGTCCTGACTCTGGGCACCAGCAGGAGGCCGGTCCCTGAGGTCCTCAGAGTGCGAGATGGTTCATAACGCACTAACATGTCAGAGATGTTTGTTGGTTCTAGTCCATGGAGAGACTTAAACACAAGCAGAGCTGTTTTAAAGTTTATTCTCTGAGCCACTGGAAGCCAGTGCAAAGACCTAAGCACAGGACTAATGTGATCATACTTCCCGGGCAGGAAACAAAAACTTTCACAAATGTCTTTAGTCAACATGAAAAATATAGTCGTAGTTAAATATTTTGTGCATTCATTCATTTCCTCTGCTTTATGATGTCTTTGTGCAGCTTGGATTACAGTAGTGGCAGACCAGGACCAAGTCTAATGCTGCGTTCAGACCGGACAGCGTTAAATGTCTAAATTCGCGCGTTAAAGCAAATTTTGACATAGAATATTTTAGAAGCTGCCGACCAAATAGGCGTCCAAAACACCCCAATGCACGTTAAGGCGTCGGGGGACAAGGACACTCTTAATGCCCCAATGCACTTCTTTGAGTTCCCGCTTGTTTGTAAAAGTGTTTGTTTTGCTCTAGGACAGATCACTGAGAGAGAGAGGCTGCTGCATTTATAAAACATAACTTTCTCCTCCTTCAGACAGTTGTTTTGCTGTCTCTGTCCTCCTCCAGTGTCACGTCGTACAGCAGGTTTAAACACCACAACCTGCATTTTAATAAATCTTGTGAGGCATTGTCCAGATCATGTCCATGTTGTTTTGTGTCGCCAGATTTTCAAAGCAACCGAACGACCAAGGCTTTGAAAAAAGCCCAAAAACAAGTGACCTTTGGTTAAAAAAGTGAAGACTTGAGTAAACAGTGGTCCTTTCCTCTTGATGTGAGAGGAGAACAGCAGCATGTCACAGGAGTGGAATCTCTGGTCGCAGGTTTGACCTTCCACTTCACAAGACGCCGTGTTTTCAGACGCAGAAAGACGCATCAACAGACGCCCCAGACACCAATTTGCACCATAAAAATAAGCTTGAATGCCCAAGACCCAGGTTTACATTAACTTAACATTGAAAATCAACGCAAAGACGCTGTCCGGTCTGAACGCACGATAACAGAAACCACACTGTACAGCAAATCAAATCCAACTTTTTTCCAAACATTAAATGCAATACAAAGTGATTTACAGTGCATTAAAAAAGTCCCATCCAACCACCCACAGCAGAAACCCGAAGCAGCCGCTGTATTAGGCTGGGTAGAGCTGAGCCAGATGAGAGAGTACCATCAGAGTAACCATCTGCACCTTGAGCAGAGAGACTTGAACAGTTATCTCCAATCTGTGACTCTTCACCTCCTTCCAAGTTCTGCAGGTGACAGAGTGGGCACTCTCACCTCACAGTAAGAAGGGCGAGTGTTTGACTCCAGGTGGCACAGGTCTTTTATGGAGTTTGCATGTTCTCCCTCCCTCAGAGGGTTTCCTTTGGGATACTCCAGTTTCTCCACCAACAAGAGAAGGAGAAAATCCTCCAGCTCCATCTGCAGTTTTCTGAGCGCTGCATCTGTGGAGAAGCTCCAGAGAAAGTGAAGGTAAAAATATAAATTGATTACTTGCCGATTTCCATTGTAAATAGATTTTTTATGTCCAATTGTATGCACTCAGTTAATTTATTAGGCCTAATGTTTTACTTAGACTCCTACTGCAATTCACATTTGCTCTGATAGTGGAAAGTAGAAGCTTGCAGATGGTTTGGTTGGTAAAATTGGCTCTCATGGAGAAAAAAGCATAGAAATAAACATGAAAGGCCTTTTGGCAGTATACTGTAGATCCCCTGACGAATACGTTTTTCAAACTGTCTAGGGCATTCATGTCCAAAGTGTGACCCGGGGCCAAATGTCCAAATTACAAAAAGTTTAGTTTTTAATGTCAAATTTCAGCAATAATGCTATTACAGTGAAAATAACAAACATTTTGATGTTATTTAAACCTAAAACAAATGTTTAATGTCTTATTAAAATGTGGTGATTCATTCAAATTAGGTCAAATGCAGCATTTTGAATGATTCACTTCACAGCCTTGTGTTATAAAGCCCGCTGCTCAATTTAAGTTTCAAAATGTGGCCCACTGTGGAAAAACCTTGGACAACCCTGGTCTTTTATGCTTCAAATGTCCAGGTTTGATGGTTTATTTGAAGATACTAGTTTAAGATGATGGATCTATTATTCTCCAGTTATTTCCCACTATGTTTTATAGATGTGGGTTAATCCTTTAGGTTGCACTTACAAACTTAATATCATTAAGTTATACACTTGGTCTCATGAAAACAGGACTTGGACTGTCGCACAAGTTTCCACTCAGCAGAATCACGTTTATGTTACAAACGACGTCATCCCCACGCGGACTACGCCCTTCTGCAAAACTCCAGCACCAGCTCCTTTTTAGGCCTGAATCCACCACAGCAGAACACGCACGAGGCTGTAGGGGCGCTAAAGCACAAGAAGTCACACCTTATTCATTCTCCTGGTGTACTTGTAGTTCGACTTTTAGACCAGTTATGGATCAAGAACTTGGGAAAGAAACGCTGATAATGCACGGATGCGTTAAAAATCTACTATTATAATCTCTGTTTATATGAAAATGTTAACTATTTTGATGTTTAAATGCGTGTAAACATATTTGTCAGTGCTAAATCATCCAGAATATTCATGTGTAGAGGATAAAAGTGACCAAACTGATGATTTTACCAACAAAACGTGACTAAGCAACCAATTAAATAATCACAGATTAATAAAGACAGCAGAACGTGAACGTAACGTAACATATTTGAATAAAAGGTCAGAACGTAACGTGAAAGTCCCAGAACAAAAGAGGGCGTGGCGCGTTACGTAATCCAGATGTTTTTGCGCACGCCCACTGCGCACTTTTCAGAGGCTGGATTTGGATGTTTTCTGCTACGCGCGAGTAAAATAGAAAAAAAAACTACATCTCCGCGTTTAAAGGTGAGTTTGATCAGATTTGTGTTTGGTTTGGAGGTGAAACTGACGCTAAAGTCACGCGTGAGACTTACGTTGTGCGTGGGAGGTTGTTGGAAAGTGATGTGCGTGAGTTTAATTCATTTCGCGGAACATTTCCTCAGTTTAATTACATTGTACTCACGGTTTATTGCAGCCACTCATTCCAAGTTCAGCCGTTTTTCAAGACTGATCTGTACTTTTTACTCCTACAAGCTAGTAATTTTAGATTTATGGAGATGTTATTTCTCTGTTAGAAGTGTACCTGGTGTAGTTAACTTTCTGCAGGTGAAATATCAACTGCACAACCCACAAGAAACGTGAAATCATTCTTTAGATGCTTCTTATCGGGGATACATTTGTTTTATGTCATAATGTAAAACTATTTAGTTATAGGAGCAGCTTTACCAAAGGAAACAAACAGAAGGAGGCTCGGCTTGACTAAATAATACAGTAGTTCATTTCGTGACCATAAAAGCCCACTCAGAGGAAAGTATCATGTTTTATTATTTATTTAGTGTCACAAAGACATCTAAAGTACAAAAACATGCTTCTGGTTTTGTTAAATGCTTGGTCAAAAAGAAAAACATGTCTGATTACAGATGTTTTTATTAGAAGAAGAATTGCATTGACTACTTGCCTGACCACAGATCTGATTTGTAACAGGAAATGACCTGCTTGTCTCTATGGAGATGGCAAAATATAATATTCTTTCATTCAATGTGAAGTCATTACTACACACACCAACATGTGTAGTAATGAAACTCTTTTACTAAAGTAACATTTTTTCTGCAGAACTTCCACCAGAGGCATTTTTGGACTTTTACTTGAAGTGAACTTACGTACTTTTGCCACTTCTGTGCTTTTTTTACTCTCCCATGTTTTTATCCTGATTCAGATGTGGAGCTAAGAATTTTAATAATAATTATAATGTACTATTTTGCAGAGGTGGGAGACTGACTCACACTTTCATGGCTTAGTAGTAGTAGTAGTAGTAGTAGTAGTAGTAGTAGTAGTAGTAGTGTTTATTTCGGTCACATGTACAAACATAATTCCAAAAATAATAACTGGACTTACAGAATGACCGAAATACAATTATTTTAAATACCCAAAAGGAAGAACTTACAATACACAAAGCATAACTTAGTCATTTACCAGGACTCTGTATATCTACTGAGAGTTAAACATTTAAATGTTCTTTTCAAGTTAAACAAAGTGTGACATAGTTTAAGTTCATCTGTACAACTGTTCCAGAGATCAACACCTTTTACCATTACACAAAACTTCATAGTAGGGATGTACCGATCCAGCTTTTTCAGCTCCGATACCGATTCCGATACTTTGTCTTTAAGTATTTACCGATATCAGCCGATACTAATGTAAGAACTGAAATTGCTTCTCTTTCTTTTTAAAACAAAAGACATTTTGTCATATAGTGTTATGCAACTGTTATTTATAGTGCACGTCACAACTTAACAGCTTAATCTGAATAAAATGTCCAATAAAATGAGACGTTCTTGATCAACACCAACCAATAAACTAGTCTAATTTTGCTCAATTAAAGGCACAAATATGATATCGGCTGAACCGATATCATGGAGCCGATACCCGATCCAGAAAATTTTGCTGGATCGGCACCGATATTCGATCCCAGTATCGGATCGGTGCATCCCTACTTCATAGAGTTTGATCTAAATTTCTTTTTACTAAACATTTCCATTCCTCTAAGTTCATATGAACTTTCTCTAATTTAAAAAACATTTCTGTATTGATTTTGATAGGAGATTGTTTTTTTTATTTTATACGAGTTTCAAAGTATATTATAAATCCACTAGATCATAGAATTTCAATAATCGTAAATTTATAAACAATGCATTAGTTGGTTCATTTTAAAAGAAAACGTGATTGTTCTTATTGCCTTTTTTTGCTTTATGAAGATCGGTTTTGTGCTAGTTTTTATATGTGTTAACTTCAGTTCTTCTTCTTCAAAGTTCTTACTTCTTATGAAGTATGAATTGGCCTTTACATTGTTTATGATCCCAATAGGGCTGTAGTCGACCAAAGAAATTCTTGGTCGACTAAAAACATGTTCCATCAACAGATTAATCGACTAAAAATGAGGCGTGGCAAAGGCTCTGAAGCTAAAAGTAGAGTTGTCCAAAATATTGCAAAATCAAAGCTAAAACCGGTGTCGAAATTAGATCCTCATTTGAACAGATACAGAAACATTAACAGGACAAACATTTGAACAAAATCTGATATTTTCTGCAAAAAATCTTGAGTTTCATCTAAACTGGTTTGAAACTAAAATATTTGATGATAAACTTGGATTTTGTGTTGAAAATGTCAATCCAGTGAATAAAAATCTGACTTTCTTGAAAGAACATTCTAATTCTCATTGTGGCATCGAGAATTAAGTTTATTCCTTTGTATCAAAATCGACATTTTAGTTTTTGTTAGTTAGTTAGTTACTTTATTGTCCCCAAGGAGAAATTTGTCTTCACAGTTGTACATTAACATAAGGAACGCCATTTTACAATTTTTTTTTTTTGTGACAACTCTGCAAGAAACCTGCTCAAAAAGACATAATAATAATAATATGTAGTTCATAGAAAAACTATAGTTTGAACAGAAAATGAAGAGGAAACAGTGTGCTTATATAAAAAAAAGTTCAGACCAATGATTCTGTTACTGTTCAATATAAATTCCTTATAATCTAAATAAAAAAATTATTCGACTAATACAATTTTGGTCGACCAAGACTTCATCGACCGATTAATTGACTAAAGAACTAAAGAACTACAGCTCTAAATCCCAAAAGACTTGACTTGTGACTTTGATCCTTCGTGACTGGAGATGATGAAAAAAAAACTGCAAACAACGAAACTGTACAAAGTTTAAGGTGATGCAGAAAGTATTTTTGTGACAAATATGAATACTAAAGATATTTCTTATTAATATAATTGATTCTAGAGTGAATTAAATGTACTGAAGACATGACTATATATGAATTGAAAACAACGCTAGATGGCAGAGGTGTGACCAAGTTTTTAAACTCTTTCAGTGAGCAGCTTAAATCGTGTTTACAGTGTGAAAATCAGCTTCTCCACCTTTAAACTAAGAACTTATAAACAGCAGAGAACATTTCAGAGATGGACTTATGACAGTGAGGCCCAAAGACAAAGAGCAGCTCTGGTTTGTCAGGACAAGACCTGGTGTAATCTCAAACAGGTGAATAAAAGAATCGTGTTTATGTTTGTGTTTGCAGATGTCTCTGAGTGAGAAAAGTGACTCTGAGCTGACTGAGCTGCTCTCACAGTTCGGCGTCAAACACGGACCCATCGTCGGTAAAAGAACATTATTATAAATCAGATATTTGTGATGATAAACGTAGCCTATTGTGACGATGTAATCTTTATACTTTTGTGCAGAATCAACCAGAAAACTTTACGAGAAGAAGCTGGAAAAGGCCATGGAAGCAGCAGCGGCGGCTCAGACCTCGCCTTCGTCTGATAAAACTTACTACAGAGAAGGTTAGTTTAAGAACACTGGCAGATAGTTTCAGCTCAACTCATTCCACATTTTTACACGTCTAGAGTCATTTTGAAGTAATCACCTTTTGTCTGATTCCTAAAACTTCTAAAAGTCTAAATGCAGCCGGAAGAAAAGTCTCTCTGAAACGCTCCGATTTACACTTGGGTACAATCCTCGGCTAAACGTCCAGAAGCTGCAGCGGACGGGATGGAAGAGTTTTCTGTAACGACTCTGAGCTTAGTAGGGGTGTAACGATTCACCTACATATTCGAAGTATCGATACACTACGGAAGTCCAGAACTGCCAGTGTGGAGTAAACATTTTTTCCAGCTTTTCTCGTTATAACGACTTTATATTTACGTTCAAACGACTTTTTTTTACGTTCAAACGAGAATATAATGTCGTTATAACGACTTTTTATTTACGTTAAAACGAAAATATATTCTCGTTCGAACGACTTTTTTTTTATGATAAACATACTGCTCTTCCCATGATGCGCCACAAGCTGGATGGCTCAGAGCCATACTACGAAGCTAGATTTGGGGTTTAGCGAGGTCCTGGGTTAAACCTGGTCTGGTCCTACGAAAGTGGATCACGTCCTATCGAGGCAGATCTCTATGGCAACATGCGGCAAACTCACAACCTGCTCTGGACCAGGATGTAAATAAGTTAAAAAGACGAGGCGCTGGCCAATCAGAGACGATCGAGAATTTAGGCCTTTGTGAAGAGACGGGGGAGAGAGAGAGAGAGATGAGAGAGAGAGAGAGAGAGAGAGAGAGAGATGCGAGAGAGAGAGATGCGAGAAAGGGCAGCGGAGAAATGAGGAAAGACGAAAGTCACGACGTATTTTATATCAAAGCGATGCGCACCACCGTACGTATTTATAAAGAGGAGCCATATGAGATCTTATATGTAGCAGTAACACTGGAAGAATCCAGTTTAATCTGTGTGATTAATAAACGGAGCATCATGGGAAGGGCTGTCTATTTTTCATTAAAAGTCGTTTTAACGAGAATATATTGTCGTTTAATGTAAATAAAAAGTCGTTCGAACGAGAATATATTTTCGTTTTAACGTAAATAAAAAGTCGTTATAACGACATTATATTCTCGTTTGAACGTAAATAAAAAGTCGTAATAACGAGAATATTGTCGTTTGAACGTAAATATAAAGTCGTTATAACGAGAAAAGCTGGAAAAAATGTTTACTCCACACTGGCAGCTCTGGACTTCCGTACATATACAGCTCTTACGATCCGCTGCATCGATCGGCGTTCTACTAGTTATTGTCAACCCAGTCACACATCGATGCAACTTTGAATCGCTTCGAATCTAAGCCCAAAGAATCGGTTTATTTAGATATATGGCGAAACATAAACCATACAGACAAACGGCATTCTTAGTAGTGTGTTTTTCATATAAACGTTTCATTAAATGCGCTTTTAATATGCTGGTTTTCCGCGCTGCGTCATCATAAAGCGCCTGCAGCACTTGTTCTACTCCCAGACGTCACCGCGCCGCTACACAGCCCAGCGGAAGCAACGGGGGACAAAGTCGCGGAGGTGACGCCGAACCGGACCACGGAGGTAACGCTGCGAAATGATCCAAGCTCCGAAAAGAACCAGACGAGCTGCAAACGCGCACCCAGAGCTGCGACGCCACACTTATGTTTATCTAAAACAGGCCTGCACATTTACATAGGCTTTATAGCTTCGCTGCCAATCTGTCACATTTGGGACATGTCCAGTACTTGAGACGCAACGTTAACGTGCTTTGGGTCAAAACTCCGTCCCTGCAGATGTTTATGGATTTAATATTTAATGATAAGTCGATACAATAAGTTCACAGACTCCCATCTCAACACATTTCTGCATCTGTGTGAAAATGATTTAATAAGATGGTGAAATGTGGGTCACTTATTTTATTATGATACTAAAATTGTGTATTGACCCTATTTTGTCCCGCCCACTTGGCTCTGAAGTGCACTTCCTGTTTAGCTCTGTTAAGGTAGCTAACGTGTTTGTTTGTCTGTCTTGTGGGGCAATTTGAATTAAATATCTTGACAGTTAAAATAAACCCATCGACTGAAATCTACAGGCTAAATGCAGCTAAACAGGAAGTGCACGTCCTAGAAAAGTAGGCGGGACAAAATAGGGTCAATAAGTGGGAAAAGTTGCAGTTTTTTATGTTCAATGAAAAATAATTGTCTTAAGCTGAATATCTTTATTACCCTTATTCTTATCCTATCATTTTATTATTTGTTATTGAGTTTTTGATTTAATGTAAAATCTTGGTAATGATTTTATTTATGTTGTAGGTTATCAAACTGAATCGAAGTATCGTTTTCAAACTGCCGTATTGTTCCGAATCGTATCGTTCCCCAAAACCCCAAAATCGTTTTGTAATCATATCTCTAAGCTTCATATCGATATGTATCGTATCGTTCTAAAAACATATCGTTACACCCCTAGAGCTTAGACAACATCCTTTCCTCTGAGTCTGAATTTTTATTATTTGTTTTCCAGAAGAAGTGGTCACCTACATCACGTATCACAGTCCGGTGAGTTCTATCGCTCTGAAAATAATCTTACGTCAACAATAAGATGTGACTGACATAATAAAACAATGAGAGTTTTACAAAGTTGTGAATGCAAACTGTAAATAAAAATGTATTCTACAGAGAAATAAACGGTTGTCTTGTTTGTGTCACAGACTCGGTCTGAGGCGCCTGCAGACATGTGAGTGTAATCCGTCTAAACTAAACTTGTGTTGACTGAAGGATTGAGTTTGAAGCAGAGTTTGTGTTTGATTCAGGCTGAGACACAGAGGAGCCTCAGAGAAGAACGAGATCAATCACCAGGACACGACAGAACCAGAGCTGCAGCAAGAGTGAGTTTATTATCCACGACACTGTACACAGGGACGGGTCGTCATTAAGGCCATAGGCGTGATGCATCGGTAACAAAAAGGGAAAAATGTGCCACGTGTAGTTGATCAAAACCTGATTAAAATGTCTTAAAACATCCTTGTCTAATCAGACGAGGTTGTTTTCACCTGCCACTACTGTGTTTCACCCTATACCATGCAAACCAATGGGACTTACTGGTACCGACTCATATTATTCGTCAACATTGTTGAGTGTAACTTAGTTACTATAATTAGATTACATTTTGAGTAACTAGTAGTGTAACTCAGTAACTGTGAAAATACCTAAATTATGAAGGTTAATTTGTGTGTTTATTTCCGAAACTTTTTTGAACACTGAATTTATGTGACTGATATATTTTTGCATTTGAATAATTTTTTAAACATCAAATCAAGTAAAAAATTCAGTGTCAAAAAATGCAATCATTTAAAATTCAGTGTGTGAAAATACAATGCCTAAAAATTCATTGTTACAAAATACACTGTCCTAAAATTGGCTGCATTAATATACAATTCTTTAAAATTCAACAAGTTCAAATACAGTTGCTGTGTTTTGAAATTCAGTGCAAAAAAATTCAGTGTCTGAAAATTCGCTGCTACGTTTGTGTGTAAATCCAGACCAGAGCAATCGAGCCCAGAGCTCTTAGAGCAGTTTAGTGGCTATTTTAAACCCTTTGAGACAGAATACTTTTAAAAGCATATTTACACAGTTCAGTTTGTATTGTTCATTTATATTGATTCTTAGGAATGTGTAACATAAAAATAAAAGTCGTTTCTGTTTTGAGTTAATATGTTTAGTCCACTGAGAGCTAATGTAGTCTTCAGACATGCCTACAGTTCTTCGCTTGGCAGAGTGTTTATGCCCTGTAAAATGTTCTTAAGTTAAGTTGTTGTTAAGACATTGTATAAGTTATGCAATGAATTTTTAGGCATTGTATTTTCACACACTGAATTTTAAATGATTGCATTTTTTGACACTGAATTTTTTTACTTTATTCGATGTTTAAAAATAATTCAAATGCAAAAATATATCAGTCACATAAATTCAGTGTTCAAAAAAGTTTCGGAAATAAACACACAAATTAACCTTCATACTAAATTAATTTAATTAGTAACTGTAATTTAACAAAATAACAAATACTCTTAGTTCATTTTAAGAAAAAAAAATCTACAAAAGTGACTTAAAGAGATAAAAAGGCTCAGAGACACAGATCAGCCGCTGAAACAGGCCCAGAATCATTTTTAATGTTGATTTGATTTAATTTGACCATATTTAAGCAACGTATTTGCTTTTGTTTAAATGCCTATTTTGATTGATGTTTGAAATAATACACAAGTAATCCTAAAGTAAGTTAACTAAGTTACTTTCTTATTGCAGTAACTAAGTAGAGTAACTCATTACATTATTTAAAAGTAATAAATAATGAGTAACTAATTACTTTATCAATACTTATTCCCCAACACCAATCAGACGAAAGGTGAGAAAATGCAAAACTCGTGTACTTTTGCCAATTTGGAAACAATTGAACATTTTATGAATCCCACTCATGCGTATTACTACAAAATTTTGATTTTATAGTTTTATTGACTTAAGTTGGCCACAGTTCTTTGATTGTGTGTTAATGACACCTAGTGGTGTAAAATAATATTAGATTGATTGATTAGAAACATTGGGCTTTCATAACTCACTATTTACCACAGCAATCCCAAAGAAATGAGTCAAGACACACAGCTCTGAATAATAATGAACCTACAACAGGTGTATTCTTTCTTTTTATGGGATTTTGCTGAATAAGTAAAAAAATATAAATGGTTTTCAAGAAACGATTCATAAATTATACAATTATGTAAATACTAGAACACAGTATCAATAGCCCTGTTTCCATAGGCTCGGGTTGGAGCAGTATGGTACGGTCCTGTGCTGTTTCCACTACGCACAGCGGCCCGTTTTGCCCTGTTTGCGGGGTCCATAGTGAGCCACGTTTGGCCCTGTCTTTAGCCTGGACCCTGGACCAGACCTCACAGCGGTCCCCCCTTTAGGCTCGATGATTGGACAAGAGAAAACACAGGCTCAGGCCAAAACCAGACGGAAAAGAGCAGAAACATGAAATAATATTCTTCACTAAACGCCGACTTGATCCTGTGACAAACCATCGCATTTCTACTGATGAAAACTTTATTTGTTGCTCTGATAGACTTAACAAAGCTAAGCTAGTGCATTAGCATCAGCAGTTTCCCGTTTGTTGAGGCAAAACACTGTAAAAAATTGTAAATCCTGTGTGTAATGTGTCCAGCATAATCCAGCCTCAAAGCATTGAATAAAACAGGTTTAATAAGCATCATAGAGTCGCAGAGACGATGCAAAATTAGTTAAACAAATTATAAAAAAGTAACGATAAACCGGAAGTAGTTTCTTGTTTACACCAGCCTGACCTTTAGGTCACAGCACCACAGATGTCAAATTATTACACGTCTTTTTGTGAATCGCTCAGGTTGACGCCAGGAAGAAAAAGTACAATTCAGGTACATTTTCTTTTTTATTTATTTAAGATTGCCTGTGTTATGTGTGAGTGACGTCAGCTGCTTCTGTAACAGACTCTCAGTCTGGACCTGCAGTAGAAACGCTCATCATCATTAACAGAAGCGGCCCAAACCGCCCAAACCCAGGCTAATGGAAACGTGGCTAATGGTTGTGGTCCAGTTCAATGTGAAGTCCCTCAAGGGTCCGTTTTAGGGCCTTTGTTGTTTATGGTCAATTTAAATGATCTTGTAAATGTCACATAAATTTAAAGTACTTTTTGTTATTTTAGCTGAAAACACCAGTTTCTGAGTCTCTCACAACGAGACACCAACTCATAATTTACGTCACAAAAGTAGTAATTTGGTGTTTCTATTTCTGTTTTTTCCTTTTCACCTGCAGTGTCTTTCCTTGTACGTGTTTAAAGTTAAGTTGTCGTCGCTGCTCCTCATAATCTCCTCCCTGTGTCCATCAGGTCTGCGGTTCAAGCCTCCACGAGGAAACTGGACCACGGCTCTGCTCCGTCCAGAGTCCAGGAGAAGAGGAGCGGCCCGGGCTGTGTGAGGAGGCTGCTGCGGCTGCTGCTGGTGCTAGCGCTGTTAGCCGGCGTCAGCTACTACGTCTTCTGTCGCGTCCTGAGCTCAGAGGAGAGTCGGGAGATTGTCTAGACCCGGGTTTAAACCTGAGAAATGTGTCTAAAGAGAAGAAACCGTGTAAAAAAAACAGCTACAGGAGGAAACGTGAGATTATGGAAGGACTGTTTCCGCTAAATAAATGTTTTTAATGGTGCTTCTTTTACGTTTTCATACTCAGAGATGTATTTTTATAGATTCTTGCATGTTTGAGTATCTTTAAAGTGAGAGAACTCAGTGAACATGATTTTAATTCAGATTTGACAGTTGTGATGAGGTTTATAATTGTCTTTTAGTGTGTATATATAAAAAATATATATGTAATTTTAAATTTGGGCCAAATCCACATAAATGACACAGACGTTATGATTTGATAAATGATATTATCTTGAAACACTTTAATTGAGTTAAATGATTGCTTAATAAACTGTCTTTGCATTTCGGTGCTTTTTGACGACACACGTGTTGGGATTTTGTTTCACTACCAAACATTACTGAACTTAACTTTTAGAAAACTATGATAAATATTTAGCACAAACTAATTAAAACATTTCAATTATCTGTTATGAATAGCTCTGCTGTACTGTATATCAACTGAAATATATATATATATATATATATATATATATTGGTTTTTAGTTACACATTACATACTATACTAGTATTCTGTGGTGTCATTTTAAAAATTAATTGTGCAATTTATATATTTTAAAAGATCAATAATTAAAAATATATTTATACATGGTTTAGCAAAAAGAAAAAAAGTTGATTTAGTTTTTGATTACTTTTTACTGCAAAAAAATATATAAAATAAAATTGTTATACAAAAAATGTTTTAAACAAGCAAAAATGTACAGGTTTTTAAAAAAAAAATAATGTTGCAGGATTGTTGAGCCCAGGCTTCATCAAATTGCTCAGATTAAGTCTGGTCACCACACCCCTCGTATTAAGAGAGGTAATGTATTTAGGTAAGGTTAAGTAAAGTAATGTTTATTAAGGACAATGTACAATTACATGAAGCATAAAGGCAGAGATGCTTGTACCAGATTGTAGCTTTCCATCTGTTGTCCTGGGGAGGCACATTGGACATGTTTTTAGTTATAGGAGGAAACCGAAGCAGACACGGGGAGAACATGCAAACTCCACATAGAAAGGCCCTGGGCGTCCCAGGCATCGGACCCAGGACCTTCTTGCTATGAGGTCAGAGCGCTAAACGCTGCGCCACCGTGTCGCATTAACTCTACAACAAACCTTCCAATAAGATGAGTTTATTTGTGTGACGCAGATGAAACAAAGAAGACCATATAGAACATATATGTTTATATATCGTTTAGATTTTCCAGGCGATCAAGATTGTGTCAGCCGGTTGAAACATTATTTACAGTAAAATACATTTGGCTTTGCTGCACAAAGAATAAACTGTGACACTTCAAGAACAAAAATAAAATTTTTGTGTTTTGTGGTTGGATAAAGAAATGTTCAGGAGAACGTGAATTTTTGGTTATTATGAAAAAATACAGAACAATATAAAACAATGAGTCAATTCAAAATACTTTACATTTATTTAACAAAACATTTTTCCTGTAACATGTACAAAATGTGCAAAATCTCTGCTTTGATGAGAACATGAAGTATTTATGACTTAAAACAATAAGATTTCCCTGAAAACAGTCGAGTTCAACATTAAACTATTCTAGAAGTAAATTTCCTGTTCATTGTCCCATAAACTATTACTACAGCATCTAAATACAACCAACTGACCAACAACTGAAACTGATTTTGTAGTAAAAACAATCACGTTCTGTTCTGTGCTGACGATTTGCAAAACTTTTAAGTTTTACGTCTGCATTTCGAGCTAAAAACATAATATTTGTTCGAGTTTCTGTGGGGAAAACAGGATGTCTTTGCAGTAGGTGGGACTCAAACACAAAAGCTTATATTCCTCCAGTGTGGTTGAGTTCAGTGGGAAGTTCAGGAGGAAGAACCAGGGTTTGGTCTGGAGCTCCGATCACAGCGGCGTGATGCGACGGCCTGGAAAACAACAAACAAAAGTGAGAAATCCTGTGTTTAAAGAAAGAAAAAGACTCATAATTAGCTGGGACTTCTTCGTAGGATTACCAGGCATCTAAAAATCTGAAACATTTGTCATGACGAGGGCCGAACCATACTGACAAAAATTCATTCATCGATTTAATTAATTGACCTTTATTTAACCAGGGAAGTCCCACTGAGATTCAGAATCTCTTTTGCAGGGGAGCCCTGGGGGAAGGGTCAGGGGAGGCATTAATGGACATGTTTTTAGCTGTAGGAGGAAACCGGAGTACCCGGAGGTAACCTACGCAGACACGGGGAGAACATGCAAACTCCACATATAAAGGCCCTGGCCGGCCCGGGAGTCGAACCCAGGACCTTCTTGCTATGAGGCCAGAGCGCTAACCGCTTGCGCCACCGTGTCGCCCGTGTCGATACATTTTTGTCACTTTTCGATAACGATATTTGAACGATATTCTGTCAATCGTCTTCAAAAACCACAACCTTAAATGTGCTAACAGGTCTGTAATTGGTTGAATGATTTAGTGTTATAGCGATTTGAACAAGTTTTGACTTTATTGGTGATGATGCAGTACTTTCACTGGTAGCAGCCCATGGAGTTGCAACAATAAGGTAAGGTAATGTTTATGTACAATGACATTAAGCACAAAGGCAGAGATGCTTGTACCAGATTCTAGCTTGTACAGCTCATTTCCATCTGTAGTCCTGGGGAGGCACATTGGACATGTTTTTAGTTGTAGGAGGAAACCTACGCAGACACAGGAAGAACATGCTAACTCCACATAGAAAGGCCCACCGTGTCATACATCACTATGGGCTGGCTTTGAAATACACTCATCCGCCTGTTTCATATGAACCCTACATCCATTTCTAATCCTCAGGCCAACTCCTGCAGCGTTTACACATTTTCAAGTCCAATAACACAACCAAACAATAGAGTCACCCCCAAACCAAAAGTGACAGAGTTTCATCAGACTGTCAATAGTTCACTGACCCCCGTTGGCCCTGGACAGCGGTTATTCAGCCTCATGGATCGGCAGTAGTGTCTGAGTTGATCCATTCTTCCACCAGTGCTGCCCTCAGCTGCTGCTGAGTTTCGGGAGGATGTTCACGTCGGTGGACACGCACACTGAGCAGATCCCAGACATTTTCAATGGAACCATTAGGACCAACGATGATGTGCAGCACCATTCGACCCGAGCTCTAAGCACTGATCCAACATATGGCCCATATGGTGGAATATCGTCAGCATGGAGGAGATTACGGATGGTTTCTGGAGACACTGGCCTGTGGTGTGTCCCAATGGTCTGGGCTGTGGACCTGGTGGAGGCTGAACCTGTCATGGAGATGTGTGGGGGGGGGTTGGTCTTGTGCAGCGGTCGTTACACGGGGGCCACCAGTACGAGGGCGGTCGTTACACGGGGGCCACCAGTACGAGGGCGGTCGTTAGAGGAACAAGACGACTAATGGTAGAGCGGTGGAGACACAAGACAACAGCGTCCATAGCTCCATCCCTCTCTGGTTGAGACAATCGTGTGTTTGTGGCTTCATTCTGGTGCCTTTTATAGAGAAGACTTGAGCACAGTTAACCAGCGGTAAAAGTCAACTCTGAGTTTCAAACATAAACCACCCTGTAATGCACTCTTTATGGTTCTCACAATCAGTCAAGCCAAACCAAGAAATCTGTTCACCTGTCTTCAGCTTACTGTGGACTGAAACCAAGGTGCTAACCCATTTTACAAATTTCTAAGGAATTTTCGAAAATTAAGATTTTTTTCTTCCTTGAGTGTATTTACCTGACTGTGTGACCCTCGAAGCCCAGAGCCGTGATGAAGATGTTGATGAGGACGGTGAAGAAGACGAAGACTGTGGCTGCGTTGTTCATTCGGTTCAGTTTGGCATGTTTCCTCTCGTCGTTTAGGTCGTATTTTACTGAAACACAAACAAATGTCTCATTAAGGTACAAGCCTAATAACTGTGGACTAAGAAATGAAAAAAACTGATCACTTTTATATTCTCTTTCCTCTTTAAATACAGACAGGGCAGTGTTTTTGCCTCGAGGCATCAGGTTTAACGCCTCGAGGCGTTAAACCTCGAGGCGTCAAGCTGTGCTTGTGTGGTCCACCTCAGTTTCAGTCAGTGGCGGTTTTTGGGGTGGGCGAGGTGGGCAGCCGCCCAGGGCGGCATTTGCCGAGAAAAAAAAATCAAAAGTCCTTTATCAGCGCCGCAGGACGCATGCAAACTAATGTACAGTTAACAGGTCAAGCTATACCAGGAGAAACAGCACCCTCTACTGGCGGCCGCGTCCCTTCACAAACAGTTCTGTGTCTTTGGTCATGAGCTATGTCATAACACCGTTGATCCTGCAGAGGGCGCTACGTGCACAGTCTGTTTGGTTTCACTTTTTTTTCACAGCCGCAGATTCTTTAATATTAAGTTGTTAGCGGCAGACTGCTCCGTCTTCTGCAAACTTTATCTGGTTATCACTTTATTAATGCGATGGATCTGTTTAACAGCGAAAATAAAAGGCTGTTGTCTTTATTTTTAACACAAATCCTCCGCCGTGGAAAGGACGAGCTCTGAATCACCGCAGTGTTGGACAAACATAAACTTTCACAAAGTTTTTTGATCAAACAGGGTTTCTCCGGGTTAGTTTTGATCGACTGACCTCAGCAAACATGAGCTGTTTTTTCTGGTGTAACGGTGCTGCGTGTCTGCAGCATTTTGGACAAAACAACTCAGTCTGTGTGGATTATTTTGGCTTTGTTTATCACCCAAGTCCCTCCTCCAGAGCCACTGCAGCAGGTATGTAACCCGAGGGTCCTGTGGGTTTTAATTTGCTTCATGAGTTAATGCGAATAAATAAACACGAGTTAATGCAAACAAATAAAACTGCGTTTCCAGCATTCAAAATTCGCTTCAGTCGTTATGCACATAAAACGAAATCCACCTCTAGAGAGCGTATAAACTTTTATGCGCATTAGAGATTCTAAATGTGATATTTGCCGTTTCCACCTCCCAGGACTTATTCGATACTTCTTAATGCGCATTAAAAACAAGGGAGTGGAAACGCTAGTCGTCTCTTTAGTCATAGATTTTTCATTTGCATGTGCAATGAGGCTGTCAAAACCTTCAGAGTCAGTTTAAAAAAAAAAAAGAAGAACAAGAGAAAAAAGGATAAAGGTATAATGACTTTTGCCCAACTGTCATAATTATTATTTAGCCTGCCTGGCTTGCTCACTAATTCTCCATTTTAATATCAAGAAGAAGGCCCAGACACTACTATGTAATGCTGCTGAGTTCAATTTGATTATTAAAAGTCACATATTACTGACAGATTGTTACCACTTTTTGACAGATGTGGATATACAATAATTGTAAAAATAATTAAAGCCGCAAGCGGCATTCCAACGGTCTCGGGGCGGGCTAGGGGGGTTTGGGGGGCGCCAGAGGAGCTTGTTCGCCCAGGGAGTCATGCAGGCCAGAACCGCCTCTGGTTTCAGTAAAAACCTAATGTGTTTGTTAATAACCA
Source organism: Mugilogobius chulae (assembly GCA_038363315.1). Classification (NCBI taxonomy): domain Eukaryota; kingdom Metazoa; phylum Chordata; class Actinopteri; order Gobiiformes; family Gobiidae; genus Mugilogobius; species Mugilogobius chulae. The sequence continues at coordinate 39,116,328 of CM076398.1, forward strand.
CGTGTCAAAGGGTTAATTGTCTCACCTAGGAAGACCAGCAGCAGTCCAACGACCACCTGCAGCGTGATGGACAGAGACAGGAGCACGATCAGAGGAATGTAAAAACGATAGCGAGGTCCCACATACAGAACGGTCTTGAGCTGGGACGAGTTGGCCATGAGCAGAGCCACGTCCAACATGCTCTGGGCCGCGCTCTTCTTCGTGGCGTAGTGGTTCATGTTCAGCGGGCGCGACTTAGAGCGCGGAGACGCCTGAAACCAAGAGACAAGAGACAGTGAGAGGGAGGAGTTTTAAATTAAAAAACGTGTTTCTAATGGAAGTCAATGGGACAAAATGGCTCCAACAGAACAAGAGAAAAAACTACAAACTGCTTCTGCACAAAAACTACAAAATCATCAGTCTAAGTTGATTCTGAACATGTCCAAGGCTGGAATAAAAGATCCAAACAAATCTAGTTTAGATTCACGTTTTAGATGAAAAATGGGCCATTTTTGTGTCACATTTTCACCTCTGAGAATCAGATTTTTTATAAGTCTGGACAAAGAATAAAACACTGAGGAGTTTTGTCAAATTTGGTATTTTCAGTTTGAAAAATAAACATTTAACTCTAATTTTACAGACATTAAAAAAAGGGGTAACACTTTAAAGTACCGCCCGCTAGTTAATAGGTAACAGGGGTACTTACTGGTACTTCTGGTGTTAGTACCAGTGGTACTTACTGGTAACTACAGTGGTACTTGTAGTGGTAATTAGAGTCACAAGTACTGGTAACTAAAGTGACAGTTACCGGCAAGTTAAGTATTAATTATAGTGATAGTTACTGGTAATTACTGGTACTTTTGTAGTACTCTTGGAGTGATATTTAGAGATTATGGTGGCATCATTTGTACTAATTAGTGGTACTTATACAGATACCTCTAGTGATACTTAATTGTGTACTTGGTGGTTCTATTTGTGATGCTACACAAACAAGGTAAAGACTGTTATGACACAAGTTTATTACTGCAAATATTGTGTATAACACAGATTATGATAAAAATCAAACACTGGGCAATCTAATACAAAGAGACACCTCTTTATTATGCTCACAGCCACAACAGATATGAAACACATATTAACAATTTACAAAATGTTTATGGACACCCCCCCCAAAATATTTACATACTACAGCTGGTTAAGCTTTAAACAGTAGTAGTTAAAAACACACACTGACAGCTGGTCTTCTTGTACAGTTTAATACAGTGGTACTTCACTGGTAGTTACTGCATTAATTAACTGTTAATTAACACTGACAGCGGGTCGTATTTTAAAGTGGACAATGTGGTACTTCACTGTCAGTTACTATAGTAATTGAGGGACCAGGTTGGAGAAGTGTGGTAGTAGGGGATAAACTCACTCCCTCAGGTATAAGAACCCACAACAAACTGGGCCAAGGAGAACGTTCCCTTTAGCTCAATGCGTTTGTCAGGTTGACGGTGCGTGGGAGACCCGGGTTAGACTCCCGCTCAGGACATGTGTAAGAGTAACTGACAGTGAAGTACCACATTGTCCACTTTAAAATACGACCCGCTGTCGGTGTTAATTAACAGTTAATTAATGTAGCAATGTAGCAGTTTCAGTTTGAATTTTAGACAATCTCAGTCAGGTGTTTTAGGGGAAATGGTCTCCTATTAGTGGTTAAATTGTATTCTAAAGAGGCGAGGGTCATCACTGTAAAGAGGAAATAATTATTAGTTCTACAGTTTAAAACAGGAAGCCATGTGATGTAAATGACTGTTCCATATGTTTAGTTTAGCTTAGTTTATACTGTAGCTAGTTTCCATCTGCAGTCCCTGAGCAGGTGAGAGATACAAATAAATAAATATTATAAATACACACACCCACACTAGGGCTGGGTATTGCCAAGAGCCTTCTGATATGATACATATTGCAATACATGTAAATCACGATATAATTTGCTTAATATGTCACGTATCAAGATATACTTTAGAAAAAAAAAAATCATAAAAAGTATTTTTTTTAAATAATACGGAAAATGTTTTTATATTATTTTTTTATCCACAATGTAGAAAAAACTAAAAGTATGGTATCTTATCTGTATGGTATCTTATCTGAGTTCTCACTATATCCATCTGGGACTTGACTCGCTGAAGGCGTTTGAGAAAAGGCGGGGCGTTTAGTGAAATACTTGGAGCTGATTGGGTGAGCGGCCGACCTTAATTGTGCTTAACCAATCACAGCAACAACTCGTAATAGTGTATCTAATGTCTGCGTGGGATAGAACAAGTGTCACACACACTGCTCTTCTTTCAAAAGAAATTACTCTGTATTTCAAGCATCAAAAGCAGCAGAAACACAAACATCCACGGGAGCAGCCATCTTTGTTTAGCTTGAATCAGACTCGGCGCTAACAGCCCGTGTTAGCTCCGCCCTGCTACAATGTGATTGGGCCTCAGAACCACACTGCTGTGATGTGATTGGACCGAAACACCACCGGTTCAGACTCTCAAACCAATCAGACGGCTGGAAGGCGGATGATTTATCTCGTGTTTGTGAAACCATCTGGTTACTTGTGACCAACAATATTTACAATAATTACAATGAGAAATAATAATTGTGTCTAGCTACACTTTTGCAGCTTTGTGGATCAGTTTGTTTCGAATGTGTCTAAAAACTGTATTTAACACATTTTTAAAACTAAAAATTGTTTCCAGAACATCTCCTAAAAATGTAAATGCCTTTACTGTTTTGATTTGACTGGAAGACTTCTGTTTTTGTGTTTTGGTGAAGTACATTGCCACTGTTTTGTTTCTGTTAGAGTGAGAGAAGCAGATTGTAGCCAAGGCGAGATGTTTTCCATGACATTAGTTTTTTTGTCACACAGGTTGGATCGTTCTCATGTACATAAACAACGGTATGAACAGTTTATCATGGTTACTGAACACATACAGACGCCAACATAAAACCATATTTAAAACTCAAGAAACACACAAATAATAGATAAGCCTTTATTTACTTTAAAAGTGTTCTTGCACTAAATAACTGCATCCAGGATCTAAAAGACTGGATGGCGTTAAATTTTTTAATGCTAAATAAAACTAAAACTGAAATCCTGGTGTTTCTGATGTCAAATCTTACCATTAGGTAACCACCACTCTGTCCGAAATCTTGGTGATTCTTGATTCCTTTAAAGTGAACCCTGACTATAACGACAAATATGGCTAAAATGCAAGTACATCTCATGTTTTCTCAAATAAACTACAAACTAATTTATAACTGCTTACCATTTTTATAAAATCTGCATTGTTTTGAGCTACTGGGTGCCGCCATATTGTCCAGATGCAATGCATTCTGGGTTGATGACATCAAATGGTTGCTTTTTGTTGTTGCCATGGTTACTCCTGTGGTTCGATCGGTGAACAGTTGATACAAAAACACCACTGACAGTGTCCAGTTCTGGCCTCTTCCTCTTGATTATCTTTAGTTTTACTAGATTCCACATAATCGTTCTGTATTTGGCCAAACTCCAGCTCAAACTGAAAGGTTTTAACTGTTGAATTCATGTTGCTTAGTTACCTGTTACCTTGACAACCACCAGAGGGCAGACAGACAACCATTTGACGTCACAGCCAGGACAAAATGGCAGCCATGTGATTTCTTTAAAACATGATTTTTATAAAACTACAAATACTTTCAAGGTTTTTGTTCTGAATTTATATAAGTGATGATATTATAAGTGTTTTAGGGTAAACATGTGATTGTAGCCAGGGTTCGCTTTAAACAGTGTCACAATAGAGGCCTGTTTACATCTTCAGGAAGACTGTTCCAGATCAATACTTTTGAATAATTTCTTAAACCAGGCCAATTCAACTTAAGGCCCAGGGGCCAGATGCGGCCCTCCAGCCAAATAAATACAGCGTCCAAACAGTTTTTTCCCAGTTTTTTGTTTATCAATATTGTCACTGACAATAATGTTGAGTACATTTTAAAGGTGCACTGTGCAACTTTTTGACAAAAAATAAACTTGAATAAAGGCAATTTTTTGTCATTTAGATGCTTTTGTTACACTAAAAGATTATAAAAATCTGTGTTTTTACTTTGAGCGGGCTTGCATGGCCACAAAAAAGTCTTTTATTTGGCTTGGAAGAGGGCCCGAACACGTCTGTTTCCACAGAAAAGCTGTTCCTTTAGCTGATTTTTTTCATATTATGACATAAAATGTATTCTTCTATATTCAGAAAGTCCCAATGTATAGATTTTACTTTCTAATTTCACTAAATTGTGTAGTTGATTTTTCACCTCCAGAAAAGTTACACAGTGCACCTTTAAGAAGGAGGGGTGAAACAATATTTTAACTGGAATAAATTACTTTTGAAAATTTTGCTAAACAAAGAGCAAACTGGAAGTCAACTATATTCAAAGGAACCTACATGTGTTTGCATTTGTTCTTTTTACTTGTTTGATTCTGTTGTTTATTATTTTTCCACAAAAAGCAGCGTTCACTTTGTGCAACCCCAAATTAAACTGGTGTTTTATTGACCGGTAAAAATACAAATAGCCAAGTGGTCAGAGCTGTTTTTTATCAGTTGCGCCTGTTGAGTAAGGTTAAACGATCCCTTCCTTCCAGTGACCTGGAGCGTGTCATTCATGCTTTTATTACCTGCCGTTTAGATTAAATGTGCTTTATAAATAAATTTGACTTGACTTTAGTGTCCCCTCACTAGCTTCATGGACATACAGTATTTGTCTCTTAAACTCAGCCCCAGTGCCCTTCTTCTTTCTTTTCTGCAGAGTTCTGATGTTTTTGTTTGCTCTCCTGCCTTTGTCCCGTTGCTGAGCCGCTCCCTTCTCTCTGTTACAGCCACACCTGAACATACGTGTGCGAGCATGACACCTGCATGACACACGCTTCCTACACGCCAGGTCTTACATCAGCGTCTGCTCCGACACGGGAACGATTTCTTCACTAGGCTGATCCCTGTTAAACTCACTTTAAAGAAGATGAATTCAGCTTCATTCAAATACTCTTTTCTTCCTTCTTCTCCAAAGTCTCATCACTATTTTACTCACTGTTGCATTTGAACTCTGGGTGTAGCACTGAAACCTGGGCCCCAGGTACAAACTTAGGTGTCGTGCATATATGTTTATAGTTTCTACATTACACACATTATCCGCCAAGTGTTGCTATGTAGGTTTTCACAGTCTTCAGCTGAATAAAATGACTACAAAACATGTGTTTTTAGAGTCAAAACTATTGGGTTGGAATCACTCCATCCGCTCGAATAAAGACGAGAACACATTTTTTTTAGGCAAGGATCATAATCGTTGTCATTGTAATTAAGCAGCTCTTCCCTAAACTCAAGTTCTCATTGATAAAAGTTCGGCTCATGCATTTTAAAACATAATAATAATTACACGCTGGCTATTTTTGTTGTTACTTTTGTTTGTACTTAATGTGAAAGAAGCAGGAAAACATGTGTTTTATGTCTTTGAGTTTCATCATCAGGAAACATTTCTCTGATGTTGCACGTACACAGTGTCAGAGAACCTTTTATTCATTTTGATCAGTAAAATGTATCTTGATACAGATACATATTGTCTCCCATCCAGGTCCTGCCCAGGCCTGCTCTGCTTAGCTTCTGAGATTTCTGACAAACAGATACAGTCACACACGAAAGAGCTGAACGAGCTTTGCACTCTAAACCTGCTCCGTGTCAGAGCAGCAGCAGGACGGGAGGGCATCTGACACACTGGTGAACATGGTCTAAATTCCTCACACAGACTCTGGACATAAAGAGCAAAGAGCCGTGAAAGAGAGACTGTGTTTTCTCAGGAAACTTCTCACTCACGCGTCTGTCAGTAGTATTCTGTCTGTTACATTTTTAGTCTGAATCCTTAACCCTTCTCATTCCGGCCTTTTTTCCCCTCACACGTCTGACTAAACTTGAATATAAGGTTTGGTAAAGCTGCTGTTGACAGCTGAGACTCTAGATTTCTTCCTCTGTAAAAGCTGAAGGTAAATGACGTCCAAATGAGTTTTAAAGAACTAAAATTAGGTAGAAACTGAGTCTGATTCAACCCAGAGGCTGATTTGACTGTATTTTTATCTTTAATATTTCCAACTGCTTCATAGTTTGTTTTATTCAGATATTGAACAAAAAAAGCAGTATCCTGGTTATGACAATAATCTGGTTATAGTGTTTACATGCGCTCAGAGAAACCTGGTTATTCATGTTCCTGTTTACATGAGCACTGGGAGTATCCTGGATATTCAGACTGGTAACTATGGCAACACTGACACAGATATGGCAGCGAACTAAACATGTATGAAACTTTGCTAACTTAGGGGTTTAAAACATGTTTCCAGCAACAAACAACTGAATAAGAACATCAAACTGTAGATCACAGTCAGAGCTTTGGGAAAAGGGATTTTAACAGTGAAAACATCTGTCTGAGTTCTGAAAAGTCAGTTCAGAGTTACAGCTGTGTTGTGTTACGAGTTACTTTATAGTTTTATGCTGCGTTCCAGGCAACTGGGAACTGGGACATTTCTCACTTGAAAAATACCAGTTCCCAGTTCAGAGCGTTCCAACGTAATCAACTCGTATGTAAACATTATGGCTAATGCTAATCTTTAAGCTAAACAAAAGTAACGGCAAATAACCTGTAATCAATGTTTACATTGTTTTTGCGTCAGTTAAACCTCTCAAATAAATGTATTGTGGTTATTGTTGAACGCGTATGTGAAGTGGAGCTTCCTCGACCAGGTCCCAGTTCACAAGTGGGATTAACCAGTTCGAGTGGCGTTCCAGCGCATTTTTACAAGTGGGAAGTGGGACATATACCAGTTCCCAGTTGCCTGGAACGCACCAATATATTGATGACATATTACAAATGAAAAAATAAAGAAGTGTCATTGGAATAGGCTCGGACCCTAAACGAGAATAAGTGCTAAAAATGAATATATGAAAAAGACAATAATAATTTTAAGTACGGCTTCTAGATCAGTTCCTTGAGTTTGCACATGCTCAGTTTGACTCCAGTGTGAGAAATCAGGTTATGGTGTTTACATGTCACAATATTCTGGAAAGTATCAGAATATTCAGGTTATTGGAATAACCAGGTTATTTAAACCAGGTTGTGGTGTTTACATGGACACACACATAACCAGAATATTTAAAAACCCTGGTCATACTACATACTATTCTTGTGTAACTGTCTCTTATGTAATTAAACGCCGCTTCCTCTTCCCTCTGAGACTAAACCCACGTGTGTTTTTTGTTGACAGTTTGATTGACAGCCGCTCACGTCGACTTTTTGCCCTGTTTTTGTTTTAAATAAATATATTTTAGACCAAAAAAAACAACAGATTCCGAACGTGAAGCTCTGGACAGTTTTGTGTTTCTGTTTGGGACAAAGAGGAAACGTCGGGAGGAGATTCACTTTTACTGTGAGTTTCCTGCTTTAATAATGAACATGTGTCCAGCGATCAAAACAAGACTCAAACAGGCTAAAACTATGGACTAAAACAGGACTAAAACCAGGACTAAGCCAGGTCTAAAACCAGGACTAAAACAGGACTGAAACATGACTAAAACAGGGCTAAAGCAGGACTAAAACAAGACTCAAACTAAGACTAAAACAGGACTAAAAAGGACTAAAACCAGGACTAAACCAGGTCTAAAACCAGGACTAAAACAAGACTGAAACAGGACTAAAACAAGACTCAAACAGGACGAAAACTAGGACTAAAACAGGACTAAACCAAGACTGAAGCAGGACTAAAACAGGACTCAAACAGGGCTAAAGCAGGACTCAAACAGGACGAAAACTAGGACTAAAACAGGACTAAACCAAGACTGAAGCAGGACTAAAACAGGACTCAAACAGGGCTAAAGCAGGACTAAAACAGGGCTAAAACTAGGACTAAAACTAGGACTAAAGCAGGACTAAAACAGGGCTAAAACTATGGACTAAAACATGATTAAAACAGGGCTAAACCAAGACTGAAGTAGGACTAAAACAGGACTAAAACTAGGACTAAAACTAGGACTAAAGCAGGACTAAAACAGGACTAAAGCAGGACTAAAACAGGACTAAAGCAGGACTAAAACTAGGACTAAAGCAGGACTAAAACAGGACTAAAACAGGACTAAAACAGGACTAAAACAAGACTAAAACAGGGCTAAAGCAGGACTAAAACAGGACTCAAACAGGGCTAAAACTATGGACTAAAACATGATTAAAACAGGGCTAAAGCAGGACCCAAACAGGACGAAAACTAGGACTAAAACAGGACTAAACCAAGACTGAAGCAGGACTAAAACAGGACTCAAACAGAACCAAAAAAGGACTAAAACTATAGACTAACTCAGGACTAAAGCAGGACTAAAACTGGGACTAAAGCAGGACTAAAACAGGACTAAAGCAGGACTAAAACAGCAGTAAAACCAGGACTAAAGCAGGACTAAAACAAGACTAAAACAGGACTAAAACAAGACTAAACCAGGACTAAAACAGGACTAAAACAGGACTAAAGCAGGACTAAAACAAGACTAAAATCACAATCTAATTGAACGTCAAGTCTAAAGTATTAAACCTGTATTAATAATGTATAAACTAGTTTAAATTGTGTTTTCTTTGTGGGTAAAACTGAGTTAGAAAAGTATTTTTTCTCACCTCGATGTCGTGGTCCATCTTTAAAACCACGTCTTCTCCTCCGTTTAAATGAGACAACTCCATCGTGTTTGAACTGTGGAGAGGAAAGAGAGTGTGTGAGAGAAACTTATGTACAGAGAGAAGAAGAGAGAGGGAGGAGGAGAGAGAGAAAGAGGAGGGAGAGGAAAGTGACTGTGAGAGAAACTTATACAGAGAGAGAAGAAAAGAGTGGGGGGAGGAGGGAGGAGAGAGGAGAGAGAGAGAGGGAGGGAGGGGAAAGAGGATAGAGAGGGGGGAGGAGAGTGAGAGGGAGGAGAGAGAGAGAGAGGAAGAAGAGAGAGAGGGAGGAGGGAAGGACAGAGAGAGGGGGAGGGGGAGGGGAGAGTAGGAGAGGGAGTAGGGAGGGAAAAGGAGAGAGTGAATAAGGAGAGGAGGGGGAGGGAGAGAAAGAGGGAGAGAGAGAGAGGGGAAGAAGAGACAGAGAGATATAAAGGGAAGATACAAGGAGAGGGAGAGAGAGAAAAAGGGAGGAAGAGGGAGGGAGTGAGAAAGACAAAGAAGAGAGAGAGGGAGGGAGAGTGAGGAGAAAGGGGAGGGGAAGGAGAAGAGAGAGAGAGAGGGAAGGAGAAGAGAGAGAGAGAGAGGGAAGAGACAGATAGAGAATAAAAAGGGAGAGGAGAAAAAACGGTGAGAAAGAGAGGTGGGGGTGGAGAGAGAGAAAGAGAGAGAAACAGACAGAAGGAGGGAGAGACAAACCTTTGTAAAGTGAAAAGTGACACAACGAGACTCTCTGGTTTGACTCTGGACACGCCCACAATCCTCCTGCCCTAAACAGAAGTCGATATTCACTCCTTTTCCTCTTTCACTGAAGAAAGAAAAAGAATGAACACTTTTAAAGGACACATTATTCAAAATTCACTTTAATGAGCTTTATGTCAAAACAGTGACAAAACTGACCTCAAAACCAGAAGAAATAGACAGTCCCAGGTGGCTCGAGGTCTTTCTATGTGGGGTTTGCATGTTCTCCCCGTGTCTGCGTAGGTTTACTCCAGGTACTCCGGTTTCCAGTACCACTAAAAACATGTACAATGGCGTCTGAATCTCATTGGGACTTTCCTGGATAAATAAAGGTCAGTTATTAGTTGTGTTACTCACAGTTGTGTTTGTATTGGTTTTATGTTTGAATAAATTCCCTATCGTCCTGCAGCTGAGGCTTGAGTTCTCAATCTTCTTTTCAATTCAGACCTTTTCACACCTACCCCCTAGCCCCGCCCACATTAATAATAATAATAATAATAATAATAATAATAATAATAATAATAATTTTATTTGTATAGCACTTTTCATACACAAGCAACTCAAAGTGCTTCACATCATTAAAAATACATACAAAATCCAGCAACAGCAATATATATAGATAAAATAAAATAAAATGTTAAAAACATATAAAAAATGTATATTTCACTAAAAAGCAAGTTTAAAAAGGACTGTCTTGAGCCTCGATTTAAAAACACTAAGAGAAGGGGCCTGTCTCAGTCTCAGGAAGACTGTTCCAGATCTTAGCTGCATGAAACTGAAACGATGCTTCCCCCTGTCTGGTCCTAACTCTGGGCACCAACAAGAGGTCAGTCCCCGAGGTCCTCAGAGTTCGAGTTGGCTCATAAGGCACCAACATGTCGGAGATGTACCCCGGTGCAAGACCCCAGAGCGACTTAAACACGAGCATTCCTAGTCTTAACTGTTGTCATTTTGCAAACTAAATAAAGTCGATATTGTAATCTAATGAGGATTGAATGAATGAATGAATGAATGATTTATGTATGTATGTATGTATGTATTTATTTATGTATTTATTTATTTCTATAGCACATGTACACAGACAGAGGTCTTCCAAAGTGCTTCACACATAGAATTTGAGCCGAGGACCAAGTCTGATGTCACTGAATGAATAAAAGAGCAATTATTTTATTTCCCCAAAGAAGGTTATTAACACTGCCATATGCAGCACTTCCTGTTCAGTAAAACTGCCTTTAACATGAACACATTAAAATAATTTGATTGAATCATGTTGATTTGCTATCAGTAGATTTTTTAAATTTATTTGTTCACTGGATTCCCATTAGACAAAAGTAGACTATTCTTCATAGGGACAAGAAATTACACAACACTAAAAACTGATAATTACTTCACTAAAGGCATCTGCAGCGACATGAGAGTGTGCAGCCCCTCCCTCACCTGTGCAGCCCCTCCCTCACCTGTGTCTGCCCCTCCCTCGCCCGTGTCTGCCCCTCCCTCACCTGTGTCTGCCCCTCCCTCACCTGTGTCAGCCCCTCCCTCACCTGTGCAGCCCCTCCCTCACCTGTGCAGCCCCTCCCTCACCTGTGTCTGCCCCTCCCTCACCTGTGTCTGCCCCTCCCTCGCCCGTGTCTGCCCCTCCCTCACCCGTGTCTGCCCCTCCCTCACCCGTGTCAGCCCCTCCCTCACCTGTGTCAGCCCCTCCCTCACCTGTGTCAGCCCCTCCCTCACCTGTGTCAGCCCCTCCCTCACCTGTGTCAGCCCCTCCCTCACCTGTGTCAGCCCCTCCCTCACCTGTGTCTGCCCCTCCCTCACCTGTGTCTGCCCCTCCCTCGCCCGTGTCTGCCCCTCCCTCACCTGTGTCTGCCCCTCCCTCACCTGTGTCTGCCCCTCCCTCACCTGTGCAGCCCCTCGCTCACCTGTGCAGCCCCTCCCTCACCTGTGCAGCCCCTCCCTCACCTGGCAGCCCCTCCCTCACCTGTGTCAGCCCCTCCCTCACCTGTGTCTGCCCCTCCCTCACCTGTGCAGCCCCTCGCTCACCTGTATCTGCTCAAATCTTTGTTTTTCAAGTTTAAAGTTTTTTTACCTCAAGTCCAAGTCAAATCAAATCAATCAATTTATTTTTGTATAGCCCAAAATCACAACAACAGTCGTCTCTGAGGACTTCCCAAGATTATTAATTTTAGCAAACATGAATAGTAGGAAATAAAAATAAAACAATACAAATGAAACAATACACATTCAATGAAACAATAAACATTCAGAAGCAGGAATTGATCAAGCAAGTCAAAGCAGATTATTAGTAGAGCAAATGAATGATTGTCCAGAGCATCCCCTGTCCTTAGACTCTCCTTCTGTCCTTAGACCCTCCTTCTGTCCTTAGACCCTCCTTCTGTCCTTAGACCCTCCTTCTGTCCTTAGACCCTCCTTCTGTCCTTAGAGCCTCCTTCTGTCCTTAGACCCTCCTTCTGTCCTTAGACCCTCCTTCTGTCCTTAGACCCTCCTTCTGTCCTTAGACCAGGGGTGCCCAAAGTGGGGCTCGGGGGCCAAATTCGGCCCGCCAGATGGTTCAATTTGGCCCGCGAAGGGTTGTTCAGGTTTGTTAGGACTAACTGTTTGATTCAATTTTGTGTTGAAACGACTGTCAAATTACAAAATTCATGTCCAATCTATTAAAAAAGATATTTTAATCTTCATCTATTCTCAAAATGTTTTTTTAAATGCCGAACAAAATTATGTTTGGCCCTTGGCACTCTTCAATGCAATACATTTTGGCCCGCGAAGAAAAAATCTGCAATTTTTGGCCCACCAAGGAAAAAAGTTTGGGCACCCCTGCCTAGACCCTCCTTCTGTCCTTAGAGCCTCCTTCTGTCCTTAGACTCTCCTTCTGTCCTTAGACCCTCCTTCTGTCCTTAGACCCTCCTTCTCGGCAAGGAAAAACTCAAAAAAACCCTAAGGGAAAAAGAGAAACCTCGAGGAGAACCACAGTGAAGAAGGATCCACTCCCATGGACGGACAGGCTGTAGATGTAACTAAGACTAAAGTTATAGTTTATGTTTGTGGAGCCAGAGTCCATAAGCAGAGGGAAACGACTCGTCTAGCAGGACAAGGACAGGCCAATCCTGGAGAGGGAGGTGGGGCGGAGGTCCAAGCATCAGTGGTCCGGCCCACGTCACTGGAACAGCGACGATCTGAAACAGTTACACTCCCCGAGAGAACAGTGGGACAGGGGACAACGAGTGAATAGCAAAGAACAGACTTCAAGTCTTTATATGAAACCAAAGACATCTTGTATTTTTTTGTATCTATTTCATAGATTTTGATAAAATACTCAACCTAAAATAAAATGATCATCACTTGCAAGTCGCGAAGCAAAATCTGGGACTCACGAGATGATTTCAAGATTTATTTTTACATTTTGGCTTGGTATTTAATCTGTTTTTTTTTTTTTTAAATTGGAAGCTTCACGTTTGACTGAAATCTGCTCACAAAGCAATAAACTACTAAAGTTTATGCACTTTAACCCAATTTGAATGATTTTCCAACTTGAAATCTATTTTTATTAGGCTACTTCTGAGATCCATTCATGGCATTGAGTTTCTTCAGTTTTTGTAGTTTTCTCACCTTCTCCATGATCGTCAGATTTTAAAATTCTCCAAACAATAAACTCTTATCACCTGCAAACACGTACATTAAAAATATGATCAGATAGAAAAAAACACTAACACCAGAGGGCTGCAGAGCTCGCTTCAGTTTGACCTCGCGTGTGTACTTCCGGGTCGTGAGTTTGCTAGCTTCAGATCCAACATGTCCGCCTCCGTGTGTCTGCGCTGCTCCGGAGGCTCGGGGCTCCGCGGGGCTGTAGCGGCCGCTCTCAGGCTCGCTCCCCGGGCTACAGCCTCCTCCGGGTCCGCGGCGGTGGGTCTCCGGTTCTGCTCGGGACAAACGCGGCCCAAAGTGGAAGAATCCACGGCGGAGTACGAGTTTGTGGAGCGGCTCATCCCAAAGACCAAGGTGCGCTGTGACAGAAACAGAATGTCAGCGTGTTTATGGGACGAATACATGTTTGAAATGTGTTTAAAGTCAGACTGGAGGCTAAAGAAACCACTGCTGTGAGTGAGCAATGTCGGTTTTGTATAAAAACCTTTATGTGTTTGTTTCTTGACTAAATAATGATTAGTTTTCAAAGTTCAAGTGAAGCGAACTCACTGAACTAAGTTAAAACTGCAAACACATTTCCAACAAAAATTCATCTGATAAAGAAGAGCAAAAGGTGAAAGGAGGGTTTGAGAGTCAATCAATGCTAAAAGAGCAAGGCTATTCAACATTCTCGGGGTCGGACTAGCGCCATCGTGTTGTGGCAACGCCAAACGAAGGGGAAAACAACTACGTAAAACAACAACGTAAAGTAACTTTAAATTTAAACTTTCACTCACCACCGCACAGTGGTTGTTTACAGTTTCCAACATTAGTATTTGAGCATCTGGCAAGCATTTTTACGTACAGCAAGTTGATGTTTTCCCCTTCGGTCGTCGGCAAACAAAACAAAACGTCATCAGTCCGACCTCGAGAACGTACAGCTATTTGATGCTTTCTCCTTCGCGTCGTCGGCTACCAAACAAAACATCACGTCACGTCATCAGTCCGACCCCGAGAATAAGGCCAGGGGCCAGATCAGGCCCTCCAGCGAGTTAAACCAGGCCCCTGACTCATCCTTCAGACTCATTCTCGGGTTCGGACTAGCGTCATCGTGTTGTGGCAACGCCAAACGAAGGGGAAAACAACAACGTAAAGTAACTTTAAATGTAAACTTTCACTCACCACCGCACAGTGGTTGTTTACAGTTTCCAAACTTTAGTATTTGAGCATCTGGCAAGCATTTTTACCTACAGCAAGTTGATGTTTTCCCCTTCGCGTCGTCGGCAAACAAAACAAAACGTCACGAAACGTCATCAGTCCGACCTCGAGAATATATAATTTTACAGTAAAACATGTATTATTCCTCATTTTTGTTTGACTTTTTATTTTTTCGCCTATTATTTCTGCCGGTCAAGCTGACTGGGGACGTCTATTTTTTCCGGTCAGCAGCACATTTTACCGGCCAAAGACCGGTAGGTGCCAGCTAACGTAATCTCTGGTTTAAATATCTCGATACACCTCCTGTAACGATACACATATTACCAATGAGTTTATCGCGATATATCCTGATATTGATACATTGAATACAGCCCTAGTGTTTAGTGCTGCTCAGTCGTTTTGTAAAGTAAGTTTGGGGAAAGAGGACACCATTATGTCCCGCCCCTTTTAATGGCGTCTATATTTTCTCTTTTTTTTTTTTATTTATTCTCTACAATCTGATCTTCTTTGTGGATTTTAATGTATTTACATCTCTAACCCTCTTCTGCTCCAGGTCCCGACTCCTCCGCCTCACTCCGGCCCCGCTCCCTCCGGTTGGCAGCCTCCCTCTTCCTCCCCTCCGGACCTTCCCTACATGATCCGGCGTTCCCGAATGCACAACGTTCCGGTTTACACGGACCTGACTCACGGGAACCGGCAGATCACCGTCGTGCGGAAGGTCGAGGGCGACATCTGGGCCCTGGAGCGGGACGTCAAGGCTTTTCTGAAGGACGCCATCGGCAAAGCTCCGCCCACGCAGGTCAATGAGGTCGCCATGACGATAAAGGTCAAAGGGCATTTCGACTGCGAGCTGAAAGAGTGGCTGCTCAAAAAGGGTTCTAGCAGAAAACTGACTCATTTATGGACTCTTAAGTGTGTTTTCTGATTAAATATAAAGCTAAATGAACAGTATCTACATTTACCAGAATAATTTATTGGAAACTGTAGAAATTTAGAGTCATTTTCTGACAAAATAAACACTTTTTCTATTAAACTGATCAGCGCAATGTTTCTGAACTTGTGGTACGTGAAGCACCTTTTGCAGTTTGACTTTTGAGATTAAACTATTCATGTTTTAGTCCTTCGTCCTTGAGAAATCACATATAGATGGTTTATGCATGCTTGAGTCTACTTTTAGATCGACTTTAGCCAATATTTTAGATTCTTAGGTGGAACTATAAGTCAAAAGGTTTGAGAACGACTGGTCTAGATCAGGGGTTCCCAAATGTTTACCCAGCTTGCATTCCCACAGCCAAATTAAATATGTAAGTGGAAGAAACATTGAAATTGTGTTTAAACATATTTGTTTCCGTAGGTTATTGCTTAATGTGACCACAATCTTGTCAAACATGATGTTTCCAGTTGAAAAAAAAAACTAATTAAATGCCAAAATTACATCTTGAAATGATCTCACGACTCCCACTTTGGAAACTTCTGGTCTAAGGTTGTAACTGTCTCCTGCTTTTCATACTGCAAGTAGTTAATTTTTATCAAAACAGATGGATCAGTGCAGCGTGAGCAGTAATAAAGGTAAAGGAGCTGAGTTGAAAGGCAAAGCTCTCGATTTACTGTCAGTCTATGTTCCAAGCCTAAATTGTGAGCTTTATGGAAAGACTAAAAGAACAAGATCACAGATACAAGTGGTCAAAATGACTTCCCTCTGCAGGACGGCTGGGTGCTCCAGGTTGAGCTCAGTCACGCTGGAGGAACTCTGTGTAGAGCTGCTGCTCCTCCCTTGTCGAGAGGAGCCAGTTGAGGTGTTCCAGTTGCCTCCTGGACGTCTCCCTGAGGAGGTGTTTAGGGCATGTCCACTGGAGGGACTATGTCTCTCTGGCCTGGGAACGCCTCGGGATTCAACCGGAAGAGCTGGAAGAAATCTGTGTAGATACAAAAGTCTGTGCTTCCCTGCTCAGACAGCAGTTAGCGCTCTGGCCTCACAGCAAGAAGGTCCTCTCCCCTCTCCAAGATTACAGATGGAAATTAGCTATAAAAGCTAGAATCTGGTACAAACATCTCTGCCACTGTGCTTAATGTAATTGTACTTTGTCCTTAATAAATATTACCTTAAATCATTGATTCCCAACCTTTTTTCTCCCATGTACCCCTAACTCTTGGTTTATGCTAAGTGGCTTTCTGAGCAATATATTATCATTTTTTGTGTTCCCATTATTCTGTTTATTGTTTTAATGAATCTCAGACCCCAAAATCTTCCTAAATCCTTCAAACGTATTCAAAATAGACTACAAAAAAAAAAAAAAAATTTAATTCCAATTATACAATTACACCTCCATTTGAAGTCTGAAACCATTTCAAGTACCTCCTGGTAAGTGTTTGTGTACCCCCAGAGGTCCCCGTACCCCGTTGGGAAACACTGCCTTAAATGAAGCGGAAGAACATTGATGGATGGATGGAAAACGTTTTTTTTTTAACTAAAAATACATTTTCAAAACTTTTCCAGGGCTTAATAATTTAATTGTTATTTTCCGTGACTGTAAGACCAGCATGTTGTGTTTTGGAGACAATCATAAAAACACAGACAAATAATCGCCTGGAAAATCTTGAAAAATTTCAGCAGAATCAATGTACGAAGTAAAACCTATTTTAATGTGAGGTGAGAGAAGTTAGTTTTTGTTCTAAATGGCAGAAGCGTGGGCTCTCAACTCGGCGAAGTAACAACATTTTAACAAAAGAATTAAAAGATTATACAAGTAACAGCTCTTTAATAAAACAGGACGAATACATTAACACTCAAACGCTTAAGACAAGTTGTAAAATGGTTAAAAGTTACATTTTGTTCAGTTGTAGTAGAGCTGCAGCAAGTTCATCAATTAATCCAACAACTCAGTCACTGAATAATTGTTTAATGGTCTGAATAAGTTTGATGAAAACATGATTCTGTCTTGTTCTTACAAACCTTAATCGATGAAGTTACTGATTGATCAAATTTCCAGTGAAAAAGTTTAGAAATATAAGTTTCAAGATGTTTAGTTTAAGAGTTGAGCAGCGACAGAAACTCTCGATATCGCCTCGTGAGCGCCTCCAGCTGGTCCGCTGCACAAACAAACAAACACACATACTGGATTAATTCTGCTGTGTTATTCATTGAAAAAGTTTTTTTCCGTGAGACTTACGCAGAGTTCTCTTCTCTCCGCGGCTCCAGTACCGCGGCTGCGTCTGTAGGTGGCGCACTTCCCCCGTCATGGAACCAGACGCTTCTGAAAGCTCGTGTAAGATCTCCAACTCCTGAAACAAACAAAAATTCAGTTTATTTTGCTTGAACATGTTAATAAAATACAATTTATTCAAGAGCAGCAACAAGTTAATTGAACAAGTTCATCGATAACTCAGTGATTATTGAAATTATCATCAACTAATTTAGTAGCTGTGCACGGTGGCAGAGTTATGGTGCGTACAGAATGGATAGCGTTTTTGTGTCCATTTTCAATGTTAAGTCAATGTAAACCCGCGTCTTGAGCGTTCAAGTGTATTTGCGGCGCCAAGTGTCGTCTGGGGCGTCTGAAAACACGGCGTTTTGCAGATTGGAAGCTCAAACCTGCGGAAGACGCAACTTTGGGAGTGGTGAAAATTCATCTTCAGACCCGTTGGAAGTCGGCGTCAGCCAATCAGAGCCTCTGTCACTCCTCATGTGACATGCTGCTGTTCTCCTCTCACATCAAGAGAAAAGGACGACTCAAGTCTTTTATAAACTTTTTTAACCAAAGGTGGCTTGTTTGGGGCTTTTTTCAAAGACTTAGCCGTTCATTGCTTTGAAAATCTGTCGACACAAAACAAACAACATGGACATGATCTGGACTGACAAAGCCTCACATGGATCTATTAAAATGCTCATTGCCGTGTTTAAACCTGCTGTTCAACGGGAGGAGCCGAGGAGAACGGAGACAGCAAAAAGACACTGTCTGAAGGAGGAGAAAGTTGTGTGATCGGGTAAGTTACGTTTTATAAATGCAACAAGCCTCTATCTTTCTCTCTCTCAGTGATCTGTCTACGAGCAAAACAAAGACATTTGTGTGTAGATGTGATGTGTCTGTACCGTGTTGCAGGCCGTCATCAGCTCGTAAACTCTCTGGAAAACGCCGGTGTCGGGGCTGAAACTAGGGGCGCTCTGCTGCAGTACGACTTCAGGTCTGTGTCGTAAACGTGGCTGAACGCTGCCATCATCTGGTGAAGGTCTGTGGCTGCGACTCTCAAGGCGCCGGGGCAGAAAACTGCACCAGAACTCTGCGACTCTCTCAGGAACTCACACTGGGGGAAAAAACAGGTATGTGTGGGTAAAGTCTTCTTACATCAGCTGTGTTTTATGTTTTCTTACTTCACTCTGCAGCTTCTCCAGAGCCGTTTGTGTTGAAAGCAGAAGAGCAGACACGTCCTGGGATTCTTCTTTGGACAGTTTCTGAGCTTTCGATCCTTTCTGCAAAGCCCTGAAACAAACGTGTAAAATAGTGCAGTGTTGACGGAGCTTTATAGTGATGAGGGTTTCTTTTTTATTTATTTGACAGGGACAGTACAAAAAAACATTGCTACTAAAAAGTAGCCAATGTCCATGAACATAAAGCTTCTAGTCATTTGCTAATTTACAGCCCCCGTCCCTCTTAGTATTTACAAATAGTTAGTAAAAGACATGAATAAGAACAGGACATTTAAATATATCTCTACATCCCAGTTTAGTGATCACACTGTTACCTTTCCTTAAGCCTGTATTTGAGCTTTGTGGAGAAAAGTCTAAGTTCTGATAGTGACTTAAAACGTTTTCCCACATGAAAGTACCAATTACTACCTTGTCCCCTTGCATTTCACACAACAACAGTTTCTGAAAGTGGCGCTAAAAAGCTTGAACATCTGTTTAGTCTGGAACATAACAGTTGCTATTTACAAATTTAAACATTGTTTTTGGGAGCAATTGCATTTAAAGCTTTTAAGTAATTTTCTCTGAGCTAAGAAAAGCTTGTCTAAATAAAAAAAATATATAAAACATGTTTCCAAACAAAGCTAATGTAAATGTGTTTGTGTCACCAAAAGGTTCTGGTTTGACTGAAAGTACCTGCCCCAGAGCAGGAACTAAAAAGGTCCCTAAAGTGTGTCCCCAGTTCATAGTTCCTGCTCTGTGTGAACACGCCCAAAATAGGGACTTGAACTAAAAAAAGTACAAGTAACTGAAAAAGGTTCCTACAGTGGGAAAAGGCCTCTTAACTCCAATGGCAAAGAGTTCCATAAATGTGTTATCACTGAGAGCGCTGACTGACCCAGAGCCTTTTCACTCTGCAGGTTCCTCTGGTCCCAGCTCGAGTTCTAACACCTGCATGATCATATTTTTGTGGAGAAAAAAGGAGAAATTGATGAAATGTTCAAACGTCATCATTTTATATTATGGCAGTGATGTCATTTCATTGTTTTTTGATCAAATACTTTTAGTGACTGTTTCTACGGCGACACCAAAGGCTTTAGCACTAGGGATGGGTATCGAGAACCGGTTCTACATGGGAACCGGTTCTATTTTTAGCAATCCACTGGATTCGTTAGTCTCCTCTCTTATCGATTCTTCTTATCGATGCCGCTTTGGGCCGCTGTGCCTTTAAATACTGCGTAAACTTCAACCTCACGCTGGGCTGTTACATTCGGTTTCATTACAAGCACAAGTTTTAGTTTTGGCAAAGCCTAAGCTTCTCACCAATTCACGTGGATACAGCGCGTTTATGCACAACGCACATAGGAAATAAGAGAAGAAACGGCGACAGTGGCGCACATGCGACTCACACACCAGCGCCGTGACAGCGGAGGTAAGCTTCCATCGTTAATATGAATGTGTGGAGGATAGGCTCATGTATCTACCATCAGCTCGGGGGTCTATAAACTCTTTATTTCCGCGCTCCTAATGCGCACTTTGTGTGTGTTTTCTTCGAGCCTGGGCGACCTCTCTCTCATTTTCTCTCTTTCCTCCGTCCCACAACTGTCAGCTGTGCCCGCACCTCGGAGCAGACGAGTTATCGGTCTCAAAACGAGCTGTACCCCTACGTAGCATATACGGACAGTCCGTTGTGCTGTGCCTGCGTCCTGACCAGCGCACACACAGCCGGTCCAGGAGACGCTGTGCGTTCACCTCGGACTGGAGCGCGCTGTTCCGCCTTCTCTAAGCACAGACCGTCACCTGGGGCGGACTTTCTGGATCAAACAACTACAGTAGCACAGTTTGAGGGATATGGAGAAAGAGAAAGGCCTGGTGAGCGCAGGGAGAGTGTGATGTGTGTAGAACCAGGACTTCACGTGGCCAAAGTTACACCCTTACATAGCGTTATTAGTGTTATCAATATCAAAGTCGTTTATGCCTCTAGCTCTGAAATTAAGCCTGAATTATTATTTCTTATATTTAATTAGTAATCATCATAATATAGTCCACATCATTGTCTAAATGTATTAAAATTAGTTAAAATACATTGTTTTAAACTAGATACATAAAAACACATCATTTTAAGAATCGATAAGAGAATCGATAAGGAATCGGATCGATAAGAGGAATCGATAATGGCATCGATATCGATAAAATCTTATCGATACCCATCCCTATTTAGGACAGATTGTGTAGCTTGACCCCAGACAATGGCACAATACGACATACAGTATGAGATAGAATCATAGCAGACACTTGTGTAGATTTACTTGGTCAAATCAAACGGAAACGGTTTAACGCGTAAACTGAACACATTGGACGCTCAAGCGCAGTCCGGTCTGAACGCAGCATAAGTTTAAAGCCACACTGTGAAACAATAGGCAAAGCAACATCATCTCTGGGACAAATGGTGATTCAGATCAAAGACTAAAAACGAACACCTTTTCTGAATAAAACAAACAAACATAAAGACTCACACTCCGTATCTGATGTGCGCAGGCCAAGGGTCCAGAGTCGGCCGGAGCATTTCAAACAGATGAGGCAGGTTTTCTGGAGAGTAGAGTTCGTTCAGAAGAAGCTCCTGGTCCGGTTTGACTTCAGACGGTTTCCTGGAGTTTCCTGGGATCAAAGTGAGGAGCTGCTTTAGGAACTGCAGCTGACGCATCGGGCTCTGGGCTCCCTGCAGGAACACGACACAGACACGAACTTACCTACAAAACCATCACTGAAAAGAGGCTAACACATAAACTCCACCTACAGACGCATTTAAAACAGAGCTAGCTGCTAAAAGAGCATAAGAGAGAGTGAAAGGCTTAGAATGGAGAAAAGACGTAGGAATGGGTAATTTCACAGGTTTTGTAATTGATTGGTGAAGTGTTACCCTGATCAGATCCAAGTCCGTCGCTTTGCACAACATGAGCTCCTGTCCGAGCAAAGCCATTTCTGGAAAAATTACAGTTAAAATTAGGGGTGTAACGATACGTTTTTACAACGATACGATACATATCGATATGAGGCCAAGAGATACGATTGCAAAACGATTTTGGGGTTTTGGGGAACGATACGATTCGAAACGATACAGCAATTTTAAAACGATATTTCGATTCAGTTTGATAAATTACGACCTAAATAAAATCATTACCAAGATTTTGCATTAAATTAAAAACTCAAAAACAATTAATACAATTATAGGGTAAGTATAAGGGTACTAAATATATTCAGCTTAATGACACAATTATTTTTCATTGCACATAAAAAAATGCAACTTTTCCCCTTAATACACAAGTTTAGTATCATAATAAAATAAGTGACTCACATTTCACCATCTTATTGAATCATTTTCACACAGATGCAGAAGTTTGTTGAGACGGGAGTCTGTGAACTACTGTATCTTCATGACTTATCATTAGATTCAAAATTAAATCCACAAACATCTGCAGACTCGTGGTTTTGACCCAAAGCATGGTGATGTTGCGTCTTAAGTACGTCATATATCCCAAATGTGACAGACTGGCAGCGGAGTCATAAGCCTGCACAAATGCGCGAGTCTGTGTTATAACTGTGGAGTTGCAGCTCGGGGGGGCGGCGGCGGCGTGTTTGCAGCTCGTCTGGTTCTTTTCGGAGCTCGCTCGAGTCGTTTCGCAGCGTTACCTCCGTGGGCCAGTTTGGTTTCGCCTTTACGGCTTTGTCCCTCATGGTCTCCGCTCTGTGCGCTCTCGCGGGCCCGCGGGATGGGCACTGTCGTATCCTCCGCTGGGCTGTGCGGCAGCGGTTCCGTCCGGGAGCAGATTCCGTGTGAAACAAGTGCTGCAGGCTCTTGATGATGACGGAGCGCGGAAAACCAGCGTATTAAACGCGCATTTAAAGAAAAATGTATGTGAAAAATAAACTACTAAGAATGTTGTTTGTCTGTATGGTTTATGTTTCGCTATATATCTAAATAAATCGATTCTTTGGGCTTAGATTCGAAGCGATTCAAAGTCACATCGATGTGTGGCTGGGATTAAGGCCAACTAGTAGAACGCCGATCGATGCAGCGGATCGTAAGAGCTGTGTATCGATACTTCGAATATTTAGGTGTATCGTTACACCCCTAGTTAAAATATATTAAACAAAAAACTGAACACATGAGTTATAGGAGGTGTTAATAACATGGTAAATACTTGTAACATTACCTTTTGTTAAGACTTCAGGATCTTTGGGTTTTGCAGACAAGGCTTTTGAATTCTTAAAGTTTGGGTTTATACTGTGGAATAAGAACAAAAATATTAGTCTGAGGTTAAAGTCAGAAAGCTGTTTACTGTCACAATGAGAATCTAGTAAAATTTGTGTTTCCAATTAACAGAGAAAGCTGGAGAAAAGTGGACCCCAGTTCATCTAAAAACAAACTGAACAATATTTGTAATAATTAATGATTGCAGTATTGTCATAAATATAATGTTTATGGGAGTTTTAGCAAATCAAATTTAATACTTTTTAATGTAATTTCAATTCCAACTTTTAAGATTTTTAATGCTCTAACCAACATCAGCATAAGATATTTACATCTTCATTGCATTGTGCAAAAGCTTTGTGTTGGAATCAATCCACTGGGCAGCAGAAGCACTAAATTAAATATATAACTTTTTCAAATTAAGAGATTGGAAATCAGTTGTTTACATTTTAAATTAATTGATTTAAATTATTAACGTGTCTAGATTATGCAAATAATATAAAACATTTATTTGAATGAAAACAATGCCACAATGACAACTTTTTATTAAATTGTTTTTTGTGTCAAGCTGTTATTTAAAGGAGACCTATTGTGTGTGTTTTTTTTTACATATTTAGTAAGAAACTAGAACATCTGCAGATCAGTAGTTTACCTTTGGTTCATTGTAAAACACAAAGTTGCTCTAAAACAACTTAAAAATAAGAACAGGAACATTGACTTCCTGTTCAAAACTGCAGATCTGATAAGCCCCGCCTCTTCATTTTAAAATGCAACTGTAAAAAGCAACAGATTTTTTAAAAATGTTTTTTTTATTGTTGGAAAGTGGATATGGGACAGTACTGGACCAAACATGCTTCACTTTGAGCATTAATCTTTTGAATTATCACAAGTAAATACAGACAAGTGGGAGGGGATAGGTGGTAGGTGAGAACAGGGATTTCTGAGCACCTGAGATCCAGCTGAAGAACAAAACAAGATTACTCAAACATGCAGCAATCATTTCAAATATAACTTTGAGTAAACTAATGATGAAGGAAGGTCATTATAACAAGGTTAAAAAATTAGAAAAATGAATTTGACATAATAGGTCTCCTTTAAATGTAACACCCTTGAGAAATCTGAAAAATCTAAATGCAGAAGTAGTTTCATTCTGAAATCAGTGCTTTTTGATCAATGGAAGTGATAAGTGACATATATTCTCCAAGATAGATAAGATAAGATAAGATGTCCTTTATTTGTCCGACAATGGAGGAATTTCTAGTGTTGCAATGCACAGTTCGAGAAAATAGCAACTTGCAATCAAACAAAACAATCATTTAAAAATAGACTTAGCAAAAATTATAAGCTATAATAGTCTAAAAACATCTATGTACAATAAGTTGTCATTATGGCTGAGCACAGAGCAGAACATGACAGGATAAATAGTTTAAGATAAATGAAGTGGCATTAGTGAACAGTATAATAGTTTTATGTACAATATGTGACTATGATTATGAACAACTGCAGCATAAGGACAGAATAAATAATGAATATGCAGTACATTTTTCTGTATATATTTCTGTGTTAAACTCCAAAGTCACATGGTTAAGTTTAGTGTTTAGGCCTGATAATCATGTATGTTAATTGTCACTCCCCATCGGCTGCAGTCAAATCCTTCTGGTCTGTTTTGATCTGTACCTGCTGCAGATCCAGGAGAGTATGTCTGTGCGATACTGAGACGGACAACAAAACAGTTGCAGCATGCTGTCCTCCTCCTGCAGGAACAGACCGTCCATCAGGGGACACGAAGCAGCCTACAAACAACAAACAAATGTAGATTATTATAAGTTTAGACACAGTTGGCACAATAAAGATGCAGAAAAAGTTATATGACCTGATATTTAATGTATTTCTTTTTGCTTTGCATGTCACTATTCATGTTTTAAATAGTCGAAGGGATGGTTTATAATTACAGTTACAGATTAATGAAATACACTGAAAAAGCAGATCAGATCTTACATGTTTTATTTTACAACTGTTGTCGATAGATGTTTTTTTTCACTATAATATTGATTAGGACAATTTCGCTATTCAATTTGACACTTTCGCTTGTCTTGACATTTTACTCATGTTATTTTTAAAAAATAAATCACATAAATTATAATATAGCAAGTCAATGAAATTGACTGAAATGCCAATCAGAACAAAGTTGTTAAATCAGCGAATTTGCAGTTCACTAGAAACTTTATCAGTATTTTCTAAACCAAAACTTTTAGATGGAACTGTAAACACAAACTGAGGTTCAAGAATCTGCAAACTACGGCTTTTGTCATCGCAGTTTGATTGTAACAATTAGGGAGACCAAACATACATTTGTTACTTATTAATTACTGTTGGAATTTTATGTTTTACCTGTAATAAAGTGTAAATTTGATGTGCAAGTTGTTTTTCTTTCGAAGCACCCGCCATTTCCAAACAGAAGTGCAAAATCGCTGTCGCGCACTTATGACGTTTCAATTCCGTTTCTGTGTTATTGTTTTTTTTTTTAATCAATTTTAACAAAAGAAATATATATATTGTAGTTAGTAAATGTATATATCAATCGATAGAATAATAGAGACATTTTGACAGAAAAGGTAATTTTAAAATATGTACAAAAATATTGTCGCTTAACTTTTACGTCATATCCGGGTTTCTTCGACAAACGTTAACCAACGATAAATGCAAAATGTTTCTTCTAAAATCTGCGGTTTGATTTGAATTGTACTGAAAAGAGTTATATATTCCGAGATATATTGTCTTTATTGAATAAGGTTTGTCCTGTACTTTGTCCTAAGTGTGCGTTTTGATTGTAAAAATGAAGAGAAAGAGCGGCTCGGAGAAGAATCGCCATGTGGTGGCGTGGATCAACAAGGCGGAGTGGGACCAAGTGCTGGAATATATGTACTCCAGCGACACGAATCTGCAAAAACACGCTCTACACAGGTACGAAACTGTAAAATATGAATAATATATGTACTACAGCGACACGAATCTGCAAAAAACACGCTCTACACAGGTATGAAACTGTAAAATATAAATAATATATGTACTCCAGCGACACGAATCTGCAAAAACACGCTCTGCACAGGTATGAAACTGTAAAATATGAATAATATCTGTACTCCAGCGACACGAATCTGCAAAAACACGCTCTACACAGGTATGAAACTGTAAAATATGAATAATATCTGTACTCCAGCGACACAAGCCTGCAAAAACACGCTCTACACAGGTATGAAACTGTAAAATATAAATAATATATGTACTCCAGCGACACGAATCTGCAAAAACACGCTCTGCACAGGTATGAAACTGTAAAATATGAATAATATCTGTACTCCAGCGACACGAATCTGCAAAAACACGCTCTACACAGGTATGAAACTGTAAAATATGAATAATATCTGTACTCCAGCGACACAAGCCTGCAAAAACATGCTCTACACAGGTATGAAAATGTAAAATATAAGTAATGGAAGTTATGTACTCCAGCGACACGAGTCTGCAAAAACATGCTCTACACAGGTATGAAAATGTAAAATATAAGTAATGGAAGTTATGTACTCCAGCGACACGAGTCTGCAAAAACATGCTCTGCACAGGTTTGAAACTGTAAAATATCAGTAATATCTGTACTTCAGCTACACAAATCTGGAAAAACCTGCTCTACGCAGACAAAGAAACAAATAATTAAGTTATATAATTAAGTTATATTTTTCTTGCTAAATGTAGAGCTATCCCCTTGCGTGTTAAAACCATAAAAAATCTTCATGATCTGATCAACCTAAACTCCCAGTTCACACAAAACATAAAAAACTTTTGTTGGCGTGGGAAATTCGCCTTGTAGTTTGAAACAAAACTTTAGCAAAACAATAGACATATAGATAGTTAATTTTATGATTATCAGCAAAACAATATCTAAAACTAAATAATTTTGTTGTTTGTTGTTCTCTTAGTTAAAATGACCGCCAGAGTTACACTTCATTCCCAAGCAATAAGCTTGTGCTCTTCAAGCTTTCTCTTTTCTGTCTTTTCATTAACCCACTTAAATATATAAACCCTGCCCTGTCTCTCTCAGGATCTCTGCGTGGAAGAGTCGTTTTGCCGGCAGCACTCCGGTGGCCGTAGAGTGCACGGCAGACCTGGTCCGGTGTCAGGTCCTGGACAGATGTGGACAGCTGGAGGGACACGAGCTGGTCCTGCTTTACGGCACAGCTCTGGTCCGATTCGTCAACCTCATCACGGAGAGACAGCAGGGCAAAGTGGCTCGCCCGCTCCGCAGACTGGCCGGTGAGTTTAGTGTAAAAAAATAAAATAAAATCAATAAAAAAATAGATAGACATACCACCCTCACTTTATTATAACATTTTCAAAGCTGTTTCAAATCTTAAAGGGCCCATATTATGCTATTTTTTGATTACATTTCTGCACCAAAAACACTCCTAAAGTTATGAACAATAAAGAGAAATTGTGAGCGCTTACAGGATCTGCATCCAATCAGGTGCTCTTCAACGTCGAGGCCATGCAGTGTAGATAAAAAGGCTGACTTGTAATGTAAAAAATGTGTCAAGAAGCAGTCACAAAGAGATCCGAGGCACACTGAATGTAGAAAAATAAAAGTCCTTTACATGTCCTTCTAGAAATGTATTTGAATTGAAGTTGGCTTATCTGGCAACGCTGATTAATCACATGACCCGGGTCAGCTGCTTATATAGGACCGCCTTGAGTGTTCATTCATAAAACTGCCCTGACGAAGACGCGTAGGCTGTCCATGTAAATAAAGGACTTTTATTTTTCTACATTCAGTAAGTAAGTAAGTAGTAAGTAAACTTTATTTATATAGCGCTTTTCACAGATAAAAATCACAAAGTGCTTCACATGGACAATTTAGAAACAATATAAAATGAACAAAGTAAAATAATGCAACAACCCGGTCAACTAAAAGCTTTTTGAAATATAAGACACCAGGAAAGTTACAATGATGCGAGTAAGGAGAGTGGCAGAAGCCCGGCCGAACACAGGCGCCATCTTGTTTTTCAGTGTGCCTCGGATCTCTTTGTGACCTCTTCTTGACACATTCTTTTACATTTCAAGTCAGCCTTGTTATCTACACCTAAAGTTATGTTTCACTTCATTTACACTTGTTTAGCACAAAAACTCTGCATATTTAGGCAGTGTTCTTCACTTGAATTGAAAACACTCTGTGCCAACTTATGATGTCACTATGTGGTAAATACAAAACATGCCTCACTGTGCTTTTATCCTACATTCACCTTCAGTAGAATCTTTTGTACAACTTT
The DNA here is from genome assembly GCA_038363315.1 of Mugilogobius chulae. Lineage (NCBI taxonomy): Eukaryota > Metazoa > Chordata > Actinopteri > Gobiiformes > Gobiidae > Mugilogobius > Mugilogobius chulae. Next base: position 39,144,613 of record CM076398.1, read on the forward strand.
AGCTTTGTTAATGTTTACATTGTAAGTTACAGCTTTTGTTTTAGCCTTGTTTAAAGTTTTACCACTTGATTCACTTTGAAATTATGAAGACTTTGTGGCAAATGCAACTGAACAAAACATTAAAGTAAATATGCTACAATTTAAGACAATCTAATGATTTGAATACTAAGGAATTGTACAGTAAACCAGTTCACTTGAGTCTAAAAAGCTGCTAACTAGAAAACCACCACCTAATGACATCACTGTGGAGATAATGTTCTAACAAGGCTAAAATGTCAAAAAAGTCAATTTTGTGTAATATGGGACCTTTAAAGTGCATGCGACAGGTTAGAATACATTTTTCTGTAAAACATTGCGAACATTATTATGTTTAAGATTGTACTAAACATTTTTGTTGTTTTAATCCAGTTTGCCAATTCTAGTGATGTTTATGATTGCCTTTTGGACAGGAAATATAACATAGGTAGAGTTGCTAGATAAGTAAAGAGAGGGGAAGAAGGAGGTGGTGAGAGTAGAGAGAAGCTGTGTGATTGATTGACAGCAGGTGTTTGTGATCAGAAACAATCAGGAAACGATATCTTAAGTAAAAAAAAAATAAAAATTTAAATAATTTGAACATAGTCAGTCGCCAAAAAACACAAAATATTATTTCAGCAAGTATTTTTAACATTACAAAAAACTTTTAGACAAAGAAGTGAACTTGATAACACTGAGGCTGACTGTCACAGTGATGAGCTCACGGTTTGATTTTTATCACTATTGCCCCAGACCTATTGTGGTCCAGCCTGATCGGTTCTGTTTGTGTCTGATAAGATAAAATATATATTTTTTTGTCCCACAATGGGGAAATTCACTGTGGGACAAATAAATAACCCGTTCTATGAGAATGCGTTAAGAATGCTGTGACCATAGACTGTGTAACCAGATGATTAAAATGTCACTAACGATTATTTTAATAGTCGATTAGTCAGCGATTATTTTTTTACGTGATCTGCTAAACACTTTTTTGCTTACATTATGCTTTAAACTATTCTCAAATGTTCCTGTTGTAAATTGTAACAACAAGCTCGAATACCGCCGAAATCTCACTCCAGGCTTTGGTGAAAATTTGGCAGCCCTGAGAAAAGCGATGACCGTGCGTATTTAAGTTAGCGCTAGATGCAGAATTAATTGCACGATGAAAACGCTACAGAAAATATGATCTCGTTTAAGCTTTGTTAACGTAACGTGAGTTAAAGTTACCTGGAGGGCGGGATGCTTGTGTTTAAGGTGTTTGTGCATAACCGTCGTGCTGCGTGAAACATGAGTTTGGCTTTGCAAAGTTTACATGCCCTTGAATCTTACCGTCTTATTTTATGGAAGTGTTGCCGCACTTTTGAATGTTTGAGTCTATTTTTTATCTCCGGTAAATCCGTGTCTTGTTGCTGTTCTGCCATGTTTGTTTTTATTTGGCTCCTGCTGCACGTGTCTTTTTCTCTGGTAGAGGCAGGTAGAATACTGCCCCCTGAAGTTCCTGTGGAGCGGAATGATCCGCTCCATTGAAACAAATGACTCCGTGGTGGTTTATTATTGAAAATGGAATGAAGCGACACGTCGACAATAACAAATCTGCATAGACTATTTTTATAGTTGACTATAACATATAACCACGTCGACTAATCGTGACAGTCCTACATAAAACACACATTTTTGAGGCAAAGTTGGTTGATTTAAGTCTGTCATGTGAAATGACTTTTGAACAAATGGCTTCTTATTTAGGCTTATATTACATTGATTTAGTTTAGTATTACTTTAAGCTAATTGTTGTTCACATCTCTTCACTATTTGACTCTCACTCTCTTTTTTTTGTAGGTAAGCTGAACATCCTGAGTGGATTGTAGATCTGCGTCACGATTTCACTCACAGAAAAATCCCGAGTCTGAAGTGGTGTCGGAAAGGCTGCAAGTCCGTCCTGGATTGGCTGCAGCAGGAATACTGGTCCCGACAGCTCAACTCCGGAGGCTGGGACACGACGTCGGACGCGGAAGACGACGACGAGCTGCTCAAAGACGAACTCACCAGGCAGAGGGAGATCGAGACGTACAAGAAAGTCCGCGAGCTGCTGATTTCCTACGAGAAAGAGCAGTACCAGGCGCTGGAAGGAGGTCGGAGCGCCGAGGAGAAGTGGCTCGAGCCGTTCGCGGAGATGAACTGGATTTTGGCCGAGATTAAACAGTCTGCCATGGATTCGTGCGCTTTGCTTCTCGACGTTTTACTCGAAGACGGATTTCTGGTGCCGACTTTGGAGCAGCTCGAGACTCTAAGCTGCCAGTCGTTCGACGCCAACAATGAAAATCCGCAGATTCCCAGGCCGTTCCTGCGTTTCTGGCTGCCTCTGCTCAAAATGCTGAACTCTCCTGCGTTCATTCACCTGTTTCTGGAAAAGCTTTTTGCCGAATTGAAGCTACTCATCAACGATCCGAACGACAACAGAGCTTTCTTCGTCTCCGCCTGGATCTCTGAAATTATCTTGTGCAACAGCAAGAAATCTGACTTCCATTTTGAGACCAAAGGGCAAAGAAAGGCACGTTTGAGAGATCGGATGTTCGTCAATCGGATTCAGCTGAGGTGGCAGCAGCTTCTGAGCGCCTGCCTGGACTCTCCTTCCGCCAGCACGCCGCGCTTGTTAAAACTAATCCTAGACGACATGGAGCACCCTTTGCCTGTCGAAACCCGAGAGAACTTACTGACGCTTTGCTCCATCTACACCCAAAATACAGAATCATCTCCAGCGCGGAAAGACCAGCCCATTTACACTTTGGAAAGCTTACGAGAGAAGATGCAGCATTCCAAGAGCAAACGCAAGAACGCGGAAAGAATCAGCGCAAGTCGCGAAAGCAAAATGTCAGAAAGCGACGCGGATAAAGTGAGAATACTGCGAGGTTCTCAGTGGCAGCTCTGCACAGAAAACGTGATCTGGAAGAACTATCCTCTGGGGAAAGTCCCAGGACAGTCGGACGATCCTTCCTGCCTCATGTTGGATCATTTCTCGACCATGGAAGTGTCGGATCAGCCGGTGGAGCTGGAGATTCCCATTCACAACGCGACGAAAATGACAGCCACACTCAAATCTGAAGGACTGCTCTGGACGCAAAGCGACGTGGGGAAGCTCAGATCCGGGATTAAGCTTTTCTGAAGTTTGAACTGAAGCAGGTCGTTAAAGTGCCTATGACAGGTTGAACTACACTTCACTAAAAAGAAGTTAGGATTATCGCATTGAACATTATACTTAACGTTTTGCAAATTTCTTAAGATTGAATATTTACTTCGTTTTCATAAATGATCACACTCATCTAATGTCAGGTATTTTAACGTAACACAAATTTAGCTAAATTTATGTTTCCGGGATCCTCAACTAGAGTTACTATATCCGAAAATGTAGTATTGTGTATATTGTTTGTTTATAGAAAAAAATGCTACAAAAGAGGCAATAAAAAATAAAAATTACAAAGAGTGATGCTGTGAATTTTCAACTAAGGGCATAAATGTGTTTTGTGCAATCATTTCACTTTTGTCTGGCAAGAGACTGCAGTTGTATATCATCACATTATACAGGCCAATAATATTTAATACACAGATGGATATTCATTCATTCATTTTCTACCGCTTAATCCCGTTAGGGGTCGCGGGTGACTGGAGCCTATCCCAGTGACTTTGGGCCTTAGGCGGGGAACACCCTGGACAGTGGCCAACTCGTCGCAGGTTTAGACAGACAAACATTCACTCTCTCATTCACTCACTAAGGGACATTTACAGTGATGCCCAATTAACCTTAACATACATGTTTTTGGAGGTGGGAGGAAACCGGAGAAAACCCACGGTGACACGGGAAGAACATGCAAACTCCACCCAGAGAGATCGTGAGATGTTGATATGGTCCAACCCGGGAGTCGAACCCACGACCTCCTTATTGAGAAGCCAGAGCTCTAACCACTCTGCCACCGTGCACCCCCTACAGATGGATATTAACCAACTAAAATATGTTGTAGTACAAAAGGGTCTAGGAATGGGACGATATACAATATTATCGTTAATCGCGATGATAAAAGGCTGCAATTAAATAATCGTGAAGTTTTTCATAATCGTGATAATCGCACATGATGATAATCTCGATTATGAGTGTATTCAGAGTTAATTACAGACTCTGAGACAAAGTTAAATGATTTTTGCTAAACATTGTGTTCACATTTGTTCACTTTGAATCATTGTTTATTCCACTTAGAGCAAAATACAATAAGTAGTTGTACAAACACATGCATATTGTGCAGTAATAAATGTTTGAGACTTTTAAACTGTACACCTATTGATCCTATTTTGTCCCGCCCACTTTTCTAGGATTTGCACTTCCTGTTTAGCTCTGTTACGGTAGTTTACATGTTTGTTTGTCTGTCTTGTGGGGCAATTTCAAACATATGTAATAGGGGTGTAACGAAGCATCGAACCACGATGCATCGCGATGCGCAAAAGCTACGATTCCGCATCGTACACTGTCTCGATGCGGCTCGATGCGGGCCGCTTTAATATTATTATTAAAAGAACCCCGCAGATGCGTCCCGTTGGTCTGTTTAGCGCGCCAAATCCGCCCTACACATCCGCGCTACATAACGGTGGTAAATGGCCTACGAGAATCAAATGACTGTCCCTTCTCTCATATATGCACAACCCACTCAACACGCGTTGATAGCGCGAGCCGCGCGATGTCAGAAACTATTTCTCCGCTCCTAAAACTCAGTTTGTGAGAGACGAGTTGTGAGCGGAGACTGGGAGAGAGCGGCAGCGCCACGCCACGCGCAGCTGTCATCCACGTGCGCGCGCGCACAGGGGAAAGAAAGAAAAGAAAAGTGCAGCGGGGATGTAAGCGGGACAGAGCGCGAGCATAGAGACGGTGGTCAACGTCGTGTAAGTGTTTACAAAATGTAAATGTGACAGAACAGATCGTTAGAGACTATGAAGACTCAAAGCTCAAATGTTTAATATGACATAGCAGAAGTTCTGTTATGTTATGGATAGATAGGCCTAGATAGATAGATAGATAGATAGATAGATAGATAGATAGATAGATAGATAGATAGATAGATAGATAGATAGATAGATAGATAGATAGAAAAATAAATGAATAGATACATACATAAAACAGCTAATGAGACTTTTTTTTTTTTACAATTTACTTGTGTGGTAAAATAATAATTAAAGGCAAAATTATTGTCACATTTTAAAAAAAGAAAAAAATGGCAAATATTAGGACTAATGACATAAAACATATTTTTTTTGTAATCGTAAAAGAATCGTGGTGAATCGAATCGTGGGTCCTGAATCGAGAATCGAACCGAATCGTGAAATTCCTGAATCGTTACACCCCTAATATGTAATGACAGTTAAAATAAAACCATCGTCTCAAGTCTACAGGCTAAATGCAGCTAAACAGAAAGTACAATTCCTAGAAAAGTGGGCGGGACAAAATAGGATCAATACGTTTAGTGAATTATCGGGATAATATCGTTAATTGCGATTATTTTGGTCACAATAATTGTTAGTGCAAATTCTAATATCGTCCCATCTCTAAATGCGTCTACTCAATAAATCTCACAAGATTGAAAATGTGTGAAACTACAATGAGCCTCATTCATGACACGTTCGTACAAACAAATTTGTTCTTAAGGGCTCCTTACGAACATTCTAGGGACAACAGATGGAAATTAGCATCTTTGCTATAATCTGACATATTTACATGTGTATTCTACATGTGTTCATTAATATGTACTGTCCCTATCAAATAAATAAATAAATACATTTTTGGCATTCACAAAATGTGTTCTTAACGGAAAATGTTGGTCTGTAAGAACAGTCAGGACTCAGGAGCACTCATAAGAACAAAATCCTGCTGTTCCAGAAGATTATTTTTTATATAATTCAGTCAAAAATTGTAATTCCTGCATGCATGATTGTAGGTTATAAACATGACACGTGTTGAACAGTCCTGTCCCAGTGTGATGTCATCAGCTTAGAACTCTGCTCTTCCTGTTATTTTCAAACTTTTCTTCACAAACTTGCTCTTGATTCATGTAAAACTGTCATTTATATTTACAACAGGCATTAATCTACTAAATTAAGTTAAAATTTGAACATCGCACAAACCTGTCATACGCACTGTAAGTCTATAGTTTCAGTAAAGTTACAGTTTAACAGAATTTCTCTTCAAACTCAGATGTTTTCGTAAGTTCTCTGTTAAAAAGATTCCACTGAAAACCACTTAATTTGCATATCTAGTTTGTTCTGTTGTTTGTAATTTCGATTCATCCAACAAAAATATACTCTGTGAAACCATTCTTTGTTTTGTACATTAAAATGCACTTAAAACTTCAAAATGTTCCCTTATCCTTCCTTGTAGTCATTATATTCTATTATATATCGAATTCACATAAATAAAACTTTTCTCCGAAGCACTAGGAGGCGACACTGGTCTTTCCGCTCTGGTGTGTAAACGTGCACCTGACTGTACACTGAATAATGAAACACTAGAGGGATTTTTGTCATTGTAATCGTGTGTTATAGTGAATGATTAGTTTAATAATTTTAGATAAAAATACATTTAAAAGTTACAGTTTTTGATATCATTTGAACAGCAAACATACCAATGGAATATAACTTAATTCTATCAATATTTACAGTCTGTTTTGTATTTTCTGGAGTTTCCTCATTATGGGACAAATGTAAAAATATTCATGTAAGTTTAGTAAACTCATGTTCACTTGAGTAATTTTTCTATTGAGCCACTACGAAGTAACAGTATTTTCACTGTGAATGCCTTTAAATTAAAAGTATTCAGAGTTATTCCTAAAGTTACTCTTACTTGAGTTGACTACTTGTTTATTTTTCATAATTATTTATTTGTATAGCATGATTCATACACAAAGTAATTCAAAGTGATTTACAAAGCAGGAAATGTTTTGCGTCTAGATTTAAACAGTGTCACAGTAGAGACCTGTCTTACATCTTCAGGAAGACTGTTCCAGATCAATACATATATTTTATAATATTTTAACTGGAATAAATTACTTTTGAAAATATTGCTAAACAAAGAGCAAACTGAAAGTCAACAATGTCATTTGTTTGCATTTGTTCTTTTTACTTGTTTGATTCTAGGTTAGTCTCAATATTTGGTCTTGTAGTTCTAATTTTAAATATCCCAATATAGTTTGTATATTATTTTTTCACAAAAAGCAGTGGTTATTTTGTGCGACCCCAAATTAAACTGGTGTTTTTATTGAGCCCTTTGGCCCAGAGACCGAACAATCTGGCCCTCGGTAAACTAAGTTGAATAGCCCTTTCTTAAACCACTACTTTATACTTCTGCTTGTGTAATATTATTAAGAAGTAACTTTACTCTTACTTAATTTTAGATTCTCTACCTCATATTAAAGACAAATACATTTATTACATTGATTTATCTTATATTTTCCCTCTTCCTACAGTCACAAGATGGCCGCCGCTGTGATTGCCTTGGCAACAAACCTAATGTCGCTCTAGTTTTATCACCTCCCGTAGTAACGGCAGTGACAGCGGCAGACTCATTCATCCGCCTCCAGAGCCTCTTCCCGGAGATCCCGCAGCGCGTGTCCGCCCGGAGCTCCGTGTTTTCCCGCAGACATGTCCGAGTCCACGTCGCCGCCGCTCCCGGGAGAAGTGACCGGCGCAGAGGCGTTGTTCCGCGGCTACAAACCTTTCAAACCCGAGGAGCACGGCCTGGAGCGCGGCTTCAGACTCACTGCCTACTCGGAGCTGAAAGGATGAGGCTGTAAAGTCCCGCAGGAGGCTCTGCTCAAACTCCTGTCGGGACTGGAGGCTCCTGCGGCCGGGGACGGAGCGGGGAAGACCGGGGAGCAGGACGAGGATGTGTCCGGGCCCAGGCTGGGTAAGAACCGGGGCAAGAGTGGGTCTCTGCAGGTGAAGAGGAAATAAACAGGCTGCATGTGCTGTTAGCGTGTTAGCAACAGAAGCTAGCGCAGAGTCATACTTCACTTTAGATCAGTCCAGTGATTATTCAGGCTTTCAGAACTTAGCCTTTGTACATGTAATAACTTTTAAGTTCCGGTTCTTTTTGATGAACGTTCACACACAACTTGGAACTGGGTCCTACTTTTGGGAACTCTTTTAGTTCCTGGTCATTTTGTTGTAGGAATTATTGCTCTCTCATGTCCTAATTACTATTGATAAACTATCAGCAGTTGAAAATAACCTTTGATCTTTCATTGTAGTGGCAGCAAAGCAGGGAAAGAATCTCAAATGAAAAATATTAAACATTGTGGTTAGTAACTTAGCAAGTTATTTTAATATCTGCAAACATATTTGACTGACACAAGTTGAAGAGCATTATTATGTCTGCTTACCAATTAAATATGTATTTTTTCCACAGAATATTCTTTGTAAATGGTAAATGTACTTGTTTACACTGGATTTACTCATGTGTGTCAAGTAAATGTGAGCTTTTATCAAGTTTTATGAAAGGTTAGTGATCTGGCCTCACAGCAAGAAGGTCCTGGGTTCAGTTTCTTTGTGTTTGCATGTTCTCCCCATGTCTGTGCAGGTTTCCTCCGGGTGCTCCAGTTTTTCTTACCACTACAAACACGTCCATTAGTTCCTTCCCTCTTTCCTGGTTGAAGAAAATAAACAATAATGAAGGCAGCAGCAGGAAACCATTTCCAAGAACTAAGTCTTTGTTTTGTCAGAGATCCAGTCACACCAGCTTGTTACACACAATGAATTTAGCAATAAAACATTATTGTTAACAATGATTCATAATAGTAATTACCTGCTAATAAAGGATTGTATGTTGGGAGCAGCTGCTTCAAAATACTTTTACCTCTCTTGAGTCTAAGAAATGTTTGAGTGTGAGAAGGTATTCTTTTTTATTTTAATTTTTTTTTATTCAATTACCTTTATTTAACCAGGAAGTTCTATTGAGATTCAGAATCGTTTTTGCAAGAAAGACCTGGCCAAGGCAGCAGCCAACAACAACAAAAGTATAAAAAAGTCATTATAAAAACAACTCTCTTCAGAATAACATGCACAGTTCTCAACCAGAACACTTTTTACAATTATTGTGAACTTCTCAAGAAACATGACACATTTTAATTTTTAGACATGTTACCCAACAAAGTTGGTGTTGTTTTTTTCTACTTTTTATGTTTGCTAAGTTAATAATCTTGGGAAGTCCTCAGAGATGACACAAGCAGTGTTGGAGGAAAACGTATCGAAAAAGTGATCAGTTTCTTATTCCTTATTACTTTTAAAAATGTATTTAGTTACACTATTTAGTTACTGCTCCAAGAAAGTGACTTAGTTACATTACTTTGGGAATAGTAATGTTGCAAACATCGATCAAATATAGGATTTTATGTTTTATTATTGACATTTAAACAGATGTAAACAATAAAGAAGCTGCTAAAACATTCTCAAATCAGCGATAAAAATTATTCTGTCCCTGTTCCAGCTGCAGATCTGTGTCTCAGAGCTGTTTTATCTCACACAATATGTCATGTTTCTGGATTTTTTTTAACAAAAGGTTTCTGGTCTGACTGAAAATACCTGCTTCAGGACAAGAGCTGAAAAAGTCCCTAAAATCCCTAAAATCCATAGTTCCTGCTCTTTATAAACCTGCTTAACATGTGAACTGGAACTAAAAAGGAACTGATAACTTTTTTTATCCTTTAGTTTTTGTGTGTGAGTAAAAAACCTCAAATAACCCAGAGTCAAACAGTGTCAGTGTCAGAGAATCTTCACGTTTATAAAAACAGAAACATCAGCTGGTTCAGTCTGAGTTTGTCTGAGCGAGCATGACTTTGCGTTTCTGTTCTGAGCAGAATAAAACACGCTGAAGTGATTATTCCAGTCTCAGAGGTCGACTTAAGGACGTCACGAGCCAAACGCCCTTTGACCCCAGACACTAAAATCATTTACTCACAGCTCTGCACAAACACTCACTGTGTCTGTCTGTTTGTCTCTACCAACTTCATTACTTAAATTACTTAATCATTCATAAAGTGTCATTCCTTAAAGCTGATCACGAACATTAGTAATAGACAATGTGAAAAAAAGTTTATAGTGAATTTATAAATAATTAAAGCTGCGGTAGCTAATTTTCACACTTTCACACCGTATCTATATATATTTCTCTTCAAAATCCCTCTAGGGATTTATTTTGGCAGCGTGTTGATTTGATTTTGTTTAACTTAATAAAGTTTTCTCTTCTTCTCGTCCTGTTTGTGACTCAGGCGTGGGGATGGACTGTTGTGTGATTCCTCTCAGACACGGAGGCCTGTCTCTGGTCCAAACCACAGACTTCTTCTACCCTCTAGTGGAGGATCCGTACATGATGGTGAGTCTGGAACTCGTTCTCTCTCTGACAACGACACAAAATCAACACAGAAATACTGAAGAGTCTTTGAAGCAGTGATGAAATACTAAAGGTCACGACTCGGTCTTTATAAGTCTTTATTTGTATGTTTGTGATCTTAAATTTGTCCTCTTGACCCCCGCAGAAGCCCTGTTGCAGTTACTATCTATCTATCTATATACCAAGGCTGTGTCCCATGTACATGGGGTAGCCTAGACAGGGCACCCTTCTCTTTCCCCCCTTCCTCCCTCTGGTCCCATGATCTGAGTGTATGAGTGTGTGTGTGACTTGTGTGTTTTGTGTATGTTTGTGTTGTACAGCCTTTTTATTATGTCATTGTTCCAGAATCCTGTTTAGTCTTTGTTTATTATTTGCCACCTCGGTTGCAGTTACTATCCATGTTTTTAATTGGTTTCATAAGAGAAACGGTCAATGTTAGACAAACGTTTGGAGGATCCTCAACATGTGGTCCATGAACCTCAGGAGAAGAATGTAGAAATGTAATCTTATTATGACTATTTCATCATAAAAGCAACTGTCACAGTTCGATTTCTGCCAAAGTTTTGCACTGCACATGATCCGTCTGCGTTTCATCCAGTTAATAATACATGATTTATAAGTCATCAGGTTTCCCACGCGTCCTGGAAAACCTGGAAAATGTTCCTGTCAAAACACTTGGGAACTGAGAAAAAGAGCCAAATGTCATAGAAAATAAAATGTTTTACTGGAAAATTATTGCGTCCAAAAATAAAACGTATAACAGTGCGCAAACAAATGAACCAGATTTTTGCAACAGCCGACACTAAAAGGCCTTATGCTCGTAAAAAAACACCAACAAAAAACAACAACTGCCTTTGTACTGACGTAAAACCGCTAAAAAACAAAAGATCTGCAAACCCAGATCACAAAAACATACATTCAAAATCTAATTAAAGAGGACCTCCAGACCGCCTCACATCTCATTTAGTGTTTTTTCAATTGGCTGTTTAACTGGATGTTTTAATTGGAAGTATATACATGTACAAGAAGTAGTTTGATTTTAGTTCAGCAGCAAGGTAAAACGTGTCAAAAAATGTTTTTATCGTCATGTTCTTCAGTCACTGGAAGCTTGTAAAATGCGTCAGAATGCACCAAAATTTAGTTAATTTTCAAAATTCTCAGGGGAAAGACCCCCAGACCCCCCACTCATGTTTTTCTCCCTGCACCACTGCCAAGATACTGTAACTGTGATGCTCTGAAACATTAAAAAGAGGCCATCAAAGTGAACCGCAGCTTTGCAAACTGCTCCTGTCTGACCACATCAAATTTTGATTGAGAACTGGTCATACAACTGTGTTATACTTTGATTGTCATAAATGTGAACTATTGGGCTGCCACAAACTTGGCAAAACAGGCTAAAAATTGTTGCTGTAGATGATGTGATGATTACATAAAATCCTTGTTGCAAATGTCCTGGAAAAGGTTTTTGGGATCTGAGTGGGACAGATTGAAACAGATTTAAAAGTGAAAAAGTGTCGTTAGTGTGACTATAACTGTTGTCTTTTGTGTTGTTTCCAGGGAAGAATCGCCTGTGCAAACGTCCTCAGCGATCTTTACGCCATGGGCATCACCGAGTGTGACAACATGTTAATGCTGCTCAGCGTCAGCCAGAAGATGAATGAGAAGGTTTGACATCTGACCCCTGACCTCTGACACTGTGTCCTCATGTCCACTCTCATTACCCCTCAGTCCCTCCACAGTCCTGCCCTGTTCAGTGGGTTATAGTCACTCATTCATCTGATCTTTCAGACACTGCAATGCTATCCTCTTGCTGCAGGTCATGTGACTCTGACATTGGAGTAAAAAAAAAAAAGTAAATAAAAATGAACTTCTGTGATAAATACTGAGCCCATTTTACAAGCACATACAGTATTAATGGATTTATAATCTCCAGACCGGTTTTATTTAACTTGAATTTAACATAAAACAGACTGAATATTTCAACTTTTACATCTTAAACTAAGGCCAGGGACACACTGTAAGCGATTTCACGCTACGCCAGGGTTAAAGGGACTGTACCTGATTTTTGCATCCTAAAAATGTAAACAAACAGAAATAATTAATTTTAACCTTTTTCCTTCAGGCTACATGATTTCCTCACGTAGCTAATGCATTCTGAGCTTCAGAATGTTCATCATGATGAGTTTTAATGTTTTTTCACAGCTTTTAGCAGCGAGGTGAGTCACCATGCTAACAACAGTTAGCCACAATGCTAAAAACAAAAACAGAAAAAGCTGCACACAAACGGGATTTATTAGACATAGACAGACTTTGGGGACTAATTTCCACCTGAATAGATACATTAACAAGGCATCAGTGCTAGGGGAAATCTCTCTCTCTCTCCTCCTCTCCTCCTCTAACCCTTCTCTCTCTCTCTTCAGGACCGGGAGCGTGTCATGCCTCTGATGATCGAGGGATTTCGTGACGCGGCGGAGGAGGAGACTCTTCTCTCCTCTCCTCTGACCTCTCTCTCTCTCCTCCTCTGACCTCTCTCTCTCTCCTCCTCTGACCTCTCTCTCTCCTCCTCTGACCTCTCTCTCCTCCTCTGACAATCTCTCTCTCTCTCTCTCTCTCTCACCTCTTTCGTCTCTCTCTCTCTTCAGGACCGGGAGCGCGTCATGCCTCTGATGATAGAGGGATTTCGTGACGCAGCGGAGGAGGGAGGTACTTCGGTCACAGGAGGACAGACGGTGGTAAATCCCTGGATCATCGTTGGAGGCGTGGCTTCTGTCGTCTGCCAACCAAACGAGTTCATCATGTACGTTTAGTTTATTATTGTTTTATCTTATTCTGAAACGTCTGGTTAGTTGTTGTTATATCAATTTAACATCGCCCTAAAGACAGACGAGCTAACATGTTATCTACCTTAACAAAACTAAACAGGAAGTGTCCTGACAAGTAAAGTGGGCGGAGCAGAATAATGTGAATGAAGCTCAAAACTACTGCTGCAATTAACTATCATTTGAGAATTGAGTAGTTGGGCGATTATTCTTTCAATTAATCGATTAGTTGTTTAGAACGCAATAGTGACCAATCAGATTTTTTCCAAATTTAAAACTAGACAAAGTTTTGTCACTTGAGAATGTTTTGGAGGTGAAGTATATGTTTTTCATCAAATACTGAAAAAAAAGAGCTGAAATGGTCTAAATGAGATCATGAGTTCTTAACTGACTGAATAATAAAATGATAATTTCAACATCGTTTTATGCCAATTAACCAGACACAATAAATGTATTATTAGCTAAACATAAAAGATGGCCCAGCATTTTTCATTTGAAATAGGGGTTATGCATTAACGTCTTCCGGGCTCAAATAGACCTAGGTCGTTACATCCGGTGGTGTGGTTGCCATAGTGACACAGTTGTTTACTCTAATCTTAATCTTCTGTCACAGCGACGGCAGTCACCCCAGCAAACGAGCAGCGTTTAGATTTTTATAAGGAAAGTTGTAAAGGTGTGCGCGAACTGCGCGAAGCTCCGCGCACATACCGAGACTTGCCGTGCTCATGAGCCCGGGCAGAGGCGCTGTGGTCGGGAAGAAGTGAACACACGCACCGCTTGTGGTTGCCAGACTTTCAGAGACAAAAGTGACCGCCTCTGACCCACAGCGCCTCTGACCCACAGCGCCTCTGACCCACAGCGCCTCTGACCCACAGCTCCTCTACCCACAGCGCCTCGACCCACAGCCCTCGACCCACAGCGCCTCTGCCCACAGCGCCTCTGACCCACAGCGCCTCTGACCCACAGCGCCTCTGACCCACAGCGCTCTGACCCACAGCGCCTCTGCCCCACAGCGCCTCTGACCCACAGCGCCTCTGACCCACAGCGCCTCTGACCCACAGCGCCTCTGACCCACAGCGCCTCTGCCCCACAGCGCCTCTGCCCGGGCTCATGAGCACAGTGAGTCTCGGTATGTGCGTGGAGCTTCTGTTCACGTAGCTCGTAGCTCACTTTACAACTTTCCTTATGAAAACAACTTAAGGACTTGCCCAAAATACTTCGTTTGATGCCCATCGCATTTGGAGTAAACAACTGTGTCACTGGCAACCACGCCACTGGATGTAACGGCCTCTGTCTATTTGAGCCCGGAAGACGTTAGTGCATAACCCCTATTAGCAAAATAAATATCACTCCACTCGAAATAGTCACATCGATATTTTGTTTTTTTGTTGTTGTTTTTTTTTTGGCAAAATTCATTTGTAGAATTTCCAGAATCACTTTAGTCCCATTTACTCAAACCAAAATCAAATCTGAGTTTATGTAACACTGTCTTATTCAAAATTTAGTTTTCCAATCGGGGAAAACCAGGCTCTGTGCACGGAACGTCAGTTGCTTGTTATATAAACATTAGTTGCTCGGGCTGCAAAATCTACTCGAGTCGCAAGTTATCTATAATTTATTGAATGGATTTTGTAACTTTGTTTAAATGTGCTACTACAATGATAATAATACAATAACCACTACTCTATGCACAGCCAATCAGAGCGCAGCATGACTGTACAGCCAATCAGAGCGCAGCATGACTGTACAGCCAATCAGAGCGCAGCATGACGTCTCGCTTGTGCTAACGTATTGCTACCAAGCTAGCGAAAGATAATAATTTTTAAAGTTCGGTTTTTATATAACAAAGCTTAATTATACTAATACTGATCATAAACAGCAAGTAAAACATTGCGTTTATTGAAAATAAGCTCAATATAGTTTGTTATCGTCATAAAAATACGACCTGAGTAGATTTTGCTGCCCGAGCAAATATGTTCCTACAACAGCGCCTGATTCTTTTTTTTTTTTTTTTTTTTTTTTTTCGAACCCTGTTATGCCATACTCCATAACTTTGCATTGTGGCTATGCTTGCAAAGTTTATATTTTAAAGGTTGTATGGAGGATTTTTTAAATCCAACAAATTCAAACGATGCACATGTGTTTCCTCCCAGGGCCACGCCCTCACTGCAACTGGACCAATGAGTTACTGAGGGACACTGAGGGTTTGCTTGTCAGGTTAACAGGCCAATAGATAACGAGGTACCTCGTTATAACGAGGTACCTCGTTATAACGAGGTACCTCGTTATCTATTGGTCAACGTTTTACTGGCCTCATCATGTCCACAGTTTATATATTTTATAATTCTTTTTTTGTTTTGTATAAGCACAAGGCTGTTACAAATCTATGCAACTGTTTTGACCAAGACTGACAACAAATGTTTTTGAAAATCCTCCATACAACCTTTAAAGATTTTAAGATATTTATCCCTGGTTAGGGTTAGGTTTAAGTTTAGTTTAAATTAATTTGGTTAAATTTAAGGATTTGAGAAAGGTATGTTAATTTCCTGTTCAGTTTATTTCTATGAGGTTTTCACTGCCTCAGTCTAAAATGAAAAGATACTTTAACATCTGCAGTGACAGTGGGTTGTGATTGGTTTTCTCTGATAACACGTTAAAGACTTTACTTTACATTTGAATTATAAACAGCCCTAATGCACACAGTCAGTTATAACTCTCTGTGTCTGAACATTGTCCCAGTGTAAGGTCTGACTCTGGTCTCGTGTTCCCTTCAGGCCCGACGGAGCTGTTCCAGGAGATGTTCTGGTTCTCACTAAACCTCTGGGACGCAGGTGGCCGTCAACGCTCACCAGTGGCTCGAACAGGTCAGGAATAAAGAACGAAACAATTACAGAACATATTATATACAGAAAGACTTACAGAACATATAATATACATTTCTTTAGATGTTAGAGTAAACAGAATGTGAGATCGTCAGCAAATGTATATATTCTTCTTCTGTTTCTGTCAAACTTGGACATTATGCAGGCATAAATGTGTATAAGATTAGAGAAAGTGATTGTTCTGTCTTTGTTTTGTCAGCCTGAGCGATGGAACAAGATCAAACTGGTCGTGTCCAAAGAGGAAGTGAAGGAGGCGTATCAGGAAGCCATGTTTTCTATGGCCACGTTAAACCGCACAGGTCAGAAAACGCTCCGGAGTGTTTAATCCTGTTCCAACACCACTTCCTCAGAGAAAGCACAGCAAGAGTTGTGTCTGTGAGATACTCTTCTTTCCCCTCGGAGCCTCAGAAAACACTCTTCTGAATGCCCTGGTTCTGTGATGTAGATGGAGCTCGAACTCAATTCTTGATGTGGGCTTTGGGGCACTTTTTTGTAGTTTGAAAAAATAAAATGCCAAAGTAAAAGTTCAAAAGCAGGTTTAAAAGAACCATGCAAAAATACAAATGACAAATAGCATTTTTAAAGGACAAGAACTGTACAAATAATTATGGTTATTATTATATTGTTATAGATTCTTATCAAACCAAATCAATTTATTTTTGTATTGCCCAAAATCAAAACAACAGAGGACTTCACAAGATTGTTAGTTTAGCAAACATCAATGGTAGAACATAAAACAATAAACATTTATTGGTGAAAAAACGAAACACTAAAACTGAAAATAAGAAACAGTGATTGGTTAAACATGTCGAAGCAGATTGTTCTTAGCCCCTCCTTGGCAAAAAAAAAAACAAAACTGAAAAAATATGACTACTTAATGTTCAAATGTTAATAAAAACACAAGTTCTAACACTAACAACAGTGACTTTGTTTTAAATGTAATTATCATGGCTTATTTTGTGTTTAGGGTAAATAAAAGTTACTAAGAAAAACGAAATCGAACGAGTGTCCAGAAAGAGGAAGGGTTCAGGTCCTTAATATTAGGAGCATCAATGTCCAACCTAGGAAACTTTTGTGACGACATTGTCACAACCTGCTGTCCTGTTTATTTCCAATTATAATTCAGTTCGCTCTCTCCCTCTCCTGTATCAACCAGTCTGATGCACAAATATTCCTTTTTTTTTCTGTTTTATATCCTGTTTTCTTCCTGTTTTTATCTTGTTTATTTCCTGCTTTATATCTTGTTTTTTCCTCTGTATTAATCTGGTTTTCTGTCGTGTTTTAGCGGTCAATCTGATGCACAAATTTCCATTTGTTTCCTGTTTTCTTTCTGTTTTTATCTTGTTTATTTCCTCTTTTTGTTCTTGTTTTCTTCCTGTTTTATCTTATTATTTTTCAGTTTTATTTTCTGTTTTTATCTTGTTTATTTCCTGTTTTCTTCCTGTTTTTATCTTGTTTATTTCCTGTTTTATATCCTGTTTTTATCTTGTTTATTTCCTGTTTTATATCCTGTTTTTATCTTGTTTATTTCCTGTTTTATTTCCTGTTTTATATCCCGTTTTCTTCCTGTTTTATCCTGTTTATTTCCAGTTTTATATCCTGTTTTATTTCCTGTTTTAGCGGCCGGTCTGATGCACAAGTTCCAGGCTCACGCGGCCACAGACGTCACCGGGTTCGGGCTGCTCGGTCACGCCAATAACCTCGCGGCTCAACAGAAAAACGACGTCTCCTTCGTCATCCACAACCTGCCCATCATCGCCAAGATGGCCGCCGTGAGCAAAGCCTGTGGAAACCTGTTCAACCTGCTGCAGGGCACGTCTGCGGAAACGTCCGGTATGTGACTGAATGTAACTCTGCAGACGAAACACCTTCAGTACAATGTCTTTACAATCAGGGAAAGTCATCTCTGTTCAATTCAGCTGTTCAAATACTCTCATTTCATTACATTTTTTATTAAAATTTCTTAATTGTAACACAAGACTAGTGTTAATCTAATTAATCTATTTTTAATCTCACCTAAAAATTGCTGAGAAAAAAAACACTCAACTTAAGTGTTTTTGTTTCCTGGTTTAAAGAGTCTACAACTAGCTACAACCTGTTTTGTCCAGTCTACAAGCAACTCCTACCTGATCTAATGAGACAAAATCAGCTCCACCCTGATCCAACATCCAGACAACCAGTCCTAACATTTTTATAAAAATGCCCATGAATTTGATTTATTTTTCATGCACTGCAGCTACTTTATTTAGCTGAAAAACTGTTTGTTTTCTTTCTCAGGTGGTCTTCTCATGTGTTTGCCCCGGGAGCAGGCGGCGAAGTTCTGCTCCGAGATGAAGAGTCAGCGCTCGGCCTCCGGGGGCAGGGCGGCGCCTGGATCATCGGCATCGTGGAGAAAGGAGACAGACGAGCGAGAATCATCGACAAACCCAGGATCATCGAAGTGCCGCCGCGAGGAAGCCAAGCCGCCGGCCAAGACAGCAGCCCGGCAACCAGCCCCAACCTCATCTAACCAGACAAACTGAGCCTGAATCCTAGTTAGAGAGTCTATAACCAGCCCCAACCTGGTGTAATAGCCCGGCAACCAGCCCCAACTTGATTTAAACAGAGAAAACCAGTCCAAACCTAATCTAATGTGTCTACAAACAACCCAAACCCAAGCTAATGAGACAGTAACAGCCCCAAAGAGCCTACAATCAGCCCAAACCTGATCTAACCAGACCAAACCAGTCCAAATCCTGGTTTAAAGAGTCTACAACCACACCAAACCTGATCTAATGAGTGTACAGACGGTCCAAACCTGACCTAACAAGACTGTAACAGCCCAAATCTGCTTTAACATGACGCAGTAACAGTCCACACTTGATTTAACGAGTCTACAAACAATTCAAACACGATCTAACAAGGCAAACACAGCTCGAATCCTTGTTTAAAGAACCTACAACCAGCCCCAACCTGATCTAAACAGAGAAAACCATTCCAAATCTGATCTAACCATGCAAAACCAGTCCGAAACTGATCTTATGAGTCTACAAATGACCCAAACCTGAGCGAACGAGATAGTAACAGTTCCAAAGAGATTACAAGAAGCCCCAACCTGATTTAATGAGTCTACAAATGGTCCAAACTCGATCTAACAAGACAGTAACAGCCTGGCTACCAATCCCAATCTGATCAAAGCAGACAAAACCAGTCCATATCCTGGTTTAAAGAGTTTACAACCAGCCCGAACATGATCTAATAAGTCAGCAAACGGTCCAAACTCGATCTAACGAGACAGTAACAGCCCCAAAGTGTCTACAACCAGTCCCAACCTGACCTAACTAGACAAAACCAGCCCAAACCTGCTCTAACGAGACAGTAACAGCCTGGCAATCAGCCCCAACTTAGTGTAAAGCGTCAACAACCAGCCCCAATCCTGATTTAGCCAGACAAACACAGTCCCAACGTGCCATGTGCTGCAAAAACTGAATTTCAAGTGAAGATAAAATTGCTAGATTCTTGGATTTTAGCCTAAATTTCAGAAGCCTGAAAAGCTGAAAAAAATGTAAGATCTAAAATTGGATTAAAATGGTAAATCCAAGTTATTTTATGCAATGTCTAAAGAGGAAACAATCAACAACTTGCCATAAAAAGCGAGCAGTGCCTATCGACTGGAAAAACTTCAATGTTTTGACGTCTATGAACTAGAGCAGCTTAAAGTTGATCAGTTTAATGGTTTAATATGATACTAAACTGAGTCTAAAACAGTGTTAAGCCAGAGAGAAGGCAGTTCTAAAGGACGCTTTGCCAAAACATGAATAGATTTGTTTGTTTATCAAGCAAATTTAAGTCTAGGTTCATTAGCTTAGATGATGTTTATGAGTAGATTCAACCTAATTTGGTAGGTTTAAGAGCAGATTTTGAAATGTCTGCCAGATAATTCAAATAAACTTGGCGAAATTCTGAAATCAGATTGTTGCATTTTATCTAAAACATGTACATTAGGCTCCTCCCCTTTCCCCTCCTTTTAAAAAAGAGATTCTGGTCTAAATAAAAGTCATAAAACTAAAAAGACAGTTCAGATTATTTTACTAAATGTTGGCCTAAGTTTGGACAAACCAGAAGATCGCCGGTTCAAGTTCTTTGTGTCGTCGGGCAAGACACTTCTCTCTCTCATGATGAACTTTGACTGAAATGTGTTTAAAGTCAATCGTTATAAACCTGGAAATAAAAGATTTTCCACATTCTGCAACAGCAAATTCAACAAATAACTCACACAAAACATGAGCTAATTTATTTTTTGATAATTTATTGATTCAAACTAAATAATATGCAAATAAAAGAAGATAAATTGAAGCGTTTAATCAACTCATTGTGACTCGACGATCAAAAAGTTTTTGTAGATTTAATCAATATGCACCTTAAAGGTGCATTGCGTAAGTTAAAATGTTCAATATTACGATATATCAAATTACCGTCCATTGGCACTTGCCTGGATGTGCGCCATGACGTTTTGTAAACTTACCGAGTTTGCCTCTGTAAGCGCAGACAGACTCATAAATGTGAGTGGTGCGGGTCGCATTTTCCCGCGCTCGTCCTCCTTCACTGGATTATCGTCATTATTTCTATTTATTTAGCAAAAGCTCTCGGTTTTATACAATGGACGGCTGTTGTAAAGGCTGTTTAATGAAAATAAAATAAATAATCATTGGTAAATACTGCCATCTAGCTTCCGAACCCCCGTAACACACGGAAGAATTCAAAACAACTAGCCCACCGTAACGGCATGGCATGAAGCCGACTGCAGGACCGAGGAGCACTTGGACATGTTTTTGAGAAAGAGGAATTGTGCTGGAGATCAATAAGAGGTTCATCTGGTGATTATTTTCATTAGAAGGTAAGACTCTCAGGCCTGTCCAAGTACATCCACATTTAGACACAGATTTAGTAGCTTAGCGCTTAGCTGTTTGTCTTGGTAAGATTTATGTTTTATTAGAGTAATAAATTGCCATTGAGCATTTAGTTTATGACAAATGAGGCCTGTAAAAAGCTTGTTTACAATTTTCTCTCACGCTAAAACAAAGCTTTTCCTCAAACTCTCAATAATCTTTTCTTGTGTAACTTTGGAGTTTGTAAACTGATCATTCAGTCAAAAAGAACATAAAATAGCCAGCATTTACTTTTTCATACAAAAACCTTTGTCTTCTTAAGTCAGAAAACATTTAGCAGAAAATAACGATGTGTCAAAAGAATCTTTTAAGCGTAAAATACGTCTTCAGCTGCTGATAGTAGGGTGGGTGCAGTGCCACAAAACGCCAAAGATGGCGCCCTTGTTCAAAACCTTTGCAACTTACGCCATGCTCCTTTAAACTAAAATATTTAAAGAATAATTAACATAGCCCTGAAAAGAAAAGAAAGAGACACACATTTCTCACATTCTGCTAAAACTTTCCTTGTTTTTTTTTTTTTTGGTGATGGAAAACAGTTTGTAAACGATAAAGATGTGAAAGTGTACTTGGGCGTCTTTGGCTGCCGCAGCGAGGAGACGGAATTGAGCAGCTTTCTCCGGAGCTGTTGCGGGACGAAGCGTGTTTTGTTTTTTTTGGGGTTCGCTCCAGGTCGCTCCGGGGTCCTTCTGGCCGTTCATGAAGCCCGGCTCTGCAGCTCGTTATCGGGAGGAGCTCGGGCGGAAACGCTGGTCCGAACGGGACTCAGGGCGGATCGTGGGACGAATCTCAGGCAAAAGGCTTTTTACAATCAATAAACACTTCCATTTCAATCTCCCTTTGGCTTGTGCACGTTTGTTTTTTCTGTGTTTATATATTTTTCTTTCTTCGCTTTTGTCTACCATCTGATAAAATAAATGTACTCGACAAAAATATAAACGCAACACTTTTGTTTTTGCTCCCATTTTTCATGAGATGGACTTGAAGATCTAAAATTTGTTCCAGATACACAATATTACCATTTCTCTCAAACTTTGTTCACAAATCTGTCTAAATGTGTGATAGTGAGCACTTCTGCTTTGCTGAGATAATCCATCCCACCTCACAGGTGTGCCACATCAAGATGCTGATCTGACATCATGATTAGTGCACAGGTGTACCTTATACTGCCCACAATAAAAGGCCACCCTGAAATGTGCAGTTTTGTCTCACAGCAAAATGCCACAGATGCCACAAGCATTGAGGGAGCGTGCAATTGGCACGCTGACAGCAGGAATGTCAACCAGATCTGTTGCTCGTGCATTGAATGTTCATTTCTCCACCATAAGCCGTCTCCAAAGGCGTTTCAGAGAATATGAAAATGTCCCAGTTCTTGCATGGCCAGCATACTCACCGGACATGTCACCCATTGAACATGTTTGGGATGTGCTTGACCGGCGTATACGACAGCGTGCACCAGTTCCCACTAATATCCAGCAACTTCGCACAGCCATTGAAGAGGAGTGGACCAACATTCCACAGGCCACAATAGACAATCTGATCAACTCTATGCGAAGAAGATGTGTTGCACTGCATGAGGCAAATGGTGGTCACACCAGATACTGACTGGTTCTGAGTCCCCAGACCGCCAATAAAGCAAAAACAAAATGCACATTTCAGGGTGGCCTTTTATTGTGGGCAGTATAAGGTACACCTGTGCACTAATCATGATGTCAGATCAGCATCTTGATGTGGCACACCTGTGAGGTGGGATGGATTATCTCAGCAAAGCAGAAGTGCTCACTATCACACATTTAGACAGATTTGTGAACAGTGTTTGAGAGAAATGGTAATATTGTGTATCTGGAATGAATTTTAGATCTTTAAGTCCATCTCATGAAAAATGGGAGCAAAAACAAAAGTGTTGCGTTGAGTATAGTAAACTTTGTGCTTTCCACTAAAAAGTAAAAGATAAATGCTGCACTTTATGAAAAAATAAGACTGCAGTGTACTGTCTGAACTGAATGATACAGGAGCCAAATGCAGCGCTCTGATTGGCTGTGCTTGGGGCGGTCACTCCAGTTTCACTTTGTTCGTTAAAAGACATTTATAAGCTATAACTGCATCCAAAATAAAGATTTATGAGAGGAAACTGCTAACCGCTGCACCTTCGTGCTGCTCTGTATCAATTGATATCGAGTATCAACAGATAGGACTACTTAAAGCCAAAGTATCGAAAGCGGTATCAGATGAAACAGAAAAAGCTGGTTTACAGACAGAATTTTGAGGAGCATTTTACAGATACAGGCCAATAGTCAGTGCACAAGCTATTTTTTTTAGTTATTATTATTCTACTTTCTACGGAATCGCTGTCATTTTCCTTGTTTTAATATGAAAGTGAATGTTGATTCTACTTTTATAAAACATTTATTGTTTGAACTGCGGACTGATATTAATAAATAATTTGAGCTGATTCCGATAATATAATAGATCCATGGCTGATTCTGATTATTTTTAGATCTGTTTTCTGCTGCAGTTCTTCTCGCGGGCTTAGAGTTCGCGTCGCGTTTTGATTGGTCAATCTTTTACGGCACTTCCGGTTTAATGCGGAAGTGCTTCGGTCTGCAAAATGTAAACAAGTCACGCTGCTCATTTTCGAGGTAAGAAAAGCTTAAAACAGAATTACTGAGACTTTTTATTTCAGCTGTATTTATATTACAGTTATTATCGAGCTAAAATCAACCAAATTTGTTGTATTTAAGTGATAAATTCAGTGTTAAAACGTATTTTTTCAGCCATTTCTTGTTCAGCGTAACTTGTTGTACGTGAATAAGCAGGACTTTTATTTGATACTAGCCCTAAACAACAACTTTATTATAAACTACCTCTTCAGAGGATCATAGTTAATGAACAAACCTTGAACTAATTCTTTATTTACGGCCCAATAAAGCAAGACAATTAAAGTCAGTGTTTCTCATTAATAGAAGAGACTATGCTGGCTCCTCATAGTTAAAAACAACCTGAGAATAAACAATTAAACAAAATTATACTTTATGAATGTAGCTTTGTAATCAACACATCGATTCAATCTTTAATCAGTGTTTTTGATCAGTAAAGGGATTTTTACACCCTAAGAATTGCGTTAGATAAATATATTCAGTTTTTGATCATTTGTTCTACTATTGTCTGTGTATAAACTTGTGGAAATAACTGAAAGTTTTAGTCAATGTCTAACTTTGGTAGAGATTTATTTAAAGTATTTTCGTATGATTTATGGTAAAATGAAATTGTGAAGCTAGATTAGATAATATGTCCTTTATTTTTTTCCACAAAGGGGAGATTACAGTTTTTGAAAGTTTAAAAACAGCAGGTCAATAGAAACATGCAATAAAACACAATAATAATGATAAACAAGATAATAAAGGAATGACTGAGATATGAATTTTTTTTAAAACATTGAAACATCCTCTTCCTCTTCTTCTTTTTGTTCTTTCTTCTTCTCCTTCTTCTTCTTCTTCTTCTTCTTCTTCTTCTTCTTCTTCTTCTTCTTGCTCTTCTTCTTCTTCTTCTTCTTCTTCTTTTTGTTCTTTCTTCTTCTTCTCCTTCTTCTCCTTCTCCTTCTTCTTCTTCTTCTTCTTCTTCTTCTTTTGTTCTTTCTTCTTCTCCTTCTTCTCCTTCTTCTCCTTCTCCTTCTTCTTCTTCTTCTTTTTGTTCTTCTCTTCTTCTTCTTCCTTCGTTCTTTCTTCTTCTTCTTCTTCGTTCTTCTTTTTGTTCTTTCTTCTTTTTCTTCTTCTTCCTTTTCTTCTTCTTCTTCTTCTTCTTCTTCTTCTTCTTCTTCTTCTTCTTCTTCTTCTTCTTCCTCTTGCTCTTCTTCCTCTTCTTCTTCCTTCTCTTCCTCCTCTTCTTCTTCTTCTTCTTCTCCTCCTCCTCCTCCTCCTCCTTCTCCTTCCTCTTCCTCTTCTTCTTCTTCTTCTTCCTTCGTTCGTTCTTCTTCTTCGTTTCTTCTTTTTGTTCTTTCTTCTTCTTCTCCTTCTTCTCCTTCTCCTTCTTCTTCTTCTTCTTCTTCTTCTTCTTTTTGTTCTTTCTTCTTCTCCTTCTTCTCCTTCTCCTTCTTCTTCTTCTTCTTTTTGTTCTTTCTTCTTCTTCCTTCTTCCTTCGTTCTTTCTTCTTCTTCTTCGTCTTCTTCGTTCTTTTTGTTTTTCTTCTTTTCTTCTTCTTCCTCTTCTTCTTCTTCTTCTTCTTCTTCTTCTTCTTCCTTCTTCTTCTTCCTTCGTTCGTTCTTCTTCTTCTTCGTCTTCTTCGTTCTTCTTCTTTTGTTCTTTCTTTCTTCTTGTTCTTTCTTCTTCTTCTCCTTCTCCTTCTTCTCCTTCTTCTTCTTCTTCTTTTTGTTCTTTCTTCTTCTCCTCCTTCTCCTTCTTCTTCTTCTTCGTCTTCTTCGTTCTTCTTTTGTTCTTTCTTTTTCTTCTTCCCTCTTCTTCTTCTTCTTCTTCTTCTTCTTCCTCTTGCTCTTCTTCTTCCTTCTCTTCCTCCTCTTCTTCTTCTTCTTCTCCTTCTTCTTCTTCTTCTTCTTCTTCTTCTTCTTCTTCTTCTTCTTCTTCTTCTTTTTCTTTTTCTTCTTCTTTTTCTTCTTCTTCCTTCTTCTTACTCCTCCTCCTCCTTCTTCTTCCTCTTCCTCTTCTTTTTGTTCTTTCTTCTTCTTCTTCTTCCTGTTCCTCTTTCATCATGACTCATTACCTGTTTACTTGCCGTTTGCAGAGTCAGTTTAGTGTCTTTTCTGGGTGAAGATGCCGTACCTGAGCGGAGAGGACACGGTGAAGGAGCTGAGGAGAGCTCTGTCCAACCCCAACGTTCAGTCTGATCCTCTGAGACACAGAAGCACCATCCACAAAGTCATACGGTAAAGATAACACCCAGGTTACTAAAGTTTTACAGATACTTACTTAACAAATACTGATGAATCCCTGCAGTACATCTTATGGTATTTGTGTACCTGCCGAGGAACAACATATCAAAATCAGCATCTTTGCTTTTATCTGGCATAATTACATCGCAGCTGTTACAGATGTTTTTAAGATGCACTGTCCCTATCCAAAAAAATTTAAAATATACGTACACATACATCTCTTAAGGCTTAAAAGAGCGATTTTTTTTTTCACACTTTTCTTGGAGCCAGATCATGATTTTGATATTAAAAAACAATCATCTGCTTTTTCAGAAAGTTCTTAGTTCTCTGTCAATGGCTAAATACAGTTGTCAAAGACTGATCAAAAAGTAGAAGTGATTGAAAATAAATCCCAAAACAAGTAACCTCATTCATTTAATAAAAAGTTATTACAATAATTGATGAATTAGAACATTATGTTTTCCACGAAGCATTATTAATAACATAATTTAGACATGAAAATATGGAAAAAAAATAATGTTTAAATAAATTGATACAGTTAATAAATTACAGTTGATAAACTTGAAAAAATTGCTAATGTTCACCTCTTTTATGACTTGAAAATGCAGCCCCAAAAAAACACAATCTTCAAAAATCATAAAAGGCTAATCGCTACAAAGAACTGGACTTGGAAACCTGAGGTTAAGAGAAATATGTGTAGAAAAATAATCTGTATTTGAACGGACAGATGCATTAAACTAGAGCTGCAACAAGTTAATCGATTATTGAAATAATCGTCAGCTAATTTAGTAATTAACTGGTCTTTATACTGGTTCCAAACATTCATGAACTGTGGAAAAGAGTCAGATTTAACGAAAATTACACAAAAATTGTGTAATTTTAGGCCTGAGCCTAGCGTTTTTTTTATGCTAAATTTCAATCTCAGTTTTAATATTAAGTAAGACTCCATTCTTGTTGAAGCCTAAATATGAAATATTTAAAAATGCTCTTTTACGTCAGATTTCTATAGAATAGATTTCAAAAGAAAATACAAAAGCTTTTTTTTTTATTATTAACAACTCTAAAACTCATCAGAAAATATTAATTTTTTTTTCGTGTGACAGTATTTTTTTGTCCATACTTGTTCAAATAAGTATCTAGTTTTGATTCCAGTTTTAGTGTTTATTAATATCAGACTTTCAGATACTTTTGACAAACCTAAATCTACATCTCCAGGACGTCCTTAAGTGACGTTAACTCAGCTCAGATTTGGCAAAAATCGTGTATTAAAGTCACTTTTGCATTCTAAGCAACTAATCGATTAATCGAAAGAATAATCACCCTACTAATCGATTACCAAAATAATTGTTAGTTGCAGCCCTTGATATAACTGAGAATTTGTAAATCACGATTTGACGATTTCATCAAAAAAGCAGCAGATTGTCACAGAGATGAGCTCACAAGTCGATATTTCTCACGATATTGCCCAGACCTAGGTGAGATACATCACTAAACTCTTTAAAGATCTTTCTCAAGGAGATAATACACAGCAAAAACAAGACAGGACCCAAGACAGAACCCTGAGGAACCCCACTCAGTAAATATTCTGACTCAGACATTATTTGATTAGCTTTTGACAGTCCAACCAAGTCCTTCAATCTTTAACACCTATTATAACTTTTTCAGATGAGTTATTTTGATTAGTTTTCCTTGTTTGTGTCCTCAGAGCGATGTCCCAGGGCCTGGACGTCTCCGCTCTGTTCCCGGAGATGGTCAAAGCCTGCGCCACCGTCGATATCGTCCAGAAGAAACTCGTCTACGTGTTTTTGTGTTCCTACGCTTCTCTCAACCCGGAACTGTCTCTGCTGGTCATAAACACGCTTCGCAAAGACTGTCAGGACGCAAACCCCATGGTCCGCAGCCTCGCGCTGAGAAATATGACCAATCTGAGGTGAGAAGACACGGGACGTATCAGGTTTATCACCAGAGTTAGACAGAATTGAAATAGGACTAAAGCAGGACTGAAGCTGGACTAAAACAGGACTTGGACAGGACTGAAACATAGACTAAAACAAGACTAAAACAGGACCAAAACAGGACTGAAAGAGGACTAAAATAGGACCAAAAAAACGACTAAACAGCACAAAAACAGGACTAAAACTAGGACTAAAGCAGGACTGAAACAAGGATTGAAACAGGACTAAGACACGATTGAAACAGGACAGAAACAAGACTTAGGCAGGACTAAAACGGGACTGAAACAGGACTAAAACAAGACTAAACAGGACTAAAACAAGGACTGAAACAGGACTAAGACACAACTGAAACAGGACAGAAACAAGACTTAGCAGGACTAAACGGGACTGAAACAGGACTAAAACAAGGACTAAAACAGGACTAAAACAAGGACTGAAACAGGACTAAGACACAACTGAAACAGGACAGAAACAAGACTTAGGCAGGACTAAAACGGGACTGAAACAGGACTAAAACAAGGACTAAAACAGGACTAAAACAAGGACTGAAACAGGACTAAGACACAACTGAAACAGGACAGAAACAAGACTTAGGCAGGACTAAAACGGGACTGAACAGGACTAAAACAAGGACTAAAACAGGACTAAAACAAGGACTGAAACAGGACTAAGACACAACTGAAACAGGACAGAAACAAGACTTAGGCAGGACTAAAACGGGACTGAAACAGGACTAAAACAAGGACTAAAACAGGACTGAAACGGGACTGAAACAGGACTAAAACAAGGACTAAAACAGGACTCAAACAGGACTAAAACAGGACTAAAACGGGACTGAAACAGGACTAAAACAAGGACTAAAACAGGACTCAAACAGGACTGAAACAGCACTAAAACAGGTCTAAAACGTGGCTAAAACAAGACTAAGACACGACTGAAACAGGGTGATGTCTTCCACGTTGCCAGGTCTTAAACGTACCTATGTTGCAGGTTGCCAGGTCTGGTCGAGTACGTGGAGCAGCCTCTGACCTCCGGCCTCAGGGACAGAGCGGCCTGTGTGAGGAGAACTGCTGTGCTGGGCTGGGCCAAGATACACAACCTGCAGCCGGACACAGAGACGGGTAAAGAGATGGACAACCTAGGAATGAACCGGTGTGCGGCTGTCCGTGGTGCTTTTTTTTGTCGCACATTATGTCTGCATGTCGACATTCACTGAATGCTGTGAAGCGCGGTGTCATTAGTCTACAAGCCGGGTCATAATGACAGACATGGCTATATTTGGGGAAAACCGATAACTCTTTCTAAATCAAGGAAGACGCAGCACCTTGTCCCATGTCCCATGTCCAATACACTGGCCTGCTGGGTCTTAGATGTGGAGTGGTTAAGAACTGCACTTTGAAATTGTTAAATTTTTTGCACCCAAGTCTGGTCCTGCTCATTTCCTCTCTTGATGTTTTTTATTTTCTCTTTAACCCTGTTCTGTACTTCTATACACTTGCTTTTATGGCCGTGACACCAGGCCTGTCTCTGCTCTACAGCAGAGCGCGCTCACGCACACACATAAAACACGTTCTGGCTCACGCAGATAGAAAAACTTACGTCTGAAACTTTTGTCAAGTTTTGTGTGAAAATGCGCTACGCTTCGCCGCCGTGATTTGCACATTTAAATCTGCAGACAAGTTTGTTCATCAGTCATTTTTCCTCGTAACTCAGAGAATAAACAACAGATTTACCTGAAACGAAGTCGGGCTGAAAGCTTATAGAATGTGGAACATGTTTTTTTTCTCCAAAATGTGTCAAGAGTCTTTGATTATGCGCTATGTGCTGTGAATCACATAATTGACTTGCAGGCAGCAGCTCTGTCTCTCTCTCTCTCCGGGAAATGTCTCGACTCTCCCGAGTAGCCAGCAAGCCATTGGTTCCTTATCAATAAAGTTGAATTGAGGCGCTGCCAGTGTGGGCACTCTCACAGAAAATAATAGTCGGCCCATATTTGCCTCACAGCAGAGCGTCCATCAAAATATGGCAGATTTGTGAGAACATCATGTTGTGTCATCCACTGACTATTCCCTGGCCTATGTTGTTTCGTGTTATTTGTGTTTTTCAGACGCAGCAGTGGTGAACGAGCTGTACAGTTTGCTCTGATCTGTGTTGTTGTGTGTTATTTGTGTTTTTCAGACGCGGCTGTGGTGAACGAGCTGTACAGTTTGCTCCGGGATCCAGACCCGATCGTCATGGTGAACTGTCTGAGAGCGTTAGAGGAGATCCTGAAGGAAGAGGAGGAGTGGCCATCAACAAGAACATCACACACCATCTGCTCAACAGGTCAGAGTCTCACGTGACCAAAGACACGGCTACAAACGCTCGGAAGCAGATCTGGTGCTGCTGCTGTCACTGTCTTTGATCCCAGCACACGCAAGACCGCGCTCTCTAGTGGAAATGTAATATTTGTGAAGGAAAAACTAAACTAAACCAATAATATAGTCTTAAATGTCAGTGTCATTACACCATCTGACCCACTTTACCCTGAGTCTCTCAGTGCTGTTGGTGTTTAATCTCCTCTGTTCACAGTTTGTCAAAAACAGTCTTCCCCAGATTCTCTCTAATGTGGTTCAAATGCTGTAAAAATTATTTGCAACTGTAACATACGTTCAGTCAATAATAAATCCTAAATCTCAGTGATTTTCAGTGTGCAGCCGAGGAACACTAGTGTGCCTTGAAAAAAAAAACAGTTTCCAAAATTCAATCTATGAAATAAGATTAGGCCAATTTAAATGAATTGTTTGCCATCTTCACTACCAAAACTATACATCAAGACAAGCTTAAATTGACTTGGATTCAGAATTTTAATCTAGATGGGAGTCATTTTAACTGATTAAGATTTAATTGCTTATGTAATGTAGAACATTTCTCTTGTTTCAAGGCGTTTTGGATTAAAAAAGGAACAAAATTGCCAATTGGGTAGAACAGTTTTCTTAACCCATTGGCAAATATTTTGGCTCGAAAAAAGAAAAAAAATGTCCTGAAAACTATCTCTTATCTCGGTCTCTACAATGAATACAGCTGAAATTAGAATTAAGCTGCTTTAACTTGTCTTGAAATTCACTTTTTGCACTAAAAAGACTATAAATCTAAACTTGTTTAAGACTTGGAATCAGAATTTTAATCCAGATTTGAGCTGCTTTAAAACAGAAAGTTTCACGTTAAAACAGAGATTATTTTTATTCAAATGAATGCAATACATCGCCGTAGAAATGAGTTAAAACATGTCTTTTATTAGATTAAATTATCAAACAAATGTGAAAAATCTTTAAAATGTTTGCCGAACAGAAATATTAATTTTTATTCTACTTTTTCGGGGTTAGAATTAGGCAGGTAGGTAAGTATTTGATTTCAAACAGTACAGTTATAACATTACTTTAAACCCTCTTTCCTTCTCTCTCTGTCAGGTTAAGGAGTGTGACGTGTGCAGTTTAAACATTATTTTAACCCTCTTTCCTTCTCTCTCTCTCAGGTTAAAGGAGTGTGACGTGTGCAGTTATAACATTTTTAAACCCTCTTTCCTTCTCTCTCTGTCAGGTTAAAGGAGTGTGACGTGTGCAGTTGTAACATTATTTTAAACCCTCTTTCCTTCTCTCTCTGTGTCAGGTTAAGGAGTGTGACGTGTGCAGTTATAACATTATTTTAAACCCTCTTTCCTTCTCTCTCTCTCAGGTTAAAGGAGTGTGACGTGTGCAGTTGTTACATTATTTTAAACCCTCTTTCCTTCTCTCTGTGTCAGGTTAAAGGAGTGTTTGATGTGCAGTTATAACATTATTTTAAACCCTCTTTCCTTCTCTCTCTGTGTCAGGTTAAAGGAGTGTGACGTGTGCAGTTATAACATTATTTTAAACCCTCTTTCCTTCTCTCTCTGTCAGGTTAAAGGGTGTGACGTGTGCAGTTATAACATTATTTTAAACCCTCTTTCCTTCTCTCTCTGTCAGGTTAAAGGATTGTGACGTGTGCAGTTGTAACATTATTTTAAATCCTCTTTCCTTCTCTCTCTCTCTCAGGTTAAAGGAGTGTGACGTGTGCAGTTATAACATTATTTTAAACCCTCTTTCCTTCTCTCTCTCTCTCAGGTTAAAGGAGTGTGACGTGTGCAGTTGTAACATTATTTTAAACCCTCTTTCCTTCTCTCTCTGTGTCAGGTTAAAGGAGTGTGACGTGTGCAGTTATAACATTATTTTAAAACCTCTTTCCTTCTCTCTCTCTCAGGTTAAAGGAGTGTGACGTGTGCAGTTGTTACATTATTTTAAACCCTCTTTCCTTCTCTCTCTCTCAGGTTAAAGGAGTGTGACGTGTGCAGTTGTAACATTATTTTAAACCCTCTTTCCTTCTCTTTCTGTCAGGTTAAAGGAGTGTGACGTGTGCAGTTATAACATTATTTTAAACCCTCTTTCCTTCTCTCTCTGTCAGGTTAAAGGAGTGTGACGTGTGCAGTTGTAACATTATTTTAAACCCTCTTTCCTTCTCTCTCTCTCAGGTTAAGGAGTGTGACGTGTGCAGTTATAACATTATTTTAAACCCTCTATCCTTCTCTCTCTCTCAGGTTAAAGGAGTGTGACGTGTGCAGTTGTAACATTATTTTAAACCCTCTTTCCTTCTCTCTCTCAGGTTAAAGGAGTGTGACGTGTGCAGTTGTAACATTATTTTAAACCCTCTTTCCTTCTCTCTCTGTCAGGTTAAAGGAGTGTGACGTGTGCAGTTATAACATTATTTTAAACCCTCTTTCCTTCTCTCTCTGTCAGGTTAAAGGAGTGTGACGTGTGCAGTTAGAACATTATTTTAAACCCTCTTTCCTTCTCTCTCTCTCAGGTTAAAGGAGTGTGACGTGTGCAGTTGTAACATTATTTTAAACCCTCTTTCCTTCTCTCTCTGTCAGGTTAAAGGAGTGTGACGTGTGCAGTTAGAACATTATTTTAAACCCTCTTTCCTTCTCTCTCTCTCAGGTTAAAGGAGTGTGACGTGTGCAGTTGTAACATTATTTTCAACCCTCTTTCCTTCTCTCTCTCTCAGGTTAAAGGAGTGTGACGTGTGCAGTTGTAACATTATTTTAAACCCTCTTTCCTTCTCTCTCTCTCTCAGGTTAAAGGAGTGTGACGTGTGCAGTTATAACATTACTTTAAACCCTCTTTCCTTCTCTCTCTGTCAGGTTAAAGGAGTGTGACGTGTGCAGTTATTACATTATTTTAAACCCTCTTTCCTTCTCTCTCTCTCAGGTTAAAGGAGTGTGACGTGTGCAGTTGTAACATTATTTTAAACCCTCTTTCCTTCTCTCTCTCTGTCAGGTTAAAGGAGTGTGACGTGTGCAGTTATAACATTATTATAAACCCTCTTTCCTTCTCTCTCTCTCTCAGGTTAAAGGAGTGTGACGTGTGCAGTTGTAACATTATTTTAAACCCTCTTTCCTTCTCTCTCTCTCAGGTTAAAGGAGTGTGACGTGTGCAGTTGTAACATTATTTTAAACCCTCTTTCCTTCTCTCTCTCTCAGGTTAAAGTAGTGTGACGTGTGCAGTTATAACATTATTATAAACCCTCTTTCCTTCTCTCTCTCTCAGGTTAAAGGAGTGTGACGTGTGCAGTTGTAACATTATTTTAAACCCTCTTTCCTTCTCTCTCTCTCAGGTTAAAGGAGTGTGACGTGTGCAGTTGTAACATTATTTTAAACCCTCTTTCCTTCTCTCTCTCTCAGGTTAAAGGAGTGTGACGTGTGCAGTTGTAACATTATTTTAAACCCTCTTTCCTTCTCTCTGTGTCAGGTTAAAGGAGTGTGACGTGTGCAGTTATAACATTACTTTAAACCCTCTTTCCTTCTCTCTCTGTCAGGTTAAAGGAGTGTGACGTGTGCAGTTGTAACATTATTTTAAACCCTCTATCCTTCTCTCTCTCTCAGGTTAAAGGAGTGTGACGTGTGCAGTTGTAACATTATTTTAAACCCTCTATCCTTCTCTCTCTGTCAGGTTAAAGGAGTGTGACGTGTGCAGTTATAACATTATTTTAAACCCTCTTTCCTTCTCTTTCTCTCAGGTTAAAGGAGTGTGACGTGTGCAGTTGTAACATTATTTTAAACCCTCTTTCCTTCTCTCTCTCTCAGGTTAAAGGAGTGTGACGTGTGCAGTTATAACATTATTTTAAACCCTCTTTCCTTCTCTCTCTCTCAGGTTAAAGGAGTGTGACGTGTGCAGTTATAACATTATTTTAAACCCTCTTTCCTTCTCTCTCTCTCAGGTTAAAGGAGTGTGACGTGTGCAGTTATAACATTATTTTAAACCCTCTTTCCTTCTCTCTCTGTCAGGTTAAAGGAGTGTGACGTGTGCAGTTGTAACATTATTTTAAACCCTCTTTCCTTCTCTCTCTGTCAGGTTAAAGGAGTGTGACGTGTGCAGTTATAACATTATTTTAAACCCTCTTTCCTTCTCTCTCTGTCAGGTTAAAGGAGTGTGACATGTGCAGTTGTAACATTATTTTAAACCCTCTTTCCTTCTCTCTCTCAGGTTAAAGGAGTGTGACATGTGCAGTTGTAACATTATTTTAAACCCTCTTTCCTTCTCTCTCTCTCAGGTTAAAGGAGTGTGACGTGTGCAGTTGTAACATTATTTTAAACCCTCTTTCCTTCTCTCTCTCTCAGGTTAAAGGAGTGTGACGTGTGCAGTTGTAACATTATTTTAAACCCTCTTTCCTTCTCTCTCTCTGTCAGGTTAAAGGAGTGTGACGTGTGCAGTTGTAACATTATTTTAAACCCTCTTTCCTTCTCTCTCTCTCAGGTTAAAGGAGTGTGACGTGTGCAGTTGTAACATTATTTTAAACCCTCTTTCCTTCTCTCTCTGTCAGGTTAAAGGAGTGTGACGTGTGCAGTTGTAACATTATTTTAAACCCTCTATCCTTCTCTCTCTCTGTCAGGTTAAAGGAGTGTGACGTGTGGCTCAGTGCGACGTCCTGCGGGTCCTGGAGCGTTACCGTCCTCACACAGAAGAGGAGCTGTTCGATATCCTGTCTCTGCTGGACTCCAGCCTGACCAGCGCTCACCCTCCCGTCATGGCCGCCACGCTGCGCCTCTTCCTGTGCCTCTGCGCCGCTCTGCCCGCCGTCTGCAGCTCCGCCCTGAGCAGAGCCTGTGGGCCGCTGCTCGCCGCCTGTGGCAGCTCCAGCCGCGAGATGAGGTTCACCGCTTTAGCCCACATACAGGTCTGTTTGTGTCAGGTGCCCTTCCACTCAACTCCTCTGGGGCTTCACTGACTTAAAGTGTGAATGACAAGTTTCTGCAATTTTCTAATTTTAGCTCAATGACAGATTAAAAAGTCTTAAATAGAAGTTTGAAATTTAAATGTGTCGTTGTCGGTCTTAAAAATGTTTTCACAGGTCTTACATTTTTAATTAAGCAATTACTGCTACATTTCTTTTTCACACTGATGCAACCTTTTTGTCAGAAATTCTCAACAATATATCAACTGGTTTGTTTCTTATGCTGTCAGAGTGGGACCTTCCTACAGAGCAGGGGTTTCCAACCTGTAACTCGGGAGCTGCCAATAGCTCCCCAGAGGATTTTAGAAACATACAAATTATGCTTTATTAGTTGCTTTACACCTGTATCTGTATTTTTTTTACTCTTCCAGCTGCTGTTGCAGAGCGAGCCCGGCCTCTTGGGGGCGCACTACAAACGATTCTTCTGCGGTTATGCTGAACCGGCTTTTATCAAGCAGAGGAAGATGCAGGTGAAGTCTGAGAACACTCAAGAACAAAACCATAACACTTTTATTAAATGAGCTTTACTCTTTTAACACAGCTGCAGTTTAGTTTAACTTTAGCAGTAAGTTGACAATTATTGGAATAATTGTTCAGTTGTGATTAATCCCTTAACTTGTTGCAGCTCTGAGAATTTATTTGATCGATGTAATTCCGTCTGGATGCAGCAGATGGAGCCATAAGTCCTCTGTTTTGTTAGAGTCTGACTGTTTAAAAGTTTTGACATGAAAGAGTCAAACATAAACGTACATTTGAGCAGTTTCTTTGCATTCACAGTTTAGTTTGTAGTGTTATGAATCCAGCCTGTGTCCTCATTCCTTTAAATCCTGTCTCTGATTAGTCTGATTTGTCTGTTTGTCCTGGTTGTTTCTGATTGTTTCCTTTAGGTTCTGGTGGAGCTGGTGAACGATGAGAACGTGTCGATGCTTCTGGATGAACTCAAAGGTTACTGCACTGACGTGAACCCGGACACGGCTCAGGAGGCCATCTCTGCCGTTGGTAAAACTCTCACCACTGATGTAACATACTACAAGTGTTTATTATTTACTGCAAGGACGCTGACACCAGACTAAGGCTGCTTTCACACTAGCAGCCTCTGGGGCAGGTACTTTCAGTCTGACCAGGAATCTTTTAGTGACACAAACACATTTACAAAACTAACTTTGTTGGAAACATGTTTTATACTTTCTCACATTTAGATAAACTTTCCCCTTAAAAATTATTTAGAAGGAGTGACTCACAAAATATATTTATGTAATAGTAGCCTAACTATTAGAAATAGGAATCACAGTGAATAATTGTGTTTGATTGTTAATTTCAGTGATGTTTTTAGGTCTTATACATCATAGTTTTTGTTGAATCAAAAAGGTTTTCCTAACTTAAAGGGACTGTACCTGATTTTTGGCATCCTAAAAATGTAAACAAACAGAAATAATTAATTTTAACCCTTTTCCTTCAGTCTACATGATTTCCTCACGTAGCTAATGCATTCCGAGCTTCAGAATTGTTCATCATGATGAGTTTTAATGTTTTTTCACAGCTTTTAACAGCGAGCTGAGTCACCATGCTAACAACAGTTAGCCACAATGCTAAAAACAAAAACAGAAAAAGCTGCACACAAACGAGATTTTATTAGACATAGACAGGACTTTGGGGACTAATTTCCACCTGACTAGATGCATTAACAAGACATCAGTGCTAGGGGGAAATTGCTTTTAAGTTATCGAGTACAGTCCCTTTAATTGTTTATTTAAATGTTCCAGAAAATACAGATGCTAATAGGTGTTTTCCCACATGAAAGTACCAAGAACTAAGTCCCCACATTCCTTTAGCCCCTGTTTAGTCAGAGGAACTACCCTGGCCCCATGTTTGTTTTCACACAGCAACAGTTTGTGAAAGTGGGGCTCAAAAGCTTTAACATTAGCATCTGTTTAGTCTGAAACCCAGAAATATAAATTTGTTAGAGTTAGGAAAACAAAAGTTGTTTTTTTCCCTCTACATAAAACTATGATGTACAGAAACTAAAATCATCACTATTATTAGTTACTATTTACAAACTTAAACATTTATTTTGGAAGCTACTGCATTTAATACTTCTAAGTATTTTTTCTTTGGGAGAAGGAAAGTTTGTCTAAATATCACAACATATAAAACTTGTTTCTAAACAAAGCTAATGTAAATGTATCACCAGAAGAGTCTGACTGAAGCAGGAGCAGGAGCTTAAAAGTCCCTAAAATGTGACCACAGTCCATAGTTCCTGCTCCATGTGAACGCGCCCAAAATGGGGACTGGAACTGAAAAAAGTTCCT
Organism: Mugilogobius chulae; assembly: GCA_038363315.1. Lineage (NCBI taxonomy): Eukaryota > Metazoa > Chordata > Actinopteri > Gobiiformes > Gobiidae > Mugilogobius > Mugilogobius chulae. The sequence goes on from CM076398.1 coordinate 39,182,101, forward strand.
ACAGTAAGAAAAGGCCTAATGCTAAAGACAGTTAGACCCACTTTCAGAAACTATTGCAGTGTGAACACAGACATGGGGACTGGGTAGTTCCTCTGACTAAACAGGGACTGGAGGAATGTTGGGACTTTGTTTTTGGTACTTTCATGTGTGAAAACGCTTAATAGAACACTATTAGAAGTCCGCAGCAGCAGATGGACAAATTCTTTTTTAAATGGCCGAGGGTATAGCAAAATTTCATTATTGCGAGCACATTTCTTTAATTATATTTCATTTAATGTATATTTAGTCTATTTTTTTAAGAACACAAGTGCATACTCATGCTCCAGAGCTAAAGCAATCAAAAACAGAAATATAATGAATGATACTTTTTCTCAAAAACGTGCCTGGTTCAAACAGTTCAGGTTTGCTTTAAAGACTATACAACGGTTCTCATGTTTGTCTGATTATAGAACATCAACAGTTCACAGTAAATGTTGGACACTAGCGACAAACAGATAAAAATCACTGTAAATACATTAGCCATTGTTTTATTGATAAAACGTCTTGAGAAACATTTATTGTTGCTGGTTCTTCTAATGCACTCACTGAACTGTTTCCTGCCTACAGACATTTTATTAATACATATGATTCTCCCGGCACAGTCTTGGCTCAGAGAATGTGATTTAAACAGTTAAATTGTCCTGTTTCATCTCAAAGCCGAGCTGTGTGACCTGCTGATTCATTTATCGACTCATTAAGCTGGTTTTTAACGAGATAATTGTTTAATTTTTCAGGCCGCATCGGAAGAAACTACAGCGACAAGTGTTTGGAAATCCTGACGGAGCTGCTGGGTCTGAAGCAGGAACACATCACCTCTGGTACAACTCACTTTTGTATTTGTCTACAAGAAAAATGGTTTTAGCAGTTTAATTCAATCCAAAATTTAGTTTCAATTAGTGATGCACCGATCCAGCTTTTTCAGTTCCGATACCGATCCCGATACTTTTGAATTAAGCATCTGCCGATACCCGATATCGGCCGATACTTGTGTAAGGACTGAAACAGCTCTTTTTTCCTTCTCAAAACAAAAGACTTTTGATCATAATAGTGTTATTTATACTGCAAGACAAAACTGAACAACTCAAGAAGAGAGAGAGAGAGAGAAGAGAAAGAGAGAGAGAGAAGAAAGAAGAAAGATAGACAGCACGAGAGGAGAGAGATAAGAGAAGAGAGAAAAGAGAAGAAAGAGAGAGAAGAGAAGAAAGAGAGGAGAGAAGAGAGAAAGAAAGAGGAAAGAGAGAAAGAAGAGAAGACAGAGTAATAGAGAGAAGAGGGAATTAGAGAGAAGAAAGAGAGAAAGAAAAGAGAAGACAGAGGAGAGTGAGAAGAAAGAAAGAGAGAGAGAGAATAAAATGTCAAACATTATGAGACATTCTGGCTCAACATCAGACATAAATCAGACTCATTATGTCCAATTAAACACAACTAGGATATCGGCTGAACCGATATCATGGAGCCGATACTCGATCCAGCAAAATTTCCTGGATCGGCACCGATATTCGATCCCAGTATCAGATCGGTGCATCTCTAGTTTCAATAACTATGGTTAGTCAGTTATATAATGTTCGAAGGCTCTGAAGGCAAAACCAGGCCAAACATGTGAGTCTCAGCAGAAGTGATTTACCCAAACACCTGGCGCATCAACCTCCGACTATCACCAAGTGTTCTCTAACCTGCATGTTACTGGTTTGTGAGGAAACCGGAGTGCAGGAGGAAACCACCCAGACAGGAACATGGAGGCAGGGGTGTAGCACCAAATTCTGGGCCCCAGGTACAAACTTTGTTGATGGGCCCCTAATACATAAACTTGTATTTTATTTATTTACATGGGGCCTACATCATTTGCCAATATGTTATAAAGAGTGGCAGCTTGTTTATATCGCGACAATCCAGTGAAATCTTGACCAATATGACTCTCAAGAAATGTTGCCTCAGAGCAAAAATTAGTTCTAATTTCAGCTCAATTTTAATTAATAAATTAAGGTTAATAAATAAATAAATAAATAGCCTACACTAATAAAAAGCTTCTCTAAAAAACACATTTCTAGTTATTTTTGAGTAGTTATCGCTGTGTCTGGGTCATAAAACCTCTTCTCTTGTGCTCGGTGGTTTGTGGATAGTGAGCTAAATCACTAAACTAGCTGGTGATTAAATCAATGAATAAAATTATTTCTAAACAATTAAAGTATACTAAAAAAACAAACAAACAGTATACTTATGGGGGCCTTTTACTGCCTTGGGCCCTGGGGAAACTAGTACCATTTACCCCCCCAGTCCGACACCCCTGCATGGAGGAACATGCACACTTCACACAGAAATATCCAGGCCATGCGGGAATCAAACCCACGACCTTCTTGCTGTGAGGCCAGAGCGCTTTCTGCTCTGCCATGCCGCTGTCATGAAATTCAAGCACATGTCACAAATCCATAACCTGGCCAGTCAGATGGATTCTCTTGTAATATTTCACAAACTCAAAGAAAGGATTGGAATTTAAGTAATATCCATCTGGCAAAAGCCTAACCTGGCTCAGTCCAGATGGATCTGTTTTGAACTATCTGAGTTCTCACTATGTCCATCTGGGACTTTACTCACAGAAAGCGTTTGAGAAAAGGCGGGGCGTTTAGTGAAATACTTGGAGCTGATTGGGTGTGGGGCCGACCTTACAAGTACGTGTCACACACACTGCTCTTCTTTCAAAAAGAAATTATTCTGTATTTCTGATAAAACTGCATCAAAAGCAGCAGAAACACAAACATCCACGAGAGTCGTCGTCTTTGTTTAGCTTGAATCAGACTCGGCGGCGACGCTAACAGCCGTCTTAAAACCGCAGAAACACCGCTGGTTCAGACTCCCAAACCAATCAGGCGGCTGGAAGGTCAGATGGTTTATGTCGTGTTTGTGAATTCATATCGCGAGATAAACCATCTGACTGGTCAGGTTACCGAATCTTGTTCCAACTGTCTCGAAAATCATCATATTGCCGAGTAACAGATTCTGCTCTGTGTCACTTCTCTACACGAGGCCACATGCACACGGACACACGCTCCCTCCGTGAACACTGACCATGTGCAAGCTCAGGCTCCTCTCTCTGGACTCTGTGAACAGAAATACACTTTTGTCAGGGAATATACCCTAATGTTTAGAGTGGTCTCTAAAAGAATTAAACAGAAATGTGGAGAAATCTGCTGTATTTCACAGCAGTAATTTCCTGATTCATTTTGTTTTGTATCAGTTCATCTTCTGTTTTTGTTCTTAGTTCAGTAAAAGTTTGGTTAAAGTATGGAATGCAGCCACACAGGTATCAGACTCTCTCCCATCACTGTGTGTCCCCATATTTATTAATTTATTATTCATTTAAAAGTCTCACATGTGCATTCGCTTCAAACCATCAGAAGAGGGCGTTATAATGTCACTTAACCCGGACTGGGATTTCAAACTCACTCATCACAGAGTTTGTAAAAATATTAAACGCAGTCAGATTCAACAATAGAATTTTTTCATTTGGGTCAGTGTCGTGTTTACCAGAACTGCTGCTTATGATTATTTGGATATCGATCTGCTGACCCATTATTCTTTCAATTAACCGATTAGTTTGCAAAAGTCCTTTAGGTGTAGATGTAGATGTCAGTGTTTTCCCATTCATAGAGGAGATTATGGCGGCCCCCATAGTCTAAAACATTTGACTGATGCGGATATAATATTACTTGAAGCTGGTAGAATTGCAATAAACATAGGTAAGGAGTTATATTTAATCTATAAGCAAGGTTTTTGATCAGTAGGGGCAGAAAGTGACTTTTATGCAACAGAAATTGCATGAAATAACATATATTCAAACATGGGCCACTTGTACCACCATGATCTCTACATAAACTCGTGGGAAACACTGGATGTAGATGTCCAGGCAAACTAGTATTAACATTCAAAACATCTACATTTTTCTTTGCTTATCGTCATCTCTACTGTTCAGTCAAGTCATGAAACCTTTTGAAGATTTTTTAAAGACCAAAAAAAAAAAAATGACTGCAATGTCTCGCCCTGAAGTCAGTTTTTGGTTGTCTCAGGTCGTCTGTGGGTTTGTGGTCTTTGCTCTCTAAGATTGTGTAAGACTTGACTAACAGCTTCTTGTTTGTTTTGTAAATCCTTTTGTTTGCAGTCGTGGTTCAGACGCTGCGTGACCTGGTGTGGGCGTGTCCTCAGAGTTCAGAGGTCGTGTGCGCCGCCATCGAGGGCTGTGAGCAAACTCTGCAGGACGCACAGGTGAGGCCACAGAAAACACTGTTGAAAGGTCTAGTTTAGAGCTGCAACTAACCATCATTTTATAATCGATTATTGACGTGACATCTCTGTTCTTCTGCCACATGATGCCACCGTCAGACCCCTGTCAATGTCATTATTATTCATCTTTATTAAGGACACAAAAAGCAAACACATAGTCCATAGTTAAAAAAAAAGAAATACAATTAAATTAAATACACAATTTAGACAGATTGCATTTTATGCATAAGCACAGATCTACACAGTATAAAGACAGTGATTCCACAACTTAAAGAAGAACCTCACATAATTAATCTCAGACTTGACTGATTGTGAGAACAATAAAGAGTGCATTACAGGCTCGTTTATTCACACAAACTCATGTTTGAAACTCAGAGTTGACTTTTACAGCTTGTTAACTGTGCTCAAGTCTTCTCTATAAAAGGCACCAGAATGAAGCCAAAAACACACGATTGTCTCAACCAGAGAGGAATCGAGCTATTGGCCGCTCCAAGCTGAACGGTGTTGTCTTGCTGTGTCCAGGGTGTTTGGAGTCACCGCTCTACCATTGTCGTCTTGTGGATACCAGGCCACTGGTTCCTCTAACGACCGCCCTCGTATTGATACGATCAAATACTTTAGAAGCATCCAAAATGCAAACAAATATTGTTGAACCTTGATTATGATACTTATCTAGCAATTCATTTAATACAAAAATACAAGAGTCTGTACCATGCCCAGATTTAAAACCAAACTGGTTGGCAGTAGTGTACAAAATTAAGGTTCAATTCTGCAAAGAATAATTGTCTTAAGTTCTTTAGAAAGAGAACTAGTAAGCATTATGTCTGTGGCCTCTTCTGTTTTTGTCTAAAAATCACAAAAGATGGGTGCACGGTAGCTAAGTGGTTAGAGCTCTGGCTTCCCAACAAGGAGGTCGTGGGTTCGACTCCCGGGTCGGACCATATCTCCGGGTACTCCGGTTTCCTCCCACCTCCAAAAACATGTATGTTTAGGTTAATTGGGCATCACTGTAAATTTCCCTGTGAGTGAATGAGAGAGTGAATGTTTGTCTGTCTAACCCTGCGGCAAGTTGGCCACTGTCCAGGGTGTTTCCCCGCCTAAGGCCCAAAGTTACTTGGATAGGCTCCAGTCACCCGCGACCCCTAACGGGATTAAGCGGTAGAAAATGAATGAATGAATGAATGAATGAATGAATCACAAAATATCCTAAACTCCTCTAGTGTGCAGCCGACTTTACTGCTAGAAAGTCATGTCTGAAAAAACAGTGATAAAGTTTAAGAGTTTGGGTAAATGTAAAGATTAAGGTTAAGATAAAAAAAAATAACATTTGAGACCCTTAAAAAAAATAATAATAATAATCATATCCTGAACATAGTCCCTGTAAGTGTGAACGCAACCTTTTATTTGTGCACAAAATGAAAGTACTCTGGTGTTTTGTGTGTGTGGCTGGTGTAACCTGAAGCCTCAGAGTCGTTTGTTTATTCTGACAGTGTTTTTGCATTTCGACAGACTTCATCGGTGCAGCGCCTTCTCCACTTTTATTCCTCATTTGTTTAGTCAAAATAACAGGATTAACTTTGATTTTCCTAAAATGGCTCTGAACAACTAACACACAGAGACACGAGTATCTACAAGGTCACTTCTCTCATTTTTTAATCTGGTGGTTTTAGTGACTAGTTGAACATCAAAAGAGTCCTACAAGTGTCTACTTTCTTTTAAAAAAGACTTGTTATTCTACATTAATCTGTTCTCTTTTTATAGGCCTTTAAAATTCCTTGTTTTCATCAGATTTCAACTTTTGAGAAAACATCCTTTTTCTAAACCAAACCTCGTGTCAGTGTTGTTTTCCTCTGGTGAAAGAATCAGAGCCACTACAATGAAATAATGTCTTTAGGAGGTTTACATGATTAAAACAAGGATCATCTTTAAACCAACAGACGCTGTGTTACAGACTTTTCTACTTTCTGATGCAGATTATCTTTTATTGCTTCATGACTTTTACTTTTTCATGTTTTATTTAACAGAGAACTATTCTCTGTTGTTGTGATTGGTCAAGTGGCACTAACTCCGCCTCCTGCGTTTACATGATCAGACAAACCGGACTGACTCTACTTGGTTTTCCCCTCAAACCGGTCAGACCCGTTTACATGCATGAGAGTAATTACTTTAACATTATTACTAGTATTGTTTATTATTATTAACTGTTTATAAAATGACACACGCTTTTTTTTCTGGGACATGTAGGACTGTTTTAAACATTTAGAACAGTGTTAAACATGGAGTTAAATGTGAGATTGTGTGGACCACTTTGTGCAAGGCACTTTATTGTTCTAAAATTCTTAAAGTGAGGCCCACAAGTGAACCTCAAACAGACTCGCAAAAGTGGGAGATGCCTGGAGGCCTTTGAAGAGACCCCCAGTGGGTGTGAACAGACTGTGATTGACAGCACCAAATATGAACAGCGAGCTTGTTAAATGATGTGAGTTTTGTGTCGGAGCGGTCCAGGTCCTGACGTGAGGTTTGCTGCTGAGGAAACTGTAGCACCAAGTCTTTGCTTACTTGCACAACAATTTTTTTAAATTTACTTTGCAAAACATGTATGAAACCTTTGCTCTAGTCTACACAAGCACATAAGCTTATGATGTGAGTATTTTCTAAAAATGAAAAACTCCCCACTGGCACGAGTTTTGAACCAGCGCATCGTTGCACAAGTGGCTGCACATCGCACCACTCGCTCAACAAGCTGAGCCAGATGACGGCTGATATCAATGCGCAGCAAGTGATCGCTTTGTAACTCTCCGCAGCAGCGATGTCAGAGGGAGGAGTTTAGATAAACCATCTGGGCGCTTGTCTGTCGCGTCAACTCACTGTGACATCAGCTGAACTGAAAATGCACTAACAGCGTTTGACCAACGGTAGTACAGCTGCACATAACTGCAAAATGAGCCTGGAAACAGTAGAGAATTCATTTTGACCCCATATACACAGTCTGACAGTGACAAAAAGTTGATTCTGAGTTTAGTTTTTCTTTAATTTATTGCTGGGATGTGCAGTGGGCAGGGGTTGTGAGCATGCTCAGTTACATTTGTCCAGCTGCAGACCGATTGACTGTAGTCTGAAAGCAGACTACAGTCGGTCAGAACCACGCCAATTGGTTTACATGCTCTTTGGAAAACTGGTTTGAATCGGACTAGGCTAGTTATTCAGTTTTTCTGGCCTCCGTGTAAACGTCGGTATTGAGTAAATCTAAGGTTGACAGATTGAGTTGTGAACCTGTTTCATAGTTACAGTTTATCCAGAAAGGCTCAAGTTTGGGTTTGAGAAGCTCCAGGAAAAGTGAAGCAATGTTCAGAGAGTAGGCGACTTCACTGCAAATCCCTGACAACTTGTATTTATTGCTGCCACCCACTGGCGTCTTCTATCTTCATCAAAATGTAAAGGAAAAAGCTCCAGGCTTAGACTTACAACCTCCTGCCTGTTAGTGCAGCGTGTTCCACAAGATACAGACGTTTTATTATTAAAATCAATAAAGTCACTTAGAAACAGGCTCACAGACAGAGCTTTTGCCTCCAGCATGGAGAAGTGGGCGTTCCCTTCAAGAGCCTGACCACACCTGCAAAGGGTCAATTAAAACACTTCTTTTTTGTGCTTAGTTGTTGCTGTGTTTGTGTATATTTTCTGTTTATATTGTATTAAATCTCTGGTCTCTCTCTCTCAGGGTTGACAGGCGCTATTTTATTTGTGGATATTTGTGGATATTTCTGTTTATATTATATTAAATCTCTGGTCTTTCTCTCTCTCAGGGCAGACAAGCGCTGGTGTTTTTGTTTATATTTGTGTATATTTCCTGTGTATATTATATTAAACTCTGGTCTCTCTCTCTCAGGGCAGACAGGCGCTGGTGTTTTTGTATTTTTGTGTGTGTATATTATATTAAACTCTGGTCTCTCTCTCTCTCTCTCAGGGCAGACAGGCGCTGCTGTGGCTCCTAGGCGTGTACGGAGAGCGCGTTCCTTCGGCGCCGTACACTCTGGAGTCTTTCATCGACGGCGTTCGCGCTGAGGCCAGTCTCGGCGTAAAGATGGAGCTCCTGACGGCTGCCGTGCGTCTGTTCGTGAGTCGACCGGCCGAGGTGCAGGACATGTTGGGCCGACTGCTGCACTTCTGCATTGGTGAGTCACATAAAACACTGCTCCGGCTGCTCTAACCTTAACCCTTCACCTCTGTAATTACCTCCTCACGTTAATATACACAGGCTGAGAGATAAAGATAGATAACTTGATAACTAGCCTTGTGTTTGCAGTCAATAAGGTGGAGCTATGAAGGGCAGAGAAAGAACATTCACACAAACGACCATGAGTCGCAGAACAAATGTCGAGTGGGCACGAGCATGACATCACGCTAGTAGTTGTCAGACTCTGACGGAGAAAAGAAGTTGCTAAAGTCATGCCCTGGTTCACAAAAGCTGAGTTAGGAGCAATAAGAAAGAAGTTACATGACAGATTAAGATCAACTTCTATTTCCCGCCACAGTCCGTTTGCTGTAACTCTTCTCCGTCTTTGTTTTTCCTTTCTCTGTACTGACGTCTCATTTTATACTCATGCTGATAACAACAATCCATGCTCGGCTTAATACTGTTTTTCTGTATTCAAGAGGTAGTTTCAGGGGCTGGTTCAGTGGATGCACCGCAATGTAAACAGGAAACAAGCGCAGTAGCCGCTACTTTAAGACCGTAGAAGAAGACTGCACAGTCACTAAAAATCTGCAGAAGAAGCAGCACAGTCGTCACTACAGCAAAAACAACTCCCGGATATTCAGCCAAAGCATCTTTCATTCTCACAAAGTGTCACAAAGTCTCACCAACAGTGTCCAGTGTTTCTTATCTGCCTGTTGCAGAGGAGACACAAAACAAATCTCCGAAAGCTTCTCCGTGTGCTGATTCGATTAATTCGCCAATTGAAATTCATGTGTTCAGAAGAAAATAAAGTTTGAAGCTCCACAACAAGTATTATTCGAGCGTGAACGCGCTGGACAGCTGTCTAAATGTCTGCACCCGGTGAAAGTGTGCTGTCCCCCCTTGTGTCCAACTGTCACCGATCTTCCCTTCTCCCCGCGCGCTGGTCCTTGTTGTTTCCTTTGCCATTTTATTGATATGAATAACTTGTAAACCTGTCAATGCCTGTGTTATTATAAGCTGTCAATCTCTGTTTCCACATACAGGAAGATTAGCTCGCCATGACACCATATAAACTGTGAGCACAAAATGTTACGACTGTGACGGTTTTCTGTGGAGCGTTGTCTTGTAAACTAGGACTAAGACACTTGTTGTTCCAGAGGAGGAGAGCGACATGTGCGTGCGAGACCAGGCCCTGCTCTACTACAAACTGTTGCATTGTGGGATGGAGGAGACGAGGCGGCTGGTGGAGGCTCGCGGCTGTGACCCGGGTCTGGGCGTTCTGATTGGTCGACCGCAGCTCGGCGTCAGCAGCTGGTCCCAGAGCTTCAACACTCTGCAGCCGCTGTGCCAAAACACGTCCGATTCTTCTGTCAGAGCGACCCCGGAACATGTGACTTCTGACCCCAGGACGGAGCTGAGCCAGGAGCTGCAGGAGTGTGAAGTACCCCCCGAACACGTGACCTCTGAACCCACGACGGAGCAGAGTCTGGAGCTGCAGGTGGAGAGCGCTGTCACAGGTAAAGATGAGGATTTTAATCATCTTTAAGACTAATTGTGGACCAGAGTCAGGACTAAACGTGGACCAGAGTCGGGACTAAACGTGGACCAGAGTCGGGACTAAACATGGACCAGAGTCAGGACTAAACGTGGACCAGAGTCGGGACTAAACGTGGACCAGAGTCAGGACTAAACTTGAATCAGAGTCAGGACTAAACAAGACCAGAGTCAGGACTAAACGTGGACAAGAGTCAGGACTAAACGTGGACCAGAGTCGGGACCAAATGCGGACCAGACTCAGGACTAAACGTGGACCAGAGTCAGGACTAAACGTGGACCAGAGTCAGGACTAAACGTGGACCAGAGTCGAAACTAAACGTGGACCAGACTCAGGACTAAACGCGGACCAGACTCAGGACTAAACGTGGACCAGAGTCAGGACTAAACCTGAACCAGAGTCAGGACTAAACCTGAACCAGAGTCAGGACTAAACGTGGACCAGAGTCAGGGCTAAACGTGGACCAGAGTCAGGACTAAACGTAGACCAGAGTCAGGACTAAACGTGGACCAAAGTCGGGACTAAACGTGGTTTTTGTGGTTGTAGACCGGCCTGATCCTCTGGCAGAAGCAGAAGTCAGTTTGTCTCTGTCTCCGGCTCTGACTCCGGAGACGTTTCAGGACCTTTGGCTTCAGCTGCAGACTTTACACTCAGACCAAGGTAACACACTTTTACTATTCACATCAGATCATATTTTTGTCTGTTTAAAGTGTCACTAATATTCCAGTCACTTGCAGTGGAGTACGAGCTTTAGAAACTGTCAGATTTATGAAACTATTCTTGTTTTCCCTCGTGTCTCCTCAGACTCACAGAACACCGAAGACTTCCTGGTTTGGGAGAAGCTGATTGGCTGCCCTCCGCTCCCCGTGGACTCCCTCACTGCCTGCAGGCGGCGCTACAGCTGGTGAACATCCAGACCATGGCGTTCAGTCCGTGCGGCTCCGTCCCTGGAAAGCTTACCTCTACACGCACGCGCAGACCTCACGCGGGACGCTGATCCTGGCCCAGCTGCTGTACCCGGACCGGAGCGGGTCTGCGGAGGGCGGGTCTGCGGAGGGCGAGTCGCGGCGGGAGGGAGAGAGGACGAACGTGAAAGTGACGCTGATGCAGAAGCCCGGAGACGAAGCGGCTCTGAGGGCTTTTCTGTCTGTTCTCAGCACCGTTTTGAACACTGTGTCTTTACAATGTGACGCCAGTGAACAAAACAAAAAACACTAAAGGCATAGAAGATTTATTTTATTTAAATGGCTGCACACTAAAGATTGACAAAAGTAGGTCGGGGCTAGGGTGACCACCTCAAAAACTCCAAAAGTGGGACAGGTTCGGGGATTTGGTGGGACATGGTGGGATGGACTCGACAAATGATCTAATTTTTTATACTAAGTTTGTTTTGAACCAAACAGATAATATACAGATGCATATAGGATATTTTGAAATGTATAAAAAGTTTTCTGCACTGCAAAAAAGGCTATTCAAAAAATATTTTGAGGTAAAACGTCTTATTTCAAGTTAAATAATCTGCCAGTGCAGTAAGAAAATGTGACAGAATTTTTAAGCAATTATTTTCTTGATTCAAGTAAAGTCAAATAATCTGAGTCAGACTTGGTCTCGTTAAGTGAAAACATCTTAAATTTTGTCTATTGAGATAAATATACTTAATTTAAGTCATTTTATCTAAGTTAGATTTTCCTTTTTTGCAGTGTGAATAATACATTTATCAGCCTACATAAATAATTGTTTTATTTGTTGAAATATATTAGGCTGTTTAGAACAGGTAGTCATTTTATGGTCTAAGATAGGCCTAATGTTTGCATTGATTAAGAAGTGTCTTGCTGTGCCTGTTTTTGATGAGCTTCGTTGTATGGCAGGTTGTTTTAGTCAGATTTCCCTCCGTGGTTGATGGAGAGGCACATGCATTTGCCTTTCTCCTTCGCTGTTGCCGCTAAGACTGAAGTTGAGTTTTCCTTGGTGGGCGGGACCAGCGACGCGCAGACTGTTGATTGACGCGCGGTGCTGCTTATCACACGGACACGCACAAACAGGGATCAGACAGATGCCCGAATTCCCGTTTAAACGTGGCGTTATAAGTGTTATATTCGCTGTGTTTGATCACCAATGAAAAAGCGGGACACGGCCATGATATGCGGGACGCGGGACACGGGACACGGGACACAAGCCTAAAAAGCGGGACTGGTGGTCACACTATTTGGGTTAGGCCAGGTTATAGCCATATCCATAAAGCCATATCGAACATCTCCAGCTCGAGATTCTATTAATCGTGATAAAATCATAATCTGGATCCAAGAATATTATGATATTTATATTTTGCCACATCCCCAAGCTGAAGATTATAAACTCTTTTTTTAGATTGTTAAATCAGTAAATGAACAGAATCTAAACAGAAGGATTTGGAGACCTCTAGTGTTGAAACGAGGAAAGACATTCTTGACTTCTGTTTGGAGTAAAAGCACTAAATCAACACATCTGTGAGCAGTGTTCAGAAGAATACTTTGAAAATGTATTTTGTATTATGGTCTGTAACTTTGTCAATTCAGAGACTTTGTTCTGAATACTTGAAATACTTTAACTTTAACAGTGAAAAAACAAGACTTAAAGCGAAACTCTGCAGGTGAAATGAATCTGTCAATGAATAAATATGTTCTGCAGTTCACTCACATAAATGTCAGAATAATATATTATATGTATGTATGTAAATAGAGGTTGTGCAGGTGACATGACTCATTCTAAATGTTCATACTGAGAGAGAGTTAATGGAGAGAAAGAACATTTTCTCTTGTAAGAGTTCAATAAACAGCTAAAACAGGGAAAATAAACTACAGTTTGATAACAAATTCAACCCACCACAAGTCTACTGAGCACTGGGTTTGTGACTGACATGTAAAAAGAGAAAATCAAGTCAACAGTTGAAGCAAAGCAGATAAACAACAAGACTTTAGCTTCTCACACTTATCAGACATTGAAATCACACACAGTTGAACTTATTACCTTTTTCTTCTTAAAAAAAAAAAAAGTTTTTAAGTTCGTTTGTTGCAGTTAAAATGTCCTAAATCATCAACTGTTGTTTGCAGACAAGCTGTTGCCACGACAACAAAGAAACACACTAAAGAAATGCTGCTCATTCTAAATGTTGCTAAGCATTATTTGGAATAAAAATATGTCAGTGCAGAACCTCTATTGTTTCTTATGCAGTCAGGTTCCCTTCTTGACAGGACGAGTGAAATGAAAGTGTGGTCACATGACTGATTTCTTCTGTGGTTCTTTGGAAACAGGGGGGTGGCACAACTTCCTCACTGGCACTTAATTTCCCCTACAGAAACGAAACATCTGAGAAGAGTCTGGCTTTGTTCTCTTCCTGTAGAACTGGGTGTCAAACTAATTTTCACAAAGGGCCACATTGGCATCGGGCTGGTGCTCTAAGGGCCAGTTGTAACTGAAGTTAACCTCACTGATCTTTGACATAGTAAAAAAAAATAGTTGTATATGATTATTGTATATTTATTGAAGTGATGATTACTGAATATACATCTGCATTAGTCTGAAAAATGATTTACTCTTTAAGTTTCAGACAAATCATTTCATTAGGTTAAGACAACCAGATTACTTCTGGCACTAATATAAAATTACAGTAAACCTTTATAAGACCTTGAGGGCCGCATGAAATGAGGTGGAGGGCCGCATCTGGCCCCCGGGCCTTGAGTTTGACACGTGCTGTAATGTTGTGATGTAACAGTAAAAACAGGGCTAAAAAATTAGCAAGTGGTGCAAATCCGAAGCTGTAATGATTCTAAAAACACACTGGAGCACTTCCATGTGTCACCACTTAATGACATCACAAGTTTAACAGCTTGTTTTCGGTTTAAACAGAAAAACACTGCCTAAATGTGGTGTATTTTTGCTTTAAAAATATGTTTGAATGACATAAAAACACAGCTTCGGGCATGTTTTTGATAACTGAACATTACTGCGTGTGTCACGAATTCCAAAAACGTGCCGTGACACAGACCCTTTAAGGTGCTGGCTGGCGTAGAGGGAGCGCGCGAGGACGTGAAGCTGACAGACACAGACGCACGTGCGGAGGACGTAGAGAGGACGTAAAGCCGACAGAAGCGCTCCCAACGGTAAGTCCTGAATAATTCTCTATTTTTAACAACTTCTGCTGCTATTTCTCACAACATGTCAAGCTAACTTTGTCCCACGAGTTATTTCTGTTCCGTTTCGTATTTCCAACGCTTCTAACCGACGTTTTACAAACACGTTATTAACTTTTAGCTCGATTTTAACGTTGCTCGCGCGGGTTTTGAGCGAAACTGCGGTTGATTTTCGTTCGTTTTTCCTGATTTAAACCATCAAATAAGTTTGTTTGACCTTGGTGAAGTTATATTTAGCTTATCTCGGAGTTACATCGGGCTACACCTGTTGTGTCAGAGCGACTTCCTCCTGGTAACAAAGGCAGGAAAAGTTAAAAAAAAAAAGCGACGCAGCGAGAAGAGAAAGTTAGCTCGAAATTAGCTTGAAACGTGAGAAATAATGTGTGTTTTTTCGGTTTGCGCTGTTCTGATTTACTCTGGTTGTATTTGCCGTGAGAATGATCGGGTAAATAGTGAGAAAGACGCCCCCTCATGTCGTAAAATCCACACGGGAAAAATGGAAATAAGTTTGACGCTTGACTGAGTTGAAAATAATCTTTGACCTAAACGGCAGAGAAATAATAGCAAACAAATGAATATTGAAAGATTTCAGTTGTTAGTTAGTTGTAGCAGTTCGATAAATGATAAGGCATATGTATTTCCTCTTATATAGTTGAAAATGTAATGTATTTGTGTTTGTATTATGGCTGTAACAAGTTAATCGATTAATCGCAACTAATTGATTAATTGTTAAATGTTTTAGTAATGAAATAATCGTTAAAGTGCCCATGACAGGTTGAACTACTCATTTCACACAGACGTAGTTAAGATCAATATATTTAAGGTTTTACTAAACATTTTTCTAATTTCATTCCAGTTTGGCAATTTAAGAATGTATTAAAAATGTACTTCCTGTTCATTAAGTATGACATCACTCTGGGTAGTTGCCTAGTGTGATGTCATCAGTGCAGAACTCTGCTCTACTTCCTGGTGTTTTCAAAATATTTTCAAAGTTTTCTCCACAAACTTGTTCTTGATTAACGTAAAACTATAATTTATAATTACAACAGTTATTAACCTACCAAACTAAATAAAAATTAGAAAAAATTTCAAACCTAACATACGCACTTTAACTGGTTTTATTTAGGCTTCAAAACATGTCGCGTACAGAGAAAATCTCAGATCGAATAAAATTGATGACTGTGAGCGATGAAAATTGTGCTTAACTCTTGTTTTTGTGACGTTTTGTATTGAAATTGACCAAAAAACTTCTTGGTTGTCCCAAATCATGTCCCATCGAAACTATTTATCTAACTATTTATACAGAAAACAAAGTGTATTTATTTAATAGAGACAGATAGGTCTATGGTTTCGTTTAAAATCTTCAGCTAATTCACGTTTTTGTTATTGTTCAATGCTATATTAGTAGTTGACAAATAGAAGTTTTGGTCGACTAACTCCACTTAATCAATAAAACAACTGAAGGACTAAAGCAGGGCTATTCAAATAGACTCCCACAAAGCAGTATGATGTGGCCCACTTGGTAAAATGGGCCATGGACTGGGCCACATTGTAAAGAAGCCTGGGAAACAATCTGTATTTGATTTACAGTGAACAGTGGTGGATACAGCAACATAATGCTTTGAAATAAAGACTGGCCCATCATAATAAAGTGGGCCAGGTACTGGGCCACATTTCTTGGTTAGATCTGGTAACCTGCAGTAGCCTTTTAAATCAACTTCATCAGCTAAAATTCCACTGATATTTGTTTTGTTCACTTTTGTTCTGGTTCATAAATTGTTCTCTAGGCCTGTTCCAAATTGAAGTAGCAAATATGTAGTCCTAGAGTCAGAGTAAAATATAATTGAATAGCCCTGCTGTAGAGAAATAAAAACAGACGCAGCATTAGTTATTATCACTATAGAAACAACTCTGGTCTTGGGCACAATCTTGCGTCAAAAACTGCGATGTATTGTACAACTGCCGGCCCACAAGCCGTGGTCCTCGATAAAATCTGGCCCTCGAAAAATAAAGTTGAATAGACCCGTTCAGAGCCTACGTCATTTTGGGGGCGGAGCCGCACTGGTGCCCTCCGCAGAGTTTCCCCATAAGTTTCTATACAAAACGAGTAAGCTGTACTAACGATATTAAACGGTTAGAAAACTTAACAATGATTTCAAACGAAGCTCTGACCATTCCTAATGTGTTCCCTGGGTTTGCATCAGTGACACATTTTATAACTCGGGATTTTTTCGGGCTAACTAGCTTGCCGCTAAAATCTATAGAAAAAATGAGGGATCACCATCAAAACAAATACATCGCCTCAGAATCATGTAAGTTTATCCTCTGAGTCTTTTATACAATAATCTTCTGTAGAAATCAGCACAAAATAATACCACAGGTGCAGTTTACTGTGAGTCTAATTCTCCACTGATAATTGATAAATAATTAACACAACTTACACAAAAATCTTAAGCAATGTCACGTTAACTCACCTCCTGTGCTTTCCCGCAAATTACGTCGTCAAGCTCATCAAGGAATATGTATGATCAAAGCTTTTCTCTTGTGCACATGAGTTTTTCCATCAAATATAAGTAAATATCAGGTGGCTGAATGTCGGGACACTTACTAACGTCATGCTAACATTCAGTAGATAACTGTACATGGATCTGGAGTTACTAACGTCATGCTAACATTCAGTAGATAACTGTACATGGATCTGGAGTCGCTTGCTGTTCGTTAAATTGAGTTTTTAAAGAGAGTTTTGCGATTTTTTAATGAAAATGCACCTGCGTCGCTTGAAAAGCCTGAGACTGGGCACCACTCAGGGCTCCAGTTAGCGCGCGCAGCCATCTTTGTTTACTAACAGTAAATGGGTCTAATAGCCCTGGACTAGAGCCATAATTTAAGCAGTAGTTTCTACTTCTCCTAAATGTTTTCAAACTATGTTACACTGGGAAAAATACAAACTTAGATAAGCTGATATGAAAATGTGCCTGTAGTAGATTAAACATTGTTTTAGGCATGATTTGACTCCTGCAAAGATTTGCTAATAGAAGAAGCAAATTTTATTCTTTTTTGAAGTGAAATGACTTTTGTCTGTTTTCAGGTGAGAAAAGCTTATTTTTCTTATGCTAAGTAAAACTACTAGTTTTATAGATCTTGTTCCATCTGCAAATCCTTCCTTAAGACAGTCAAAATCCACTCAAAACAAGATTAAAATACACTTGTTATCTTATTAAGATGGTACATTTTTCCAGTGAACCTCGAAATCGAAAGAATTACCTTCCATCTAATACGTTAGCAAGATAATCATTACTTGCAGCCCTAATTTGTATTGCAATATACCGAGTTACTTTGAGTCACACATTTGTTAAGACATTGCATAATACTAATTCCATAGAAGGGTTGCAACTTTTCATTATTTAAGCAATCACAAGGACACAGATGGTACAAGCAGCTCTGCCTTTGTGCTTAATATAATTGTACATTGTCCTTGATAAAAACATTACATTACCATTAGTTTAGGCGATTATCCTTTTGATTGATTGATTGGTTGTGTAGAACGTTTGAGTAACTTGAATTCTGCTGAGCTACAATGAAGAAATGTGCCATCTTAAACAGATTACAAGTTCATTTTAATCTCAGGGTTGACTGTCTGAAGATATGATTTATCAGTAGAAGATATAAAACATGTAGTTTGACGTAAAATAAGGAAGGACATGATAAGCATATCTCACTTGAAAACAGGAAAAAAAAGTCACGTCACCTAAAATAAGAACAAAGCTTGCCTGTTCTAATCTTATACTGTGTTTCAGGTAACTGGGAACCGATAACATGCAGGTTAGGGAGCGCTTGGTGGTAGTCGGAGGTTGAGGCGCCAGGTGTTTAGGAGACTCTGCTGCGCTTGTGACTCTGTCTGTGAAATGCTCTATACAAATAAAGATTACTTACTTACTTACTTAATTACTCATTTCCCACTTCCCACTAAAAACGCGCTGGAACCACAGACTGTGGCTGTTGAACTGGTAAATACTAGTCTACCACTTGTGAACTAGGGCTGGGTATTGCCACAAGCCTTCCTATACGTTTCCTGAAACATGTTTATCCCAATAAAATTCCCTCAATACAATATGTACTGACCAAAATGAGAAAATGTTGGAAAAACTACAGAAAGGATTGTATACTACCTGTAATTTTTTTTTTATTTAATTTATTTAATTTTTTATTTTTTTATTGAATATGGACATAACAATTGCACTGGATGAACCCGATGCATTGAAGTGTTTTAGTACAAGTGCTAATTTTTAACACCTGTTGATTGTTTATTTTTACTAAAACAGTAACAATAAACAATAAAAACATACATTTGATTAAACATGGTCATGTGTTCAGCTCTGTTGTGATTTCAGCCACAGCTTCAGACGTTAGTTCAAGATGTTTGAATCTGTCTGTAGTTTTAGTTCTGTTCTGAACTAAAACTATACTGCAACAAACTAAGATAAGGTATCCTTTATTTGTCCCACAACAGGGAAGTTCCAGGGTTGCAACGCACTGTTCAAGAACAACATGGAATAGAAACATGCAATCAAACACAATTCCCTTCTCATTCTCACCCTCCGCGGGTGGTCTCTTCCGCTTTCCAAGCTCGGGTCCTCTACCAGACCCAGGGAGCTTGAGGGTTCTGCGCAGTATCTTGCTGTTCCTAGGACTGCACTTTTCTGGACTGAGATGTCGGATGTAGTTCCAGGGATCTGTTGTAGCCACTCATCCAGTTTGGGGGTCACGGCCCCCAGTGCACCGATCACCACGGGCACCACAGTTGCCTTCACCTTCCAAGCCTTCTCCAGCTCTTCTCTGAGCCCTTGGTATTTCTCTAGTTTCTCATGCTCCTTTCTCCTGATATTACCATCGGTATTGCCACATCCACCACCACGGCTCTCCTCTGCTCTTTATCCACCACCACGATGTCTGGTTGGTTCATTACCATTCTGTCTGTCTGTATCTGGAAGTCCCACAGGATCTTGGCTCGGTCATTCTCTACCACCTTCGGAGGTGTTTCCCACTTAGATCTTGGGGTTTCCAGTCCGTACTCGGCACAGATGTTCCTGTATACTATGCCAGCCACTTGGTTATGGCGTTCCATGTACGCTTTCCCTGCCAGCGTCTTACACCTGCAGTTATGTGCTGGACCGTCTCGGGGGCCTCTTTGCACAACCTACACCTTGGGTCTTGTCTGGTGTGGTAGATCTGGGCCTCTATGGCTCTGGTGCTCAAGGCCTGCTCCTTACAAAATGTAATGTAATGTAAATGTTTTGCCGTTACAAGGGCAATACATTTACAACAACTTTACTACACTGTTTTTATAGTTTTTTCTGCTTTATGACATTTGTCTTTTAGATCAATGTTATTTTAAACTCACTGAATCGTAGTTGGATCTTCTCTCTTTCTTTTATATGTATTTTGTTCCCACTGTAGAGAATCCTTACATCAGACTATTTACCATCAAACAAAGGCTCTCTGAAATCCTTTATGTCTGTATAAACATTGTGATCGGCGCAGAAACGTTGAGTCATGTTTAGGTTCGGTGTTTCTATTGACTCCAGTTTGTTATTAATAGATCTGGAATGTGACTCGAACTGGTTTAACTGATTTAACATCGATGTTCACAGCTGATCAAACTTTATCTGAGTGTTCCAGAACGTGGAGTTTTTGTGCTCGCTGGGATTGACAAAGAATCCATTTTTACATTTGTCTTAGGTCTGTTTCATATTGCTCATGTTGTTGTTCATTACTGTCTTGGCCTCATGAAAACAGTCAAAATTGTGAAAGTCAGGTCTGAAATAGAATCATGTTTTAGTGTAAATGTAGTGGAACCTGTCAGAATCGTCCTGAACTGGTGCAAAGGCAAATCAGGGCCAAACTTCAGAGCTCAACAAGAGGAAGGAAGTTATTTAAATGAGTCCTGTTATAAAGCCGGGTTTATGCTTCCTGTTTGCTGCAGATATACTGGCTGGTTTTCATTTACGTAGGAACTGGGCTGTTTGCTTTGTTGTTTTTCCACATTTGTATCTTAGAACAGTATATCGGTATATAAAGGTGTTTTGGACAAGTGCAAAAAGAGAATATTGAGTTTTTATAGAAGTTCTTTTGTCTGAAAAATGCTTCTCAACATTGTGAGTGAAAAGTGTGAGAAGAACAGATGATAAAATGTGTTTCTGCTGTGAAAAGTCATAAAGTTAAATGAAGTTAAGTCTTTGTGTTGGTGTGACTTGAAGGAAAGAGAGAGGAGAGAAAGAGGGAAGAGAGAGACAGAGGAGAGAAGAGAGAGAGGAGAGAGAGAGAGGAGAGAAAGAGGGAAGAGAGAGAGGGAAAGTAAGAAAGAGAGAGAGAGACAGGAGAGAGAAAGAGAGATGAGAGAGAGAGAGGGAAAGTAAGAAAGAGAGAGAGGAGAGAAGAGAGACAGAGGAGAGAAGAGAGACAGGAGAGAGAGAGGGAAAGTAAGAAAGAGAGAGAGGAGAGAAGAGAGACAGGAGAGAGAGAGAAAGAGAGATGAGAGAGAGAGGGAAAGAGAGAGAGGAGAGAGAGGGAAAGTAAGAAAGAGACAGAGGAGAGAAGAGAGACAGGAGAGAGAGAGAAAGAGAGATGAGAGAGAGAGGAAAAGAGAGAGAGGAAAGAGAGAGGGAAAGTAAGAGAGAGAGGAGAGAGAGAGATGAGAGAGAGAGGAAAGAGAGAGGGAAAGTAAGAAAGAGAGAGAGAGAGAGTGGGGAGAAGGAGAGAGAGGGGGAAAGTAAGAAAGAGAGAGAAGAGAGAGGAAAGAGAGAGGGAAAGTAAGAAAGAGAGAGGAGAGAGAGGAAAGAGAGAGGGAAAGTAAGAAAGAGAGAGGAGAGAGAGAGTGGGGAGAAGGAGAGAGAGAGGGAAAGTAAGAAAGAGAGAGAGGAGAGAGGGAGACAGGAGAGAGAAAGAGAGATGAGAGAGAGGGAAAGTAAGAAATAGAGAGAGGAGAGAGAGAGAGGAAAGAGAGAGGGAAAGTAAGAAAGAGAGAGAGGAGAGAGAAAGAGAGATGAGAGAGAGAGGGAAAGTAAGAAAGAGAGAGAGGAAAGAGAGAGGGAAAGTAAGAAAGAGAGAGAGACAGAGGGGAGAGAGAGGAAAGAAAGAGGGAAAGTAAGAAAGAGAGAGGAGAGAGAAAGAGAGATGAGAGAGAGGGAAAGTAAGAAAGAGAGAGAGGAGACAGAGAGAGAGGAAAGAGAGAGGGAAAGTAAGAAAGAGAGAGATGAGAGAGAGAGAGAGGAAAGAGAGAGGGAAAGTAAGAAAGAGAGAGAAGAGAGGAAAGAGAGAGGAAAAGTAAGAAAGAGAGAGAGAGAGGAGAGTGGGAAAGAGAGAGGAGAGGGAGAAGAGAAAGAGTAGAAAGAGAGATAGGGGGAGAGAGCGACAGGAGGGAAAAGAAAGAGTGAGAGAGACGGAAAGAGGAGGGATAGAGAAAGAGGAGAGCTTGTGCGCTGGAGGAGAGGAGACGACTCACACATGAGATTAGTGACATGAAGCTTTAAGGCAGAACTGTACCTGTACATGACATGAATGTTACACTTTTACAGTGTAAGTTTTCTTTTGTTTGGCAGAAATGTGATAAGGCCGAGTATTGCCAAGAGCCTTCTGATATCATACACATCGCCTAAGTGTTTCTCCCGATACTGTACGTAACAAGATCTATTTTACTGACTGAAATGAGAAAATGTACAAAAACTATGCGTATCATATCGGAAGGCTCTTGGCAATACCCAGCCTTATCACATTTCTGCCAAACAAAGGCTTCCACTGGACCTGAGTGCAGCTCTCCTTAAAATCAATGTCAAAACCAAATGCAGAAGAATTGTATTTTCACACTGCTCTTAAAGGAGACCTATTCTGATTTTTATGTATATTTAGGAAGAAACTAGGGCATTAGTACATCAGTAATTCAAATTAGTGATGCACCGATCCAGTTTTTTCAGTTCCGATACCGATCCCAATACTTTAGAATTAAGCATCTGCCGATACTCGATATCAACCGATATATATTATATTATATAATCTTTATTTCAGACACAAAATGGTCCATATTTAAGTAAAAGAAAGCAAAATTAAAAAGTACAATTAAAAAGTACATTACAGAACAGTACAGTTAGAGAGTCTCTTTGCCCAGTGCTTTCTCAAAGCAGAGGTGTAGCGGCATGAGCTCAACTGAGGGTTGGTCAGAGTTTTTATAATTGTATTGTCAGACTTGTCCAAACGCTGCATGAGTTTATAATCAGGTGTCTTAGAAGTGCTTCACAGGTGGGAATGTGAGCATTCACAAACAGCTGACTAGCGCTGTGCCACCTGGGCACCCGCAACAGAAGTCTAAAAGCATCATTGTAGGCAACTATTAGTTTTCGAAAGGTTCCATATCTGTAGTTCCACCACAGAGGAGCAGTATACAATGGAGAACAATAGGCTCTGAACAAAGAGCATTTCACTTTGTAGGAACACAAACTAAACTTTCTCATCAACATATTTGCCTGAGCATACAATTTACAATATTGCCTCTTAATGTCTCTGTCATCACACCAGTCCTCTGTCACAAAGTGTCCAAGATATTTAGCCTCTTTAGTTTGGATCAGAGGCTGTTCACAGAGCTTGAAGACAGGAAAATTAGCATTTTTGTCACCTTTACTCCTCACCACCATGATATTACTTTTTGTGGGATTATACTTGATGTCAAATTCTCTACCATAGTCTGAGCACACTTTTAAGAGTTCTTGCATCCCTGCACTGTAAGGGCTAAAGATGACAAGATCATCAGCGTACATGAGATGATTCATGATTCTAGTGCCAAAAACACAGCCTGTTTTACACATATTTAACTCTGTAGACAGTTCATCAACATAAACATTGAATAAAAATGGGGAGAGAATCCCTCCTTGTCGGACACCATTGCTAACATGAAAGGTTTCTGAAAAGGCATTGTTCCATTTGACTGTAATTATTTGATTAGCATACCAAAAGGCAAGCAATCTAACTAGATATTTAGGCACACCTCGATTTAATAGTTTTAAAAATAACTTGTGGTGGTTTATCCTATCAAAGGCCTTAGTGGCGTCAATAAAACACAAAAATACAGATGAATTCAGACTAAGATATTTCCCAACTATTTCTTTTAGTGCATAAATACACATATCTAAAGATGCAATGAACAATTATTTTAGCTATGAACTCACAAGTCAAGCAGTTATTTATGTTGCATATTGACTCTTTTTAGGTGCATAATCAACTAATTAAAGATTAAAATAACATTTTGTTTTTACAATGAAATAACTTCAAATCCTTTCCCCCAGCACTGATATCTTGTTCATGTATCTATTCAGGTGGAAATTAGTCTGCAATGTCCTCTCTGTTTAATAATGTCCCATTTGTGTAATTTATTTATGTAAGAAAAACTTCATTGTGTTATGTTTTCATACAAAAGAGTAGAGACTAAGTTGTCTGTTGAATGAGCAATATCACATTTGACTCTGAATGAAGTGAATTAAGTTAAATGATCAAATTACCTACAGATGTATGTCTCCTAACGTTGTGGCAGTGTTTTTCTCGCGTTTTTTCACTCACCTGAATGTAACTTTTAAGGGTCATAAGGTCGAATTTCATTCACAAATGTTGATTTAGCAGCATAACTTTTGTTTTTGCTCAGTGATAAACTCTTGTAGTTAGCTGTCAACAGTGCTTTTTTGAATTGTTTCCACTGTTTGTGTCTATGTCTATCTTTCTGGAGGTGGGGTGTGCGTACATTGCCTCTCTTAATAAACAAAAATCCCTCTATAAGTTCAGTGTGGGCCAGGACCTGTGTAGTGCTTAAAACTTATGCTTGTGTACACCGACCTCTGAGGAGCGCAGATGCAGGTTTAAGAGCCGCTCTAGTCTGCAGAAAGAATCTGCATTAAGTTTCCCAACTTCTGGGGACAAATACAGACTTCAGTTGACTGCAGCAGTTGTAACAGGAAATTTGCAAGAAACCTGCACATGTCTCAACCCAAACTCGCCTCGCAGTCAGGTGTAATCCTTTACTTATCCAGTAACTTTCCATAATGGAAAATCATCGAAATATATCTATAATTACTGTTTTAGTTGATAAATCCTTGCAGTTCTAAACTCTCTCAGCTGAAGTGCTTCTAGTTGTTAAATATGTTTTTGTATATATGTTTTCAGAGATGGCCAGTGAGCTGCCCGGTGCCGTGTCCATGCCTGGAGCTGTAGGGGGCAGTCAGGTGCGGATGGGAGGAACAGTCCCAGGACGAGGAGGAAAGAGACGCTCTGCTGGGTAAGTGCTTTCTGCATCACACTCTTCAGCATCATGTTTACAAAGACATGAATAAATCATACACAGCACATGTACTGTGGATAAACAGTGAGTACAATCTGAGCTCTGCACAGCTCCAGGACTCACAGCAGCTCAACCGCAGCATGGGCATCAGGTCTATGTTACATTATCATACTTTTAAACAGCTACACTGCAGAACCGATCAGGGCTGTATATAAAAAAAGCACCTTTAGATTCAAAACAAGTGTTCAGGGGTTTCATTTATAGTGGGTGTATATGCGCAAAAATGTGTTATAAAAATAATTCTGATTGAATGAAAGTCACAAGTGAATAGATCATTTTGCAAATCACAAACCCTGACATTTCTAGCATGATTTCCTCCACAAACAATAAAATAATGACTTTCTGCATAAATACTGTTACTTCAGTTTTTTGTAGACAATTTTCAATCATTTTGTCAATCTTCTGGATGTGTTAAAATATGAACTTTGGCCAGACCTCTATTAAAACACTAATCTAATCGCACGCAATTAAGAACCACCAGTGTCGACATCGCATGGTTACATGCTTGCCTTATACATTACTAAGTCACACCTGATTGGTTATGTTTTCCTGGAGCGGAGGCTTCCTGTCACTCCTGAGGAGCTTTTCTCGGCTCATTCAAAACACATAAACACATTTAGAAGCAATGTTGTTCTTAAAATAAATAGTAGAGTAATTCCAGAGGACTTTGGTAATCTAAAATAGAAAAAGTATGTTAGAAATTAGGGCCCGACCGATATATCGGTTGGCCGATATTTTTGGCCGATATGAGTACTTGCATGTCTATCGGTGATCGGCCAAAATATCGCCGATATACCTCCGATATTTAGGGCATGTTGTACCTCATTTTAAAGCTTAGATCTTCCAGAATACAACCATTCTATTCAATCAGCAATCAGATTAATTTTTAGCGCGGTTATTAAATTTATTTGTGGAGGTGTTTCATTGTCGGACTGCACCTGAACGCAGCACCAGGCTGACGTGCTGCATCACTCACTGCATTGCGCTCTGAGGCAGCGCTGGATTTAAACGCTCTCAACTCTCCGCTACTAACGCAAGTAAAGGAAAATAACTTCATCACAGATGACGCCCGCAACAACAGCAAGGACTTTATTTCATCAAAATGTCCGTATGGAGAAGAGGGACGATCCTTGGCAGAAAGGACACACGGCTGCTGCTGCAAGAACAAGAAGTTAGCTTTCTCACTACTTTCTCTCGTTTGGAGTTGGAATAAAGGAATTATTTTTGTGAAGACTTGGAGTCTGAGAAGAGGTTATCTGGACGGTGAGTGTTGAAAACGTGTTTGTTTTAACTTTCATTGTTGTTACCTCACTGTAACTAGAAGTTAGCGGTTAGCTTATGATGCTAGAACAATAACAGTGCCTCAACTCTTTCTCTCTGGGGACTGTAAAGTGTTGTGTCTGTGTCCATGCCACTAGACACACATTGACATGTAAATTAGTCACGAAAAGAGGTGTTAATGGTCGGCATTTGCGCATTTTAATTGCGACGACGTCGTGCATATTAATGAGGCTAGCCGCACCTAGCCTCTGGAATTCACTTCAGTAGTACACCACTATCAATTAATAATGTGATACAAACAAGTTCCAAGCCTTTAAAGTCACTCATAAGAGGCTAACTAACACTTAATGTGACCTAAATAAACCCAACTTAAAATCACTAAAGCCAGACAGAATTTTTTTAACACCTGCTCCTAATGCAAAAGTATTTTTCTATTTCTAATTATATCGGCTGTCATATCGGCTATCGGCACCCCGAGCCTCCTTTATATCGTTATCGGAATCGGTTCCCAAAAAGCCATATCGGTCGGGCCCTATTAGAAATGTTAAAGTTATTAAAATAATAGTATATTAGAATGACAAAAGCATCTTAAAAAGAAAGGATGAGGAAAAACCCATTCTATGTTCAAAAGGATGAGAACTGAATAGAACTTCTTAGATATCACTTGTTAGCAATTCAGGAAGTTAACTCATATATGATCATGGCTTATTTTAGTTTACAACTTGAATGTGAATTTGTGAATCTTGCACCTGTGCATAATCTTTTTTTTTTTATCAAATAGATACAAATTGACTCTGTATCAATTAACAAATCAAAAGACATATTAAACTCTTATGTTTCTAAAATGCTCTTTCCTTGTTTTTCAGAATGGACTTTGACGACGAGGACGGCGAGGGACCAAGCAAGTTCTCCAGGTGAGAGAGAGTGAAGAAAGAACTGGGTTTTCTGTTGTCATCTCACCTGAAAACAACAGGGTATCAGCAGGTTTGATTCACAATGAAATCACTGGTATAAAACAATTTGATTTTGCCAGTTGCAGGTTTAGAACCTCCTCAGAAATACAGTATATTAAAAATATCATCAGTTCTCAACAGGAAAGATGTTGAAATTAGTTACACTACTGTTTGATGTGGATCCTGGTCCAATTGATCTCCTTTTGAAATTAAGCATGTTTTAACTTTATTTTTACTTTAGTTTATAAAGCTACAAAATATTTTGACAAAAACAAGAAATAAAGCAGAGTTCTAAAGTTCAGAGTTCTTTTTTTTTTTTCGGAAAAAAAAAAAAGAAGAACCACGTTACAGTTGAATTGAATCATAAAGAATGAGAAGTTGAATGCAGTGTTCTGATTGGCTGTGCTGGTGCGGTCCTCTGCAGTTTCACTTGCTGGTTTGTAAAAGGTGTTTTTGTTTATTTTTAAGCCGTAGCTGCAACCAAAATGAATACATGACAATGTTAACCATGTGTTTATTAGAGGAGTTTGTCAGATTTAAAACTTAAATTGTGTTGCAATGTGAAAACCAGCTACTCCACCTTTATATGTAGCAAATATAAAAACTGAGTGATATCAACAAAAAGGAGTATTTCAAATTTGTATTTATTTATTTTTGAGAAAAGTGTTAAAACATGTCTTTAGCCTGTTTACTACTTTTCACCACTGTTTTAAGAGAAGCAGAAATGATTCATCTTTACTATTACCATCCAGGTCTCACTCAGCTCTTTGTAATTTTCCGATATTTACTGAGAGTTAAATAAATAGATTTTCATTAGCGAGTACTTTCCGCAGAGTAGCCTTAAACCTGTTGATACCCTGTCCGTCTCATGACTCCACACCCTCACTTTTACTGCTTATTGTTTTTGAATGAATGTCCAGAATGTATGAATCCATTTTCACTATATTCTACAAGTGGTGACCTTTCAGAGTTCATTCACTTCATGTGAGGTTTCAGTGAAGAGGAGAGCGCCTACTGGTGGTCACAAGAGGAACTACAGCAAGTCTGCCTCCCAGGGTTTGACTCCATCACAGACATCTCCTATGTACTTAAGAAATGCACAACTAAACATTAGGCCTACATAAAAGTTTTCATAGTTAGTTTTAAAATACATGTTAATATTCCTTTGTATACTGTTCATTTTAGCTTTGTAGGCACAAAGATTTTTTTCTGTAGATCATATTCGGTTCGGTTTTCAGTTTTCAAAGTTGGCGGTTCAGTATTGACCCTATTTTGTCCCACCTACTTTTCTAGGATATGCACTTCCTGTTTAGCTGCATTTAGCCTGTAGATTTCAGTCAATGGGTTTATTTTAACTGTCATTATATTTAATTAAAGTTGCCCCACAAGACAGACAAACAAACACGTTAGCTACCTTAACAGAGCTAAACAGGAAGTGCATTTCCAAGCCATGTGGGCGGGACAAAATAGGGTCAATATTTTGGTAGATTTCAGTTCATGTTTTATTTGAAAAAAGAACAGTAAATGTTTTAATCTATTAACGCTGATGCTCTGCCGCATTAAAAAGATTTTTGATTACTTTTTTTTTTTTACTCAAATCGTTATAAATTTATTTTATTTTTATTTATTTTTATTTTTGGGGGGGGGGCGCATTTGCTCAGTGCGTTGCCTAAATGAACAGTGGCACATGACGTACGGATGCAACAGGAGGAAGCTCGGAGAAGCAGCAAATGTTTTTGGAACCTTTGAGACTGATTCGCGCGAGCGTGAATGTGGCGATAGACTTTTTTTTTCCCACAAGAAGCGGTGTTTGTGTAGGATTTTACTCACAGAAAGCTGTGTGACTACTGCGTGTGCTGGCAGCGGTGAGTCCAAATGTTCGTCTTTTCCAGCGATGATTCTGAAGTGTTTACGAGCGCGGAGGCACGTACAGTAAATCCAACAGAAACATTCACGCGGCACAAAGAAAGAAACGCTGATAAATTCAAGTCCAAAAAATAGGTTATTAAAATTCCAAAATATAAGTTAACGCATCGCTTTATTGTGTCCGTGTGGAAACGTGCCTCGTGTGAACTTCAGTTAGTTCCGGTCGCGCAAAGTGATTTCTGGGGCAACTAGACCTATTCAACTTTTGCATTGCAAAAATAAACCATAACAATTTCATACCAATGTTCATGTTTAGGCTTGCCCCCCAAATCTGATGTAGTTAGAAATAGCACCTGGGCCATTTTAGGATAATGTTACTTATATGTACATGATCTGACAACCACCCAGGCAAATATATTATGGAAACGTACTACATTACCATACAGTGTAACGTGGCACCAAATGAACAAAAACTAGAACCATGCTCATTATTGACTAACATGATTACAACTGAACATGCCTTAACACTAACTCAACTAATGATATGCGTACTGGTATGCTGAATATAAAATATACACATTGTGGACTAGTGCTTTCTCTGATCCTAGGGAATCATATCACAATATTATATGTAAAAAAGAAGAAAAAAAAAAGAACAGGAATAATAATTGACACATTATTACACACAAAAAATATGTGGAAAAAGTGTACTTTTCAAAAGACTTGTATGTCCTATTTTATTTATTAATTAAATATCACTTTAGTCATAGTAAAAGTACTATAGAAGAAACAGTTGTGAGTTTGCAATTACTCAGTTCTAGGCTCATATGACTGAAAGCTTTTTTAATTTTGTGTTTGCCATTTCCTGCCATTGCCCACATTTTTAAGTAAATAAATTGCTGTAAGTAGTGTGTAAGCTGTGTATTTGACGGAGTATCTTGTGTGTTGCAGGTATGACGATGATCAGGGGTCTGGTGGGGATAAGGAGAGATATGCCAGGTATGGAGAGCCAGCTATGGGCTTCTGTAGGAGATCAGGAGGCAGTGTGCTGAGAACGGACCTGCACAACCTGCACCGATTCTCAGTTAGACATCACATCATAGACAACATAATATAACTATAGCTGCTGGGTGATAGGATGATCAAAATGTTATCTGGTTGTTGCATCCACAGCCATATTACAACCCAGAAGAACATTTTCCTAAATAGTGTTGAATTAAAGTGCTACATTCAGTATCGGCATCAAAAGTTGTGAAGAGTCAAGGTCCCAAAGTTAGTGACATCATCATGAGACGCACAAATCTAAAGCTTTACTTCTTCAATTCCAGTTTATCTTAATACTCAATCATTGACCCTAAATCTAATTCTAATCTTATACAATTTAACCATGTAGTTATTGTACGTTTATTAAGTATTTCCCTTTTATAAAACTTGATAAAGTTTTTTGTTGCCAGATGTTGCCGTGTGAAGCTCCACTGCAACCAGTCTCCTCCTGGTTTTGATGGCTACATTTATAACTTGGGTTCAGTTAGAGTTAGGCTTAGGGGACCATAATTAATTATTTATACAAAACTAGACATTGCAGAGTCATGTGGCGCTGTTTTGGAAAATGTACTAATGGAATGTATTATTTTTCTATGCAATGCAGCCTTTTTCTATTTCTCATCCATCTTATTGGTCAGGCTCTGTATGAGCTGGATTAACCAGAGTGAAAATGTAAACTTTCAGAAGAAGAAGACAGCATTCTTTGTGTCTTAAAGACGAAATAAAAACACCAAGTCTGCATAAATTGTGATAAAATTGTCACCCAGCTCAAAAAAATTCTAAATATTGTGATTTTAAAAAGTATGGCCATCAGCTTTAATAAATGAACTGTTGACAGTTCATACTACTACTAAAACTGTGTTTAATACATTGAACATGGTATTTTGGGATTTAGTTTGCTAAATGCGATTATTCACATAGCTATTTTGGTTTTGGCACAAGTTCAAGTGACTTAAGTCTCAAGCCAATACAACATAGTATAATAGGCTTAAATAGTTTTTGTTGTTAATCTAATGTGAAATATAGCTTGGAAACATTTCCATGGAAACAAGCTGGAGGAGGCCCTTCTCCAGCTTGTTCTCAAAGGTGCACTGTATAACTTTCTGGTATTTTGGAACATTTTGAATTGGGGATAAATTTGCCTTAATGTGGAAAAATACTGCTAAAGAAGCAGCGTTTCCATGGAGATATACAAAAGGAAGCCCTCTTCCAGGCCAAACAACATTCCGTTTTGTAATAATGCAAGCAACCTCAATGCTAAGATGTAGATTTTTTATAATTTACAGTATTTAGTGTAACAAAGACACCTAAATGAGAAAAACACACTTTTTTTCCAGTCTGTTTTTTATCAGAAAGTTACACAGTTCATCTTTAAACATGTAAATAAAAAATACAGCTTTAGGGTCTTGAAAGCATAAAAGATACTGGAAAAAGTCCTGTATTGAAAGTCTTTCATGTCTTTCATGTTGGATTTGTTTTAGTAAGATTATAATTATTTGTCACAATATAGAATAACATTTTATGTGTAATGAGTAAATCCACTTTTGCACAAAGTTTACATTTACAGTACAGAAATAAAATTGCATTCAAATCCGCAAAAAATGCCCCATATTCTTAAATGGTTAAGAATAAAATTACATTATATTTTTATATACAACACATCTTAGTTTTTCATTATAGAGTTTTAAATTACCACTCTTCTTTTACATTTAAATTCTGTTTTAGAGCTTAATAAATTTAAATTATTTTTTTCCATAATAGTGATGCTTACTTTTACCTAAGCAGCATTACAACAGCTGAACAGCTTGTAAATTTCACTTGACCAAACAATGACAATAAATGTATATTTTATAATAATATACTTTTCTTAGTATTGAAACTTGATTTTTGAGAGCCTATGCTTTTCTTAAATTGTTACATTTTTATTTCTTTTGTTGTACATTTCCATTTATAATAGGTGTTTTAGAAATGTTAAGTGATTCTTCTCATTTTGACTATTCTCATGACAAAATATTACAGATCTCATCATCACCTGTGTGTATTTTTGGGTGTATTCTTAGTGTGTTTCTCATCTGATTTAGTTCCTTCCTCTGCAGAGAGAACCATAGTGAGATTGAGCGGCGTCGGAGGAACAAAATGACACAGTACATCACAGAACTGTCAGACATGGTGCCCACCTGCAGCGCTCTGGCCCGTAAACCCGACAAACTGACCATCCTGCGCATGGCCGTGTCCCACATGAAGTCTATGAGAGGCACCGGGAACACCTCCACAGACGGGGCCTACAAACCCTCCTTCCTCACAGAGCAGGTGCACTGGACTCTCACAGTAGAGTTGCAAAAGTCAGATAATCAGTACTAAAACTTCTTCATTTGAAGAAGAATCAATAGGTAAAGAACACCAGGAGAAAATGTGCCAACATCTGAGCTTTAAGGTGACCTCATGGTGATGTAAACATTGATATTCCAATCAATATTCTAATCATTTAATATTGCAAGAAAATAATTCTTTAACGGTCGTATCTGTGACTTCTGGGTTTGTTTGGATGATTTAAAATTTACACGGAGCTCAGATTCGTCTCTGTCCTGCTGTCGGTACAGCAGGCATTTCTTCCCTGTGTCCACTGCAATAACTACAGCGGAAGAGATCCTCTGTTTGTAGATCAGCAGCGATGCTCAAACTTTTACACACGTTTGACACTGGTAATATTATTATGTAAAACTGAGTTTATTTATTGAACTACAAATTAGACATTTTAAAACATAATTTGGTGTTAAAATTATGCATCTAAACCTAAATACCACAGACAGACAGTTTTGTACTTTTGCAGCGGGGGTAGGGGCATGGATCATTTTTTCATTCCAAGGGGGGCATGGCAAAAAAAGTTTGAGAAGCACCTGACTAAGCGACTAATGGACTACAGCTCATGCATGTGCAATATTCCAAGTCCTATTAAATTTAAATGTTGTCTTATCTGATAAACAATGGCCAAACAAACTTTGAACCAAAAGTCAAAAGGTGTTTGAATCTTATATTATTTTTTACACAATAAATATAATTGTAGTATAATCAGCTCCAGTGCAGTCAGTACTCTCTTAACCATAAAGCACAAATGTCACAGTCAAAACATTGACATTTATGACCACTAAAGGTCATAAATATACATTTTCCTTCACTTGGGAGATTACTTTATCGAGTCATTCTTATGGTAATAAACAACTTTCAGTATTTAATATTCAGATTTTGCATATCTAAAAAAAACAGTTGTAGTCTTATATACAGAGAATACCAGGCTGTGTGTTCTGATTACTGCTAATGACTACAGCAGCCTTTGAGGGCTAGACAAGGTTGTAAAACACACTTTTCAAAGACAATCCTATTATGCGAATAATCCTTGAAAGCTGTTCTTTTTGTTGATTGTGTTGAACAAAACAAAAAGAGGACATATTTTGCATTAAATCCATAACATTTTTTGATCTTTCCAGCTCAATTTGGGTTAGATAAATAACCATGTATTGTAGCTTCAGAGATTTAGCCACGCCCCCTTTTTAGTCCATTAAGCGGTCGATACGACATGTCTTTAGTTGACCAAGAATTTCTTTGGTCGCAATGTTAGTATGGTTAATATAAAACTAATTTGGACGTTGGGCTATAAAATGTTTATTCAGTTTTTTTCATATTTGAAAATGAGGTTTAGTACTACAGTATTTATCTGTTAAAGTTTTATTAAATCAAGTGACGCTTTAGTGAGTGAATTGAGTAAATATTGTCAGATGCTTTTTGCAGCTTTTGCCACTCTGACTAATCAGTCATGTTTTTGGTCAGTCTAGAGATTCTTTAATGAAATAAAAGGACTGTACCATTTTTCTTTTTATAAAATAATTTAATATCAGTTTTGCACCAGTAAAGATACATTGTCAAAGATAGATTGTGTTCAGATACATTGTCAAACCCTACACTGACGCATAAACTAGATTTCATTTGAAAGCAGCAGTTGAGGTAACCTTTTGTCCGGGTGTGTGCAGGAGCTCAAACACCTGATCCTGGAGGCAGCAGACGGGTTTCTGTTCGTGGTGGCAGCAGAGACAGGCAGAGTCATCTACGTGTCGGATTCGGTGACCCCCGTCCTGAATCACCCACAGTCCGAGTGGTTTGGGAGCACCCTGTACGAGCAGGTCCACCCTGACGACGTGGATAAGCTGAGGGAGCAGCTCAGCACCTCCGAGAACTCTATGACAGGTACTCAGCATGTCTGGTACTCTTCATTTCACAACTCATCCCATACGCATCACAATACAGTATTTAGGTTGTTAATTGCATCAGCTCATACAGCATGCTGGCTAAGTGGCTGGGACTCCTCACAGCTTCACAGCAAGAAGGTTCTGGTACGACTTCCAGATTGTCTGAACCTTCCTCAATTTTCTTATAACTTTCAGAATATTCTTCTGTTAAAGTGATCTGAACTAGCCTGATGTATCAGCCGGTTTCATTTCACTCCGTGGAAACCGTCTGATATGTTCAATGGTAGCGGGTTCTTTTTCGCATTAACCAATCACTTTTGATTGTTCTATAAGTACTGTAACTAACACATCAGTTCTAGTCGAGAAGTACAGGAATCATGGACGTTAGTGATCATTACCGTTTCCACAGAGTGAACGGTATGCGGCTGATAAATAAGCTAGAGCGGCACCATCACATCATAAAAAAGATATATTTGAATCTAATTATCCAGCACCTAATACTTCTGTAACAAACTTGCAGAACACAAACAGACGCTTGAATTTGACATCCCCACATAGTTTCTGTTCGTGGTTTGGTCAATTGTTTCTCATGTGATTCAAGCAGCAACAAACACTGAAATTCCTGACCTCGTTGCTGGAGTAAATTGAAATGGAGTGAAGGCCCTAGGTGACGCTAGCCTGGCTAATCCTGAAAAAGCCTAGCAAGAAAATTTGGAGCTATGTCCAGAGCACTGCACAACAGCAGCTCACTGCTCTGAACAGGTGTCAGTGATTCAGTGAGCCTGAATTATGTTAGTTTGCCATACAGGGTTCATAAAATTTATCTTAGCTTTTACCACAATGTCTAATCCGTCATTTAGACTGTTCACACTTTTACCACTACTATTTTATAGACAAAGTAAAACGCTGTTTTTGAGATAATGATGGGGTCATTATTAAAAAGAGTGAGATTACAGCTCGATCATTTTCAGTAGCACCAAAGTGTTAAGGTTAATTGGGTTATGACTGTAATTTTTTTTTTTTTTTTTTTTTTTAATGTTTCACTTAGTAAATGTCATTTTAGTAAATGAACAACAGAGTGAAGATTGTCTGTCCTGTCTGTCTCTAAGCATTACCCTCCAGCGAGCTGACCACTGTCCAAGGTGTTCCCTGCCTAAGACCCAAAGTCACTGGGATAGGCTCCAGCCACCTGTGACACCTAACAAGCAAAAATGATATAAAATGAATGAAAATGTTAGGTGTTTAAAACGCACATTATAAATACCGTACCAAAAATAAAGAAT
Organism: Mugilogobius chulae; assembly: GCA_038363315.1. NCBI lineage: Eukaryota > Metazoa > Chordata > Actinopteri > Gobiiformes > Gobiidae > Mugilogobius > Mugilogobius chulae. The sequence goes on from CM076398.1 coordinate 39,217,359, forward strand.
AATGGTAAAAATCAAACTGTGATGTACTGATCAACAGTTCCATTCTTCAATATTTAGAAAAGTTACATCTGTGCATGCCAGTACTGTAGGACTACACGGTAAATATTTGATTCTGTAAGCTACGCCAAAGGGGACATATTATGCAAAAATTGCTTTTTTTTTTAAGTTTTATTCCTATTCTAAGCTTCTTCAATAAAAACACTGCTGATGTTTTGTCTTTGAGATATGTTTTGTTCCCCCCAAAACACCCTGATCCTGATCTGGATGTCATAGATACATCTCTGAGATCTTCTCCGGTCCATGAATTATCCAGACTCATTTTGAGCATTTTTGTAGCAGTAGCCACAGATTGATTTGATTGTTGACCTTGTGAAATGTCCCTTTCATCAGTAGATACAGCTCTAACTCAATTCCTTATGTGTCATGTGTGCTTTACTACACTCTTTTTAATGGCTCTGCAGCATGAGATTACAAAGTAGAAGAACTCAGGAGCATGTTTGAAGGAAGAAAACAACACAAAAATGCATCATATTTGTCATTTAATGTGTTGAGAGATCCTGGAAGACTGCTGTAAAGTCATTTCCTTTGTGGCTAGTCAAAATATTCTGTTGTAATATTATAAACATGCAACAGCTTTATGTAAAGTCTTTTCATTCTGCACTAGAGGGCAGTAGTGCGTCACAAACAGCAGCATCTGGAGCTCATAATCACACAGAAGAGACGCTCCTTCAGTTCTGCTCATGAGATTAAACTCACCCAAACATGAGTTCATATTCATGTTTCATTTCTTATTTTTCTCTTCTATTCTATTATTGTTATTCTGCACCTTTTTTGTATCTTACATTTGATCACTGCAGGCTCCCCACAGACCTGACATGTAACCTGACTTGTTGATTTTACCAGCTGGTTTCCATGAAAATTAGTGTTGATTGATATGGCTTATTCTTTATAGCCGATAATAGGAATGTTTATTAAGGACAATGTACAATTTTGCATTAAGCCCAATGGCCGAGATGCTTGTACCAAATTCTAGCTTACAGCTAATTTACATCTGTAGTCTGGATTGTTAATTATAACAATTGTTTTGAACTTGGAGAAACTGATCAGCTTTGTTGGATTTTGGGTCGTTATGTAGGCAAATTTTAATCATTTTGCCTCATTTATGTGCAGTTCTTTGTAGCAATTTTGGACTTCTTTTTTATTATGCAGGGGTCAAATGCGGCCCTGCAGATGATTTAATATGGTCCCCAGGATTATTTCTGATTAATATTGATAGTGGCCCACCAATCAAATATATAGATGAGCTGTGACTGTAGAACTTCTAAAATGTACTAGAATACAACTGATTACCAACAAGTTGTCAAAAATGTTTCCAGGGCATAACAATCAGACCTTGGTTACCCACGTTTATTTACTTTATTACGTGTGTGTATGATGTAAAATGTAAAACAATGGATGTTAGAATATGTGTTACATTAGGCTCTACATAGTCTAATATGCTTATTTAGATAGAATATAACATAGTGAGTCTTGTATTGTTAAAATGTGGCCCTCCACCAACTCTGATTTATGTGGCCCTCCACCTACTCTAACTGATTGCTGCTCTTATGTGTTTTGGGCTGCACTTTCCAGGTTTGGTATGAGAAAATATATCCATTTATGACTGATGCATAGCTTTTTAGCACCGTTTCTTGGTTAAAAGTCATTATTAATGATAAAAGATACTATTAATCATGTTTTTTGTTTTTTTTTACAATGTTACAGCAGTGTTCTCTCATCATTAGTTCATTCAAAATTTGAGTACTATCCCCACCCACTTGTCTGTAAGTATAAAATGTAGGATTCAGCTCTTGTACTCACTGTCCAACAAAAAAAAAGTATTTTAAAATCTGCTGTTTATTAAATTTAAATTTTACAATGAAGAGGGGGGGGGGGGTATCAGTTCTGCAGGTTTGAACAGGAAGTGAGTGGACCTGTTTCTATTTCTAAGCTGTTTTAGCTCATTTTTGTGTTTTACAATGAACAAAATGTGAATTATTGATCTGCATATGCCATAGTTTCTTCCTAAATATACAGAAAAATCACAATAGGTCCCTTTAATTGAAAGCTGGGGTCACATGTTTTGAAAGTAATTTTGCCTATAAGCGCTACTTTTTTCTCAGCTTCGAACACTGCGGCTTATAGACAATGCAACAAATTATAGATTCTCATAGACTTACTATTAACAAGTGCGGCTTATATATGTACTTTATAATTTTTCTTACTTAAATCTAGTGGTGCGGCTTATATTCAGGTGCGCTCTATAGCTTGTTCCTCTCTGAAAACCTGGCAACACTGGTCAGTCTTTGTCTTGTTCATAGACGAGTGACAGCTAGATTTAGCCATTGGCAGTGAAACAGGAACTTTATGAAGATACAAGATGATTTTTTTTTTTTTCATTCATCATATTTAAATAGAAAACAGACTACAAGAATCATCTAAAAATCTAATAATGCTAAACATTTTTGTTTTTCAAGTATATTTACTCAGAAGTTGGGCGACTTTCCTTCACCAAGCAGCTTGTTTTGTCTCCGCTCTCTCTCTCTCTCTCTCTCTCTCTCTCTCTCTCTCTCTCTCTCTCTGTCTCTCTCTCTCTCTCCAGTACAAGTTATAGTGACATAGTGTTGATCAGGAGTATAAAGAATGCGTGGGGAGTAGGCAAGCGCACTCAGCTGCCGATGGCTAGCCTCATATTATCACGCTAAAAGGCTGCTTCCCATCAGTGCGGTGCAGAAAACTCCGATGTGCACATTCCACTGAAGAAAAACACCCCCCCTTCACACATGCACTCACACAACACACAGACTCCGAAGCATAACACATCACTCATTTTTTGTCTCACCACTAGCTGTGCACCTTAATTTTTGAGCTATGAAACCAGGAAATTTGAGGTAAAGCTTGTATAGTCTGAAATGACTTTGGCAGTGCATTACATATCAGCCTCAAGAGTTTATTCATGGGTATTTTGAGCTTTGTGAAAGTTCATTCATAGCAAAAATCGAATGCACTTAGAAATATAGGGTTGGACAGGTAAAAGTAGTGGTATACAAGTAGAAATGAGTAGTTAAGGAACTGTATAAAACTTGAGATTTTTTGGTTGTGGTTTGCACAGTAGCAGAATGGTTAGAGCTCTGCCTTCTCAACAAGGATACCTTCAAAACAGCCATGTTTGGGTTGAATAGGGATCACTGTAAATGTTCCCTAGTGTATGAATGAGAGAGTGAATGGTTGTCTGTCTCTAACCATGTGACAAGTTGATTACTGTCCAGTGGGTTTCCTCGCCTAAGGCCCAGTCACTGGCATAGGCTTCAGTTACCCGACACCCCTAATGGGAAGAACAAGCAGTAGAAATTGAATGAATAGTTGTGGTTTAAATCACATTCTTGCAACCAAATTTGTTCTTAAGGGTTTCAAGACTCATTTAATCGACCTGCAGCAGCAGCCTGTCCCAGGTGTTCTAACACCCACAGAACTTGTACCGGCCAAACGCAATAAAGGCAGCAAAAGCCCGGCTTTTTTTTCAATACATCTGTGACTGTGTAAAGACCTGCGCTATATTTGCCATTGAAGAAAGTAACTTCCTTAATGCATTATTCTTTTCTATGTAAATAACCGTTCGTAGCTAGTTTGGTGAATTTGGTGTAAAGGCTGTTAAGAAGGAATTAGGCTAGAGTTTTTTCTTCTTAAAGTCAAAGTTATGCACAGTTTTTTTTAAATACACACAACTTTTATAAATGAGACCCATTGTTTTTATCATATTTGTTACAATCCCGAAGGTTAGTGCTAGATAGTCTGGTCCTGAGGAACGGAAGTGAGCTTGTTGTCATGAGTTTATTTCTGTTGCTAAACTGGCCTAAACTAAAACCTAAAAGTATTAGAAGAAGGTGAAAGGAGGGACTGATGGAGGAGAGCAGCAAGTTGATTGTGAGAATAATAGTAAAAGGTAATGCTATTTAAACCGTTTAAACAGTTTGACAGCCAAAAAATATGTTTTAGTAATTTTTTTTTTTCAATATTTTTGGGACACTTTGGATAAATACAATTTCAACCAAAGTCACAGATGACCGCTGCTTTTTAAATGTGAAAGTAACTCAAAACAGAACCGGCCAATCCCAAGCTCATTAGGTCTAGATCTGTACAAGTTAGTCTATTTTAGCTCATTATAAAAGGATTTAGCAGTCAACAGTCAATCCCTTTTGTCTATATCTAAGGATTCTGTTGGTCAAACTATTCACTGTGCTGAGGCTGAAGAAGTTTATTTACCATCAGTACAAGACATACATGCATTGATAGTGCTGTACATTCTTTGCTACCGCTGGAGGAGTAGTCATGACATCACCCAAGATAACAAACATGAGCTGAGCTGGCATTGGTACGGCTGTTTCTTTATCAGTTCGAAGAGCAGGCAGAACATTTCACTCCCTTTTTTGTCAACCAATCAGTCTGCAGATGTGTTTTTAGTGGATGAAGAAGTTCTCTGGTCAATAGGCTTTGTGCACGGAACATCGGTTGGCTTGTTTATAATCACATTCGCTAACTTATGTACTTATGAGCATTTCCGGTTTAGTTCTTTTCTATGAGGTCTTCACTGTTAGTCAAAAAAATAATAGTCTGACATTGAACAGTGAGTTGCGATTTATGTCTGTGAAAAGTTGTTAAAAACTTCACGGGAATAGTTTATTATACCAGTGAAGATGTGTGTGTTTGTGTCTAATAACTCATTGGTGTAAATCAGTGGTTCCCAAAGTGGGGGTCGGGACCCATTGAGGGGTCGCAAAGCAAAATTTGGAGTTTGCAAGATAATTTGAAGATTTAATTTTACATCTTATTCCTTGACATCTGTTTTTTTAACTGTATGACTGAATTTTGGTCAGATAAAGCCATAAACTACTAAAATAAACACATTTTAACAGAAGTTTATTTATCTTTATTTCATTCATTACATACAATGAGATATAGTATGTATCAAATTGACAAACTAAAAATGAATGAAAAGGAGCTGAAAGAAGAGTATGATTTTCCAACTTAAAATTTTTCAGACATCTATTTTATTTAGTTGTGGGGGTCGAGAGTTGGGTATATGGTTATTTTGGGGGTCCCGATCAGAAAACCCTGGTCTAAATAGGCTGCTAATGGTGCATTCTAGGGAACTGGGATATTTCCCATCTCCCACTTATAAAAATGCGCTGAAACACCACTAGAACTGGTAAATACAGTTACTTGTGAACTGAGACCTGGGCGAGGGAGTCCCACTTCACATACGAGATCAACAATCAACACAAAAAATGATCCTGTGGGGTTTAACTGCCACAAAAACAATGTAAGCCCTGGTGACAGGTTTTTACTTTTGTTTAGCCTAAAGTTTAGCATTAGCTGTGTTCATAGTATATGTGTTTTTTTCGGTTTGGAACTGGGAACTGGTATTTTTCAACTGGGAAATATTCCAGTTGTGTGGAACACAGTATAACACCAATCGTAAATGCTCATTAAAGGTTGTTCAAAGGCATAGTTTACTAGATGCACAGTTGAACTCTTGATACTATCGAAAATGTAGCATCTGAGCTAGCCTGGTAAGATTTAAAGAACCCTGGATTATTACCGCGTTTGTTTTTCTATAGGGATGTTCGCCAAGCCAACGTGTGGTGTCAAAATATGGGCGTGGCCGCTCACTGACTGGCTGAACCAAAACTAGCTCCCATTGTTTTTCCATCAGGGCCTAATTGCCAAAATGAATCAGTTACGTTTGAAATGTTTTGCCAACCAAAGCGTTCCCGGACATGTGACAACACGGCAAACATTCCTATTGCTATTAGCATTAGCCTTCAAAAAAGTTATGAATGATCCAGAGAGTGTCAGCTGGTACAGACCTGTTCAACTGATTTGGGTCAACTTATCTACCAGAAGAATATTGTGTTGCACTGTCTATGTTGTAGCAACTGCGCGTCTACTATTTTAATGTCTGTGAGTATACATTAGCTGACTGACGTTACGTGCAGAGTCTATTACAGCCAAGAACCTGCTTATGCCAGAAAACAGCAGCACTGACCTCCCTTCATTGATAACTTGACCGACTTGGAGCACATTCCACACTGGAAGAAGTTGTCTCTGGCCAAACGTGTCAAACTGAAAGGAAAAACAGGCTTCTAAATAGTCACCAGTGGTATTTGTTCAGGATCTGTGACGGCTCAGGCCACAATGAGAGAGTACATTTTCAGAAATCATTATCTGTTAAAGGTCAGAGTCTGGGGCGCAGTCATGTGGCCATGTGTCATTATATCAAACAGAAGAAACAAGACCAAACAACAGGACATGTTTTCTAATACAAACAGGGCTGCTTGGTTATGCAAAGAAATAGAATTCAGATTATTTATAAGCATAAAAAATTGTTACCTTTTTTTTTTTTTTTTTTTTTTTAGCTTAGTTTTATAGGTTAAAGTGTCCATGACAGGTTGAACTACTCATTTCACAAATACGTAGTTAAGATCATTATATTTATGGTTTTACTAAACATTTTTCCAATTTCATTCCAGTTTGGCCATTTTTAGCATTAAAAATGTACTTCCTGTTCATCAATGATGACATCACGCTAAGTAGTTGCCTAGCGACCATTTAATAAATTGGGCCCAAACTCTTCAAATGTAACTTTTTTTTTTGGTCCTGGTATGTTTCAGAGACTTCCACCACCACTACTCACCGTTGAAGATTGTTCTAATCTTCAGAGTATTTATTCATTTTAGAATGAATTGAACAGGAAACCCCATAGAAATGAATTGAACAGGAAGTACTCATGAGTGCAGAAGTTAGCTATGTTGAATAAAACAAGCCAGCTGACGCGCTTGTGCACAGAGCCTATTTTAATCACCATTATTCAAACAGTTACAGTATTTGCCTTGACAGAAGGCTGAGCATTAGTGCACAGTAAATTCAGACAGTGAACAGATAAAGGAAATGAGAAATAGAAATAGTGTTTTGTAAAAGCCCTTTCTGCGAGCTTCTTTTCCAGTCAAGAATACAATTATGTGCGCGTATGAACACACTTATAAGTTCTTGTTAATAATCACAATTACTCCATCACACAATTTTTGCGTTTAATTAGAGCAATAATCATAAGAGAAAGTGAAATGACAAAGCGTATAATAGATTGACAGTGTACCCAGTATGCCACACACTTTTGAAATTAAACTTTCTGATTAAAAAGTAAACTTTCAGATTGATTTTTTTCATTTAGTATAAACTGAACCTCCGGTATTAATTTTTGCTTCTAAAAATGATCACGATTATTATTCACAATCACAGAATGTGCAGGTGTTGAAAGTTAAATGAGGTGAAATCAAGGCCTTTTAAAAGTATTCAAAAGTTTTAATCTTATCTACAAATCTATTGTTTTATTTTTTTAACCACATCTTATAAAGTCAAAAGCTCAATAGTCACAAAAAAACTGATTCCTGGACCTGGAAACGTTTTGCAATTTAGTTGGTTTTGGAAAATTAGAGCTACAAAAATAAAAATAACTGAAGCAAATAAAGCTATATTTTTAGAATTTACTTTTGCTGATTATTTTTACTGTATTAGTTAAGACCACACTAATCAAGACCAAGACCTTTCAGAGACCACTGAGTCCCAAGTCCGGAGACAAAACCAAGACTTTTACAGGTGGAGACTGAGAGACACCAAGATCGTGGTCCATCGAGACCAAATCAAGACCATCTTTTTGGTCCAAGTTTTAGCAGGAATTGAGGTTAATGAAATGTGGTCTCTGTGTCCAAGACCGAGCCCAAGACAAGACTGAGTCCAAACACTCTCAAGACCAACACAAGATTAGCATGACAATATGAAGTTTAGAAGTACAAAAGGCATTTTCAGTATTTTTCTATTTTTAAAAATGTTAGTGTATGTGTATGTATGTTAGTTTGACAAGGCAAGTTGGAAATGATTATGAAAGACACGGAAAACCCTCTGTTAAAAGCTATTTCTATTTCACTTTTGACTGCTTCCATTCAGAAAAATCATTCAAAAATACAGTGATGATGTTCAGTTGATTAAAACTCTATTCTATTGAGTTGCCAAGTTGAAGACTGGTGCCTACACAGTGTTTTTGTATCTGACACATATGCTATGCAAGGTTATGTACAATCTGTCCTTGTGCTGTGTCTAAAGAACACATGTGGTGTGTGCAATGCTTCTAAAACATGTGAGGACACTGAGCCTCAGGAAGTCACTTAAAGAATGCAAGAGTTGTCCATTATCTCTGCATGGTCTGCACAAACGTGAGACAAATGTGTCCATCACCTTCCACCTGTCAGAGAACAGAACAGCGCAGTCATCCGGAGCTAAAGCATGAGCTCACACTTGTTTACCGTGCATAGTCTGAGGACTGCAAGTGTTTATGGGGTTTGGATGAATTATCTGAAGTCCCAAATTGACTTAAGTAAGCTCTAAGCCATGTTTTAATATTTGGGCATAAAAAACTAAGGCTGTCACTATACGATGCTATCACGATACAAGGGGCTGTGATACACAATATATTGTATAAACAAGATATTGTGACTTGATATTAATTGAGTAATACAATATTTTTACAATAACATGAAAAAAATAGAATGAGTTTAAAGAGTTTGGGTTGCAAAACAGTAGGTTTATGGTTCGATAGTATTAGGAAGAAGCATTCAAAGAATTTCTAAGGTGAAGCTTATTTAAATGTATTTATATTTAAATTGAATGAATGTCTGGGTTGTAATTAAAAACTTTAATGTTCTTTAGCTCTGCACTTCATTCATATGTTAAATTACTGTGATACATGTGCTGCGATGCAATACAGTAATATTGTTTTGCGATGTATCGCAAAACAATATTACTGGGTTTCCTCACATGACCTTGTTGCTTCTTATTCAAAACACAGCACAGTGAACGATAGAGAGTGCTTCAAAGCCCTAAAATTGTGGCGCAGTAATACTACTGTGATAAGGTCACATACAGTAATCTGTTGCATTGGCTGTTTTGAGGCAGATCTGTAGGAAATCTAACGAAACATAAACTGACGATCTGAAGCACTGTCTCTCTCCTGTTGAGTCTTCTTACACCCATGACTTTCTGACTTCAATTAACACTTTACAACAGACAGTAAGTAGTGTTACACAAACATATTACATACTCTAAGGTGAAATGCACTTCTAAACACAGCTTTTAACGAGGCTCTTACCTCTCCTAATGTGGTCATTCATTTCAGGCTAATGCTAACATCTATGGGAAAATCCATGGGACGCTGCGGCTGCGTTTACTTCTCACTTTCACAACATAGAAGTGACCATGTTGCCATGCTAATGAGAGTTAGCCAAAATATCATAACATAAACTAACAAAGTTCCTGAATTGTAGTGTACAAACGCTACATTATTAGATGTAGACCGGACTCTGCAAACTCATTTTCACCAGAATAAAAACTTTAACCACATACAGTATCTTTGTGCGGAAAAATGTATTTATTTATTTATTTATTTGCAAATACAAAACCTCCACGTTCTGAAATTCTGAAATTCCACATAGAGATATCTTTTGTGTGAACTTGTGAATGAGCTGTTCTATGTTGTGTTGTGTGCAGGCCGGATCCTGGACCTGAAGACTGGAACAGTGAAGAAGGAGGGTCAGCAGTCGTCCATGAGGATGTGCATGGGGTCACGCCGCTCCTTCATCTGCCGCATGAGGTGGGTCACACAGCTGAACACACAAACACATGCTATGTTCTCACATGCATGGTCAACAGCAGACATGTGTAGAGCAGCTAAAATCTGTACTCAAAGAGCTTATGAAGAGTGAACTACTCAAATAATGATCATTATTTAAGATTAATTCATTATTTACAATTTTGTTTAGTTTAGTCTTTTTGAAGGGACAATGTACAGAGACATTAAGTTAAAAAACAGAGATGTTGTGCACCAGATTATAGCTAGATAGCTACGTAGTTTCCATCTGCAGTCCCTGCAGTTACAGAAATAAATAATACAGTGCAATTATACTCATTCACAATAAGAGCAATAAGTCAACCAATCAGACTCACTCACAAAACACAGCATCAGTCGTGTGCTTGCATCTGATTTAGACAGATATTTCCTGACTTATCTGACACATTCATTTGCTATTAATATACATCAATTCTTCAATTTTCATCTCAGTTTAGCCATTTTAGGATTAAAAATGTACTTTCTGTTCATAAAATCACACTAAAAGCAACCATGTATCAACATATTTTTTCTTAATTAAGACAAAAACACTAGAACCTGCACATTTGTTAAATATATATCTTTACATAAAATGTATTTTTTTGAGAGAAAATGTCAAATGTGCTCATCTCCCTAGTGTGGTGTTATCAGTTTAGAACTCTTCTCTACTTCCTGTTATTTTCAACATACTTTTCTTCACATACATGTTCTTGATTGGTGTAAAACTATCATTTATCTAACAAACAAAGTTAAAATAGAAAATCATACGAACCTGTCATGCGCAGTTACTTAAATATAATAATACTTGAGTTCAACTGTACGAGACAGAGTAACAAAAAGCATTAAAGAAGCTATTAATAATTATTATAATGCACTGGATTTACTCAGCACTTTTCAAGACACCCAAAGACGCTTCACATTATGAATTGTTCATTCATTCCATGCTCAGTTGTGGTAAGTTATTATTGTGTCAAAAGAAATTATAGAAATGCCATGCTTAGGCAATATATTGTCAATATATCCTTATCGCAAATATTCTGCTTTATATTGTGATAAACTTTTTGCCATATCGCTCTGCCCTAGGTCAGATCCTATAAGCAGAACTTTGGCTCTTTTGCTGTTCCTTGCATTACAACACATGCCTTTAACTGTTCATCCAGTCAACCTCAGGGCAGCTATGGCTATAAATATCGCCTACCACAACTGGTAACTGGTTTAAGTAAGTTAAAACAAGCTTTGCATGGGCATCCTTCTTTCTAATCACACCCACGTAATTACTCATCAGCAAATGAAAAAAAAAAGTATTCCTTATTGCTTGACATCTCCAGAATTGAAGTTCAAAATGTTCTATTGCTATTTTTTACCATCAGTTAATCATTAATGTGCAATGTTTGCCTTCATTTGGCTCTTTTCTGAAACTTTGAACATTCTAATGACCTAGAAGTTGAAATAATCTGTTTTAATCAAAATACTCTAATAAATAATGAACGTAGTGTCATATCTGCAGACCTGCTGTTGGATGGATTTTTATGCAACAATGAAAGATGGAAGCATTCCCTGGAGCTGTGGTGATTTGTGAAAAACAGGAAACCTTTGAATTGAAAACACAGACTTAGCTGAGCTGGGTTAAATAGTCCAGATCCTCAGAGCCAGACCAGACCCAGAGGACGGAGATATGAAACGCTACTTTTCCCCCAGGCATGGCTCTAGAATTATTATGACTTGATATTATGGTTGTAGTGTTTGGCTCAAAGGCAGAGAACAGCTTTTCTCCTCATAAACAACTTGACTAAAGATTCTGCTGTTGTTTACTCACATCAATGCAAGATAAAAATGTTTTCCCATCATGTCTAAGATAGAAATAAGACATCAAACTAGAAATTTATAAAAGTGTTGCCTATAATCAATCACCTATATATCTTATAAACTGGTCAAAATTTCTCAAATGTCACAGAAATTATTATTCAACAAATACAATTGTAAATAAATATGTTGAAAGGATCAGAAAAAAGGTGTTTGTTGTTGTAAATTGAGTTTAACAAGTGAGATGTCATCCAATCAGAATGACTTCTTGTCATTTCAACAAATGTAGCGCTTTTCTTCTCAAATTAGCTCTTGATTCATTTAAAGTCAAAATAGAAAAAATATTAAAGCTATCATACTCACTTTTCACTCTTTCACTGCCAGCCCTATTCTCACGTTGACCCTCCTTCTCTGCCAGGCCTGTTTGCTCATTTTAAACAATATTCACAGCTCCACCAAAACAACTTTGTGCAGCTGGAATCATGACATGTTGTGCATCAATGGAAACCTGCAAGTGTCTACTTCCATTTTTAAAAAGAATTGTTATTCTACAATAATCCGTTCGCTTTTTATAGACATTTGAAATTCCTTGTTTTCATTAGATTTCAGTGTTTGACAGCAAACTTTTGAAATAACGTCCTGTTTCTAATATAAACTTCATGTCAATGTTATTTTCCTCAGTTCTACTTTTTGATGAAAGAATACGAGCCACTACAATCAAATAATGTCTTCAGAATAAAAAACTATTAGCTTACCTGAATAAAACACAGTGAGGGCGAGTGTCTTTTTCATCTTTAAACCAACAAAAGCTGTGTTACAGACGAGGAGGCAGCAGCACTTTTCTATTTTCTAATTCAGGTTATGTTCAGCTTCTTTCAGATTCAGCTTCTTTCACGGGGGCAAAGATTATAATTAACCCTCCAAACATGAGATAATACAGTAGTTTTACTTACTCTGACCACTCTTGGATCGCTCACGGAAGAGGAAGTTGAGCTTTTTTCTTCTCAAAACTCGCTGAATGTGCTGTTCTCCACAGAGGCCTAGGTCCAGTAGGATCGTCTTTTCTTCATTTTAAAGATCAAATATCTGCTCTAAACGTACTCAACTATGTTTTTAGTTCAAGTTGTTTTTTTTAGTTCAAGCCTGTAATCTGTTTGAAAAGAAAATCTGGCTCTTTAGAAGCAGCTGATCATGTAAACACAGTCAATTGCGCTGCCTAATTTAAACAAATAGCACACACACCCTTCTGCTGGTTAATCTGTGAAACTGCATTATGTATTATTTGACTGTAGACAAAATCAGCACGTGCATCAGAGAGCCCGACATCGCCGCATAGAGTAAAAAGTCAATGACGGAAATAACGTCATTGGCAGGGAAAGAGTTAACATGCTCATAAGAACCTTTGCGTTTACATATAACAGTCAAGATTCCCACATCAGGAATTGAGTTTAAGCTTCATATACTGCCTGCTGTGCTATGCTAATGCAGCAGTAATTTCCTACTGGATGATTTATTAACTTAAAACAGTCCAGAAGTTGTCAGAAATCTTCTGTATCTATGACATCATAATATTGAAATACTCAAAACTGTTTTCTAAGGCTCAGAGAGGAAAAATAAATATTACCTCACAGACTTAACTCCAGCTGCATTTGTGATGAGGAACCAACATTAAGCCAACAAATCTGTCATATGCATACATAAATTAAATATAAGTATCAGGCTATCAAGAGCGGAAAATATCCTTTAAGCATAACTATGAACTGAGACAAGGGGGCCTACTTCTTATCATACACCTGGGGTTGGGGAGTGCAAGCTTTCCCTGCTGTAAAACTACATTCACCCTTCAAGTGCCATGGTACAAAGCAAAATGAACCTTCACCATAGATTTACGGATGCAATTTGCAGTATGATTTTACCGAGTGATTTGCAGTGAGTGTTCCTGCTGCTGACAGAAGTAAGGAATGGAACGGCTGATTTAAAAAGGGAGAGAAAGGGAACCCATTTAAAAAGCCCACAATAGAAAATACTTTAGTATGAATGTTATGTTTTATACAGTATTTGGTCATAGTTCAACATTTCACATGTTGCTACAAGTTACTATACAAGGAGATGTGTTGTTTAGGTGGAGGGTTAGGTTATTCCTGCCTATTATTGTCCAGAATTGGAAGAAAAAACATGCAAAACTCCATTAAGGAATTTCTATTTCAAACTTGGAATTGAACCAAGGATGTTCTCACTTTGCAGCAAATTAAGCAAATATATTATAAAAACTTCACGTTTTATTTTTAGCTTTTAACCATGTTATAAACTTGCTCACTTATTACAAATCTCTAGACTCAGTTATGACTTGATTACTCTTGTTTAGTAAATCCTTTCCGCTATCAGTCTCATAAAAACTCTTGATTTGATTTATTCCGGTTTTATACTAGTAGAACTCCAAGGGGCCTCCTCAGGTCTGGTCCAGTCCATCAATATTTTTCTACCACTTGTTCTTGTTTGAGGTTGTGGGTGACTTTACTTTGTGCCTTAGGCAGGGGAGCCCCCCTGACAGTTGCCAACTCATTACAGAGTTAACACAGAGACAGAGACAGACACCGACAGTTCATTCTCTAGGGAAATTTTACAGTGATGCCAATTGACATGTATGTTTTTGGAGGTGGGAGGAAAGTCAAAGTACAAGAAGAGAGCCCTTGGTAACATGGGTAAAACTCCACCCAGAGAAATGTTGATTGAATCCATGATCTTCTTGGGAAGCCAGGGCTCTCTGCTACCATGCACCCCTGTCCAATTTGTTTGAAATACACTGAACTAAATACACAGCACACTTGTTTTTACGTCCATGTTTCACAAACTAGACTCAAAGATAATACATTTTCTATAACCTATACATAAACTACCCAATTTCTTTCACTTTTCACAAGTCTTTTAAAGCTGTTAGTGAGCACTTATCCTTTGCTGAAATAATCCACCCCATGGGGGTGACATATCAAACTACTAATTAGACAACATACATAATGCACAAATGTGCCAGGGCTGGCCACAATAAAAGGACACCCGAATATATTTTGCAGAATTCTACACTTGCCATGCCGCTGAACACAGGAGTGACCATCGTATTTATTTTTCTAGCATAAACCATCTCCAAAAGTATTTTAGAATTTGTCAGTGCATCCGATTCAGTACTTATATGTTGCATTTATAGTCTAGTTTTGTTCAGAAAATTTCTGAATTTGTATTACCAAATGTTTGCTTGTCTTGCTATTGCGTGCTGTGCAGTATTTTGGAAACGATCTTGTTCATGTTCATGCTCAGTTTCAGTACCAGACAATCATCTGTTATTGTCTGAGTTTTTTTAGCATTTCTATCACTGAATAGCAAAATCAAGAAAAATTAAGTTTGTTTATCTCGTTTTTGGAAATCCGTCTGCTATCATTAGTAGGTGTTTACATATGTGGGAGTCTAAAACAATGTAATGGTATTCAATAGCATGCGTATTGGACAATAACATTACAAACATTGTGCCAGTTGGGCAGGTGCTCGGTGCATATGTCTTACATAAATCCTTCTGTGGAATACAAACGAGTGCAAAGTCTGCACAATAACTCTTTGTTTGTGTTGTGAATATCAGCGACAGGTTTCACTGCTCCTGCTTCATAACCACTGCGACACAGGTGGGGATTTAAGCCGCTGCGCAGTGAGTGGGACCCAGGCATGGAGGAGCTGTCACCCAGACCTCCGTATCTTACCACAAAGTCAATGCGTTCAGCTGTTTGGAATGTACACCGCGCTCCAATTGTGCTCGTCCTATTTTAAGGCTTTGCATAATTCAAACAACATGACCGTCTGCTGGTGTGACACGTCGAGGAAAGCTGGTCCTGGAGGCTGCGTTATTGGAAACATGCAGCTTATGTAAGGCCCGCGCACGCGACAGGAAAACAAGGCTCCGCAATGCAAATGAATCAACTCATGTTATCCATTTGACCTTTCTCCATAAGCCACATTCCATATGTTTTTTTGCGCATAATGATAAGGTGATTTACAGACACTGATGAGTTAAAGATGTAGCCCTGGCCGATGGAATCCAGGAAGTGTCTGGACTGGACTACAAACAAAATGTGGCCTGTGGTATGTGGGGGCACCTTTGCATAGGCACGGTCAGGGTCAGTGCCACCAGACTGGAAAAGTACAAAAGATTCTGATTGTGGATTCTTGTAATAATACCCTGGATTTATGGATTGGGGGGTTAATTACGCTTTTTTTTTCTTTTTTTTTTTTTGCAATGGATATCTGCACTATCTAAAACATTTACAAACTTAGAATTTTGAAATAAAGACAGTGGCATAATAAATCAATAAACAAATTTTGATATTGGTCCACAATGGATTTTATGATTTTTGAATAACTACGTATCAATTAGGTTTAAAAAATCATTAAAAACACACTTAATTCTTCATGAACAAATGATTAATTGATGGATAAAAAAGTTTATTAATGCTTAGTAACTGCCCCCAACCCTAAATCATAAACGTAACTCCTTAGTTAAGTAGTTACTAAGCATTAATAAACTTTTTCAGTCATAATACACAGTCATTATACATGCTTTATTCATGGTTTACTAAGGCAAATTAAGGTGTAGTTATACCTATTCTAAATTTAGACTCCTCTTGTCTGATAATGTATTTATGTGCCAAGTTTCATCAACAAGCATCTTTATTATAAGTTATAGTGTTCGGGAAGGGTAAATGCTTTAAATGGAAAAATGGCAAATCTGCCATGTTTGTTGGTAGATTTGCAGAGCTTTCATAGGAATTACATTAGCAAAAACAATATCAAAAAGTAAACTAAAGAGCTGTGAAACAACCCAATTAACTGTTGGGTCACTACTGGTAAACATAACTATCACTTTGTTGTGAATATGCTTTAATTAGGATACAGACTTTCCTCCAGAAAAGCCACTTAAGTCATTTTTTTTTTAAACATACCCTTATTTGTTTGTTATGTAGTTATTTATAGGTGCAATAACGGCTCTGTTTTTGCCTTTGTGTGTGTGCGCAGGTGTGGCAGCGCGCCTCTGGACCACATTTCTCTGAACCGCCTCTCCAACATGAGGAAACGATACAGGTAATATCACTATCTGACATTTTAATACTTTCAGGGCCCAGAGCAGTGTTTACTCTCACAGAATAACTAACCAGCAAACATAGGCTACATTAGCATGCTAACAGCACACATCCTGCTTCACAGCTCATAAACCTCCCATTTGTTATTTATTTAGTTGTAAGTTAGGTTACTGGTAGTACATCAGTTACAACACAGTTTATAATCAGATTGAACAGAGTTGTTTTTCGTACTCATTGCTGACATTCCCTCAGAACATCAGGACATCATTCTTAATTTAAGTCTCTGTGCTGAGGTCCTTTGTAAAATCCCAAAGAAAGTTCCTCTAATGTTGCACAACCCTGAGTTTATGAAAAAAAAAAAGTCATAATAGTTTTGTAACCCAAGATCATATTTTTGAAGCAGGAAAAAGTAGCCAAAAACTGCACTCCAATCAAAATACTCTTGTCTAGTGGAAGCTTATAGCAAATTATAAATTATTATTTAAGAAAAAAACTCATTTTATTAATGGGACAGACATAGCACAGCAAAATATTTAGATTCCTGGACTTTCCTAGTGATAAATCATTCAGTTTTGTAACACTTAAAGGTGCACTGTAAGATTTTTGAAGAACGGTCTGCATATTTTTTTTCACAGAGGTCATATTGTTTTGTCTCTTTGCACATGTTTTCACACTCACTCATCTGGAAAGCAGAAGCACAGAGATTCTTCTTTATTTTTTTACTGGACCAGCATTAGGCATGCGGTCTCCCACAAAAACACCTACTTTACTACTAATTTTACATGATATTATGTCATCTTGATGTACAGTTTGGAAGTACTGACAGACCAAATTAGTGTTTTACCATATGCATCTTGATAAAAACAGAAGGTCGCGATGATTAGTTGCAATAAATGGTTTCAAAAGAGATAAAAGTAGAGAGACACACATCCAAGCGTGCAGGAACAAAAGATAAGTGAAAACAGCAAAAAATATTTGTCCGCAACAAATAAGCTCCAAAATATTTATTACCTGCTCACCAGTGTGACGTTTTATCAGACACATTTTTGCATTAAATCAGGGTTCATACAGTCATGAAAAACCTGGAAAAGTCATGGAAAACTAAATTCAAGTTTTGGAATTGTATTGGTTTTGGACATGTTTTGGAAAATGTGAAAATATTTGGAGTAAAATAAACTTTGCATAATTTGCTGCAACAAAACTGAACCCATTTAGGATATATAAGTATACCATATTGCAGTCTTATTTTCTCTTGTTTTCTTGAAAGCGCAAAGTATGATTTTTAGACACTAAAAGATACAAAATTCTAAGCAAACTCAGGAATTATTTATATTTTTCTATGTCTTTTTATGGTTGAAATAATTTGTCTATGAAAGTCACTATTATTTAATTTTTAATTTCTAGATGACCACTTAGAAATCTTTAGGTCTTTTGTTTGCCGCTGTAACTGAAAACACAGAAAATATTGAATAAGCCAAAACTATGTACATTTGTAAAATGATTGGATTCCTTCAGTAGATAAACAATCACAATTGTAACTTGTGTGAATAAGTCATGGAAGAGTTGGGAATGGTTGTGGAAAAGTCATGGAAAAGACATAGAAAACCTTCAATTAAAATCTGCACAAACCCTGTTAAATGGTTAATATGACACATCCATGGATTAGCAGTGAGCAGCATTTTAAAATGCATCGATGCAGAGTCATGCATGTTACACAAATATATAAACATTAAAAACACCTTTAATTCATAGTGCAAGAAACACACATTTCTCACACATTTCATATTGCCAACTTTTCTTTTGTCATTTAAATGTGCTCAACTACAAGAGTAATAGTATTCAGCTAGAAAAGCAAACTAATGTTAGTAAAGTACTGTATATGTAATCTAGCTGTAATCTCTTAACAAAATGATGATTAGATGTAGAACCAGTTACTAGAAACCGAATAAAATCACCTCCTTTGTGCATGTTGTGCTCTCAGTTCTCCTGAATCCTGCTAGTTTTGAGACTGAGGGCTTATCACATCACATTCTTCCTGCAGTTTTTCTCAGCCAACAACAACTTTCTCCAGTGTTTTCCATTTTGAACCATAAAGTGTTGGCTCTGGTCTTGTTTGAGGGACACTTGTTTGACTGATTCTGTGTTTGTGTGGGACAGGAACGGCCTGGGACCATCCAAAGAGGGAGAGGCGCAGTACTCCGTGGTCCACTGCACAGGATACATCAAAGCCTGGCCTCCAGCAGGTAACACAAGGGCCCCTGAGGCTGGAGAGGGACACGGGACAGGCTAAAGGACAGGCTAGTTTGTGAAAGACAGTACTAGGATTTCTTTAAACCTAATAGAATCTGTACTGCAATTTGCACTTTTCAAAGAGAGATGTTTCAAACTTGTGCATTGATGGAACTCTGTTATGAGCTAATATTACTTTGAGTTCTGACTAAGTTTTGACTAAATTTTGAGCTATCATAAAAACATACATGCAGTTAGGGCTGGGCAAATAATTGAAAAATATTGCTAAATGTCTTTGTAAGTCTCTGTGATGGTGGTTACATTTTGGGGCATTTGAAGCATGTGTCAGCTCTCTCAGTTGTCTCCCGCAGAAACTACAACAACTGCAACCCTACCGACACATTTCCGACCCGAATTTCTATCCTGAAAAATCCTTTTTTAGCAGTGTAAAATTTCTTTAGATGTGTTTTTTGCAGTCTTATTTCTATCTTTAAGTTACTCAAAAAGGATAAAACTATTAAATAATTTGAAGTTTCGATTTGTGTTGGCTAGTTTAATTAATCAAGAGACCTGTAGGGGGAGCACTGCCACTTATCATTTTAAAAAATAACTCTATTTTTAAAATTGTTTCATTTGCTTCTACAAGCGCCTGCAGCTGTGACCAACATTTACTAAGTCGAACCAGAGTACAGAAGTACAGAGACATTCGGTTCTTTTTGAATCGAGAGCGCCACAGCTAATTCTATGTCAGCAAAACATGTGGTTTGAAGTAGAAGCCAGACAATATAGATAGTTTTCTGTGGTAAATGGCAGACATTAGAAGTCTGTTTAGTTTTTATTTTCGTTAAAACATTATCAAAAGATATTTATATTTAGTTTTTGAAACGCTAAATAAAAAAAAATCGAAAATTAGATCATTATGAGGGAAAATTTTGATTAATTTGTTCTCCAAATGGCGCAGCCATTGGAGGTGTATTTAATTTATTGAACGCACATAGATTTGCTAAATGATGTCGTTTATACAAGACAAATGTGGTCAGAAAAACACACCTTTTTGTCTAATTCAAGATGTGTTTGTCCAGAAAGTGGCACCACAAAATATTGATCTGTTAGCCAAATATTAGTACAGTACTTTCTCTATATTAGTATACAGTACTTTCTTTTTGTTCTGATTCACTCTCAATGCTGCCATTAGAAGAATACACCCTTTGTTTTGTTTGTGGTGTTTGAAATTATATCAAATGAGCAAAAAAAATAAAAAAAAAAATAAAAGAACTGTAACCCTTTTAAAATATGTATCACACTTAATTATTTACCTTTATTTACATCATTAAATCAGCATGTATAGTCACTGTAGAAACTGTGCTAAACGTTTTTCTAAATTGTGGCATGCCTCCAAGAACATCCTGATCCATTTTTGGCACATCATCTAGAATCACTAAACGCAAACTTGTGAAAAAGAGCATTAAATAAAATATATAAATTATTTCTCATGTAATTTTGATAAGCTGCAGCGGTTATACTGATGGCAACTTCAGAGCAACTTAATACAAAGCTAGCAAATTGTAGCAACAGCTGTTTCCTGTTTAACGAGGCAAAGATGCACATGACAAGATTGAAAACATAATATTTTAGGACCGAAAGATTGTTACAGCAGCCAAGCATAATAATTAACAATATTAATACAATATTAATAATGAAAAAGGAGAGAAAACAGGAATCTCACTGTGTCTTTTTGTGTTTTGCTGAGATAGGTCATATAATGAAAAGTACAATTCAGGTTTGACATAGATTGTGTTGAATAAGAGAATGTACTGTTTGGGTAATGTCTGTTGCTCACGTCGCAGACCTCTGTCCCCTGGGACTTAACCACAGAGCTCTGGGTTCAGGAGCCAGTGAAACAGGGCCTTTGATCATAACGTAGTGTTTCTGGGTCTGGACATTCCTTTTTAAAACGTAAAATATCAGCTTGTGTGAGGATGCCCCAAAGAATCATATATAACACATATCTCATATCCACATGTTCAAAGATTATTACCTGCTACACAGATAATGAAAGGGCTCAAACTAGTCCTTAAAGGAGACCTATTTTTTGCAAAGTGAATAAATAAAAATATATCTTCTGCTTTGTTCACTCAGGGTTGTATTTGGAGTGATTCATGTATATATTGATCTTCTTGTATTGTGCAGCTAAAGCTTGAGTGCTTAGAAAATGACTGAGTGATTACTTGAAACCTGTTTTAACATATCATGTAGTAAATGTCAGTATTTCCAAAAGGTGTAAAATGACAAACTACTTAGTAGTGCTAGGATGATACACTTTTGTCACAATACAAGAGGCTACAACACAATACGTATTACGATGCAAACGATGTTGCCATATACAGGATATTGTGACTCAATAATATGTAATGTGTCATCATTTTTACAATAACACGAAAAACATATTATAAAGACAGTGTGTATTATATAAGGAACTACAATGCTGCAGAAAATTCAAAGAAAAAAACTGAAAAGGTTCAGTGTATTCAAATGTATTTACATTCAAATTATTGTCTAGGTTTTGCTGTATCGGTTATCCGCTCCATGATATCGGTTCAGCCCATATCATAGTTGTGCGCCTTTAATTAGACATAATGAGACGGATTTATTGACTGATGTTGATCCAGAATATCTCAGATTAAGTTGTTTAGTTGTGACTTGAACTATAAATAATGGTTAGATAACACTAAATGGCCAAATGGCTTATGCTTTGATAAGAAAAACAAGCTACTTCAGTCCTTACACTGGTATCAGTTGGTATCGGGTATCAGCAGATACTTAAAGACAAAGTATCAGAATTGATATCCTAACACAAAAAGCTGGATTGGTGCATTCCTACTTATTCCGCCCCGCAGTGTTGACACAGTTCTGATGTGAACAGCAACTTTGAGAGTGACATATGTAACTGAGCCTAAAAGTACAATTAAATGTTCTTTAAATCTACATTTTATTCATTGAAGTATTGCGATAGATGTGCTACAAAACAATATGATACGATACTGCAAACTTTATCACAATACATCGCAAAACTCTATAGTGTCCCAGCCCTACTACCTAATTTTGAATGAATTCCTGTAAAAGTACACGAAAAAAGCACAATAAATCTCCTTTAAGGTTCAACTGACTCCGAATTACTGTCAGGTGATCATTACTCTGTGTCATGACTTGAACTTTATAGAAATGCCTTGAACTTTTGACTCAGACTAGAGCGCTAAAGACATGACGGCGCCTGGAGAAAACATTGGCTGTCAAACTTGCTTGATTTTTCTCATCTCAATCAGTCCCCCCCCCACACATACACACACACACTCTGATTGAGCCGTGATCTGCGCCCGTTTCAAGTGTGTCTGGTTCTTTTGTCCTTGATTATTATGTGATGGTCAGTGAATAGCTGTAAATGAGCGTTCACCCTAGCTCCCCTCGATGCAGAGTGTAACACATGGAAAGCAGTGGAGTTGTGAGTAACATGTCTTTAAAGCTCGTGTGATGGAAACAGGCAGATGAAATTGAAATTTTTCTGTGTGGAATTGATTTGTAGCTCCTGTTTTGCTCTTTTTAAGGATCTTAATGGAAGCCAAATCTGGTCATGATCAGTAATCAGCTTGAGTTTTTTAAATAGAGAAGTTCAGGGCAGGCTGCTAAAGGTTTTGGAGTTCTGTTTTTTCTGAACCTAATTGGCACTAGCTGACCTTTAAAGACCAGAGTTACCCATGGTTCTGCTTTCCACATGTGTTACACTCAGCGTCGAGGGGAGCTAAGGTGAGCGCTCCATTCACAGCTAAAACTTAGTATTAAGCATATCATTGGTAAATACAGTATGTGCCAAACCCTAGAAATTGTGTAAATGTTAGTCTAATTTAGGTGCTTTCACGACACTAAAATGTTTGAAAATCGTTGTCTTTACAGTGAGTGGGCTTTTGTCTGCACCAAATTTTACTCTCATTTGGCTTGGTTGAGAAATTTTTGGTTGAGTTGTGTTTTATTCTTATATTCAGTTGATAAAAAACACAGGCATCGTTCCCATCCCAGAATGCACAAGTCACCTTTGTGGGCACAGTCTTCAAATGTCAAATTAATTTAGGTTCAAACATGAGCTTTCGGCCAAGTCCTAATACTGAGTTGTTATTGATGCAGCTCACTGTGACCATCTTTAAAGTTGGGGTAGTTAACTTTTTCACTTGTAAATTTGTAAGCTGCTTTTTAACTAAAAAGTACATAATAAATGCAGCACTTTTTGAAAAACTGAGACCACTGTGCCGTTCGAATTGAAAAATAAAGAATTTTAGCTCTAATCAGGAGCCAAATGCTGCGCTGTGATTGGCTGTGCTTGGGTGATCTACTCCAGTTTCACTTTGTTTTTTGTACAAAGAAGTTTATAAATCCTAATTGCTACCAAACTGAATACATGCCAATATTAACCATGTGTGATTTAGAAGAGGAAGTTATCAGATTCAAACCTAAATCTTGTTTGCAGTGTAAAAATCAGCTACCCCACCTTTAATTGTATGATGGAGGTCTCTCAAAATGAATTTTGTGAAAAACAGAAATTGTGAGAATCCATCTGGTAGATCCAGACTATAAAACATTACTGTACATAAAGCTTGTCCTAAATTATGAACTGTACAGGTGACATTTGTCCCCCAAAAAGTTAAATGATGCCACTTTAACATTTGGCATAAAGATAATGAAGACCCCCTTCTCTCTCTTTCTCTCTCTGCAGGTATGACAATCCCAGACGAGGACACAGAGGCGGGACAGGGCGGGAAGTACTGTCTTGTGGCCATCGGGCGCCTGCAGTCAGTTTTGTATTCATCTCTTGGAATCACTTACAAACATGATCACATGAGCTCTTCATGACTTTCATTTTTTTATTTAAACCAGCAGTCAAACACCTTGGATGGATAATGATTTCAGACTTTGAAATAAGTTGTGCTGTAACCAAGTACTACATGTGTTAAAGGGAACCCTGGATATGAAGACAAATCTGGCTAAAGCACTAGTACTGGTCATGCTTATTAAAATAAATTACAAATATATAACTGCATACTATTTTTTTATAAAATTGTCATTGTTTAAGCCACTGGGAGCTGCCATTTTGGTTGATGACATAAAATAGTGTTTCCATGGTTACTCCCACAATTTCGTCTGTTAACAGTTGCCACAAAAACACCACTGACAGTGTCCAGTTCTTGCCTCTTCCTCTTGATGATCTTCAGTTTTACTAGATTCCAAATAATCGTTCTGTATTTGGCTTTGCTCCGACTCAAACTGACAAGGTTTATCCCAGGAATTCATGTTGCTTAGTTACCTGCTACTGCCTGTTACCTGACAACACTATTTTATGTCATAATCACAGCAAAATGTCATTTCTTCATAACACTATTTTAAGAAAACTACAAATACTTCCAAGGTATTTGTCCTGTATTTATATAAGTGATGATATTATAAGGATAAACATGTGATTCTATCCAGGGTTCGCGTTAATACCTCAGAACAGTTACGATCATTTCCATTATTTGTTGCAGCCCTAGAATTGAGTAAAATAACTATATTATTACTGCATTCGATTACACCAAGGTTATTGCTACAGTCACTCACAAAATTGGAAAAAATGTTGTTCTGTCTTACCCTTCAAAACATGGAGTAAAACCACTCTACAAATCTAGAAACGCAGTCCACAACTTCTGATGAACATGATTGCAGGCGAATTATCCAATCAAAGAAATGCAAAACAAACATGTAGATTATGAGGAAAAACACTGACCCTTTTAACCCTGCAAATCTCTATATACATATTTACATACATTCCCTATCAAACGACTCGTCTGTATGTTCTGACCTGACGACCCTGCTGCACAGCTCGACCACAACACACGCCGGCTTACTGCGTTGTTGTGCCGATGCTTCACTGTTCAGCCTTTGAATCCACCCAGTCTGCCAGCGCTGCGTTAACTTTAGCTGTCTCAAAAACAATATATAATTACACGCATAATTAGACTCCTAAATTAATCTTATCAAAAGAAGTCACTGGCTGTATTATGCATCTGAAATTGAATGGTTCTTACAAAACCTGGAGGCAATGTAATGATTGTGTGTTGCTTCTGTTACGGCCCATCAACACGCAGCAGCTCAGGAAAATCATGTGAAAATTATTCATCAAAATACAAATAAGTTAGTTTTTGAATACCCCTAAAGCCGCTGTAGAGATGACATAGAAAAGGAGTCTTGTATTAGCTGCTGGTAAGATGTCCTATGCATATATTTTATCTTTCCTATACCATATGTTATGTTGAAAGTTTTAATTAGTTAAATTGTACTCAATAACTTTTAGGATTCAGAGTATGCCACCTATTTCTTTGCCTTGTTTACCTTATTTGTGCCCCGCCCACTTTTCTTGGCAACACACTTCCTGTTTAGCTTTGTTAAGGCAGCTAACATGCTAGCTTGTCTGGTTTCATGGGCAGCCAAATAACTTTGCAATGTTACTTATTTTAGCAAAAACTTAGAAATTTTGAAATAAATTCAAGTTGCATTGGGGATCATTTCCTCTGGTACAATTTTGCTTGTGTTAAGTTAAAAAAAAAAAAAAAAAACATAAATGTGCCATAAAATAAAAAGCTCTTTCCATAATAAACGGAAAAATCTTGGCATGCTTTGCTCTTTTGTTTGAAACTGGAATCAAATACTCTTAATTTGAAAGTATTTTCAGGGTTTCCATGTGTACCGAAAAATCTGAGCTGATGGAAAAGGCATGGAAAAGAGAAAAACAGACAAATGCCATGGGAAAAAAAATGTTTTCTTGGAAAGTGATTTAGGATTAAATGTATCATGTGCAAACTACCGGCATATTTTTACTCTCTTTTCCGATATAAGCTGAGCAATGTTGATGATGTCTTACGCAAAGCTTGATAGTAACTTATATGACTATAAACACTTCACTTTTACTCACTGAAACAAACAGAGCTGTCGTATTGCTAACACTGAAACGTACAGAGCTGTCGTAATGGTAACACTGAAGCGTACAAAGCTGTTCACTAACATTTAAACGGACAGAGCTGTTGTAACGTTAACACTCATGTACAGAGCTGTTGTAATGCTACTTTAACTAAAACAGTTTTTTATATGTTGTCCACTTGCTCGGACTACTTAAAGCAAACAGAATGCAGGACAATCATCATTTTGGTTCAAATTTTCCTTGGGATGAACCCCCAGACTCCACTTTATGGCTATCAACATTTCTGGCCAATTTAACCCTATACACTTGGCAAAATTATCTAAAAATGCTAATCTAGATAACGTAAATCAATGCTGGAAAACATTTTTGGACTATGAGTGGGAACCCTGATGTTGCAACCAGATTTATCATTATTGTCCTCATTTTATTTATTTTTTAAGTGGATAATTGACTGTGGAAATGTTTGAAGCTGTTTTGAAGAGGTCATGAAAAACCTGAAGTAATCTGTACAAACTCTGCTGACCACCAAAGCAAGGTCAGCACTGTAGAGAGGTGACCTTGCTCATAAGATGTAGACTTGCTTTGAGCAGGAAAATAGCCATAATTAAATAAACCGAGATCTGTTTGATTTACGAAGACTGTTGCACGGTATTAAACATATCTGTCTTACATTTATTCAATTATTGTCCTTTGCCACACAAAGTGAAGCTCATACAATCCACAGTTTGTGTCATCCACACAGAGCAGGTGCTTAAAGGAGTCTGTAAACAGCACATTTTGTAAGTCCCAAAGGCAAGACAATTCAAAGTGTTTACACATATCTGCAGTTATGATGTTTTTGCATCTTTTTCAATTATTACCTAACAGCCTTAGCATTGTGTATACTTATGATTGTGGTCTTAGTTTAGTCTCTTATACATATTTTATTTAAAGTAAAGCTCATTGGACAGATTATGTCTTTTTTTTCTAATTACTGTATGTCATAGTTTGGTTGAGTAGTCCCAGTGGTTTTGTTTATCATAGTTTTACCGCCATAAAGTTGCAGTTAATGAAGAAAGATACAGGTATATTTTGACAATTGTAGGGGGAGTAGCTTAAATTCTAAAATAAAATCCTTCCACATACTGTATGTTCTCGAAAAGCCATTTATGCACATATGGCACAGTTTTCTTAAACTTTTATTTAATAAAAATAGATGTTATTTATGTTTAGTACAACCTTAAATATAATCATGTTTACCACAGTCTAACCTTAAAACATTATGATATCTGAATATAAATGTTCCAACTGTCTGTTTGTGTGTGCTCCAGGTGACCAGCTCTCCCGTCTCCATGGACATGAACGGCCTGTCCGTGCCCACTGAGTTCTTATCCAGGCACAACTCAGACGGCATCATCACGTTTGTGGACCCACGCTGCATCAACGTCATCGGCTACCAGCCCCAGGTCAGCCTCACACAGCTCACTGGTCTATGCAGATGAATGCTCTCAGGGCGGGGCGATATGGCAAAACATAAATATCAAGATTTTCTTTGGAGCCAGAGCACAATTTTGATTTTATTATTAAATTATTATATGTCAAACCAAGAGGAAAATGTTCAAACATGTCTTTATATGTATTAGCTGAAGTGTAATGATCAAACAAGGCTGTAGTTGAATTAAAGCGCGTGTATCAATGATTGACTAAACATCTGACCCAAACTGCACTCAACACCACAGGTATTTTATTTTAAATAACTATTTGTAAAGACAAAAATGCCGCTCTTCAAGATTGTCATGTATAAAAAGTCAGACTAATACAAATTTTGGTTAAAGAAGTGAGTGAATAATTGACTAAAATATAATATTTCTACTAGGGCTGTCAATTTTAACACAAAACTATTTAAACAGCAATCATTTTTTTACGCTAATTAATCGCATGCTGATTTTTCACCATTGAAACGCTCCAATGGCGTCAGGTTTATAGGAAAACAAATGCACAAGCAGAAAGAGTCCTAGACAAGGCTCTGCTGGCTCACTTTTGTAGACTTTGGTAACTTTTCCACTCGGTCGCATCACTGCCTGAGCTGGGATGTGAGCCGTGTCTGTATGTGTCCGTCTGTGTACAACTCGATCAGCTGATGAGGAGACTGTGCCTTTGAGACTCGGGTGTTTCCACCTTCTCTTGTCTTGATAAAGTCACAGCCTGGTCACTAAATGTGATGTTTGTTCCCTCAAGTTGGAAAATATCCATTAGAATAGCCTTTCAAAACTCTGGCATAGGCCTTTAAAATTTTACTTTTGGCCACATCAAGGCTCTCCCAGTTCTAACTAACACTTCCTCTGGCTCTTACACAATAAAAGCATCATAATGTCCAACTGCATAAAGCGCTTTATTGTGAAAGAGCAGCGTAATAAATGCTAAAAATGAGTGAAACATCTTAAAACCACAACTTAGCCCAATATTATGTGAACATTATTTTGCACTTCAAGATAGTAAAGATAATAATAAAAAAAAACATAATAAACAGAAATTAAAGCTAAATTTGTCATTAGAATCCAAAATGCACTTTAAAAATATAAAATAAAAACATTTACATTTGCAATTAATTGTGAGTTAATTATTCACAGTTACATTTTTTAATTGCTCGACAGCCCTAATTTCTACCTTAATTTTCTTTATTTGCATTGTTAAATAGCTTGTTTTGTAGCATTTTTTTTTTACTCTTAACGATATATAGTCACATTTTGGATATCTTCGAAACAAATCCCGATATTATCTAAAATTCAATGTATTGCCCACCTTTCGTCGCTATAAAGAAGTGGACATGGCAACTGTGAGGCTAAGAGAAGTAAGTTAGAAATGTCTGTAACTGATCAGACAGCTGCATCAAACAGACAAATGGGAAATCACAATACTTCATCATAAGCAGATTGTCACAGAGCTCACAATATGATTTTTCTTGCGCAGTCTTACACGTTCTGTCTACAGCACGTGGCCCTGCTGTGGCTGGAGACCGTCTTCTGTAGATGCGACTCCCGCTGCGTCGTGTCTTTTAGATGAGCTCCATATGTGGCCCATTCCCCCCTCCCCCCGCACACAGATGTAGACTGAGGGACATGGTATCAGCGTGTGCTCTGTTCAGTGTCTGACAGGTTTACAGCAGGCACCACTTACAGGGTTGTTAAGATGTCTAATTCTGGTGTTAACATTGTGAGAAGAAACATTGCAATCTTGAGAAACGCTCGTGATTATGGACAGCTTTAAAGAGCATTCTCGTTCAGTCACGCCGCCGTCACTGAAGCGGTTTCGTGTTCGGTTTTTAGTTTGTTTTAGTAATAAGCTGTGACATATGTAGACTGATTTACATTTAGAAAAAGAAATAGATCAATTGACTATATACAAAATGAGGGTTTGTACAGTCATGGAAAACCTGGAAAAGTCATGGAAAAGGAAGCACTGTCACACAAAGCACAAATATAAACTCTCTCTGTCTCTCTAGGCTGCTGTCAAATACAAATGAAATGTTTTTATTTAGGACTCTAGATTAAGCAATTTAAGTAGATAGCCACAAATTTTATTCAAATACTTTTAACTCGATATAAAGATGTCAAAGAAATGTCAAAATGGACAAAAAAGTAAATTAATTAAAGCCTTATTTAGAAGGATTCTATAATAGCTTTATTAAAAGAAAAGCACTGAAATTATGTCACAAATTACACACTTTCATATCTTACAGCTTTAGTTTTATTATCAATTTTAATAGTCTAGCCAATTATATAAGAGGAGAGTTGGAATGGTTCCCAAAAAAGTTAGTCTGGAGCCCTGAACAATACTCCGGGTTATATCAAAATCAAAATTTGGCATAATTTGCTTTGACACAGTCTCACTCTTGTTTACTTTGAACATAGGAAAAGCACAAGCTAAATAGAGTTCCTGTTGTACTTGGGCTATATTGTAACTAAAAATGAGGATCCGGCTCTCCTTATGCTCCCTTTTGAGTGAGATGATTGGATAAGAGTGAACGGTTATGACAGCGAATGTAATCCCTGGTAAATGATTTTTCTATCTCAGTGTTTACCAGCCTTTTTTTGAGTCGTGCACGGCACATTTTTTTTGGTTGATTTTTTTCCACTTCACACCACCTACTAAATTATTGCCCAATCAAACAAACTGTTTAGAAAACAGCTCTATTTAATAGTATAAATATTTTCCATTCCACTATAAAGTGGTGTTTTGTAACTGTTCTGGTAGAGGGCCTGTGCCTATTTTTTCTATTTTTGTGCTTCTAAACTTACTACAGTATATGCATATTGAGAGAAGCATGTGACACAACAAAACCAAGTGCTACAGGACAGTTCTATGAGAGGCAACCTTGCTCATAAAAATATTTCATTTTACCAAGCTATGTCTTAATAGAAAATTACCCTATAATCTATCAAATCCACGTTAAATATGTTAATATCTTACTTTGGAACACAATGGTCAAAGTAATGCTCTTCATAATGAAATGATAATCTCTTGTTTGGAAAAAGTTACATATAGTGCACCTTTAAATTAATGTTTACATTAGAATAACTATTGTTTTACTTTTACTACTGTTGGAAAAGTTGTTCCAAACACTCAAAAATTGTCTCTTAAATGAGTTAAAGTTTTTTTCATAGATTGGATTTTGAAAACTGATTCATTCTTACAAGCCACACCTGACAGTATCTCAAGGCCGGCACACTGGTTGAAAATCACTGCACTAACCAAGCATTTGCCAAACCATTTGCACACACACAGCTGACAGCCTGTTACATTGGACAGACAGATACATGTGTTGTAGTAACATATGTGTTTGTGCGTGTGCAGGATTTACTGGGAAAAGACATCCTGGAATTCTGCCACCCGGAGGACCAGAGCCACCTACGGGAGAGCTTCCAACAGGTACAACTCTCACAGCAGACTGTAGCACGGACAACACAGACTGCCATGGAAAAAGAAAATATATCACATTTTCAGGCCCTGGAAAAGTTTTGAAGCTGTTGCTTTTATAAAAAAGTTTGAGGATTTTTTGTATTGTTTCGGGGACAAATAGAGAGAGAGAGGGGATGATCGCTTATACAGTATGTGAGAGAAGATTGAAAGAAGCCTGTTAATGAGATCTTTTAAAATTTGCTTGTGCACGAGTAAAAGTAGCGGACTGTTGAGCGGAGGGTTGCAACGGGAGAAAGAAAATCATCAATGAGACTACTGCTGGGATTGACAAACACCCCCTTCCCTTATAGTTAATGCAAGATAAAAGCAAAAGGAGTGATGGGGAAAGTATAAGCAGAGAGAGGAACGGATGAAGCTGAAAGAGGGAAAATCCCCCCTATTCCTCTCAGCAAATTGCACCCTCAGACATTGAAGACATTTTACCGACATACCTAGGTCAAACTAATCCTGATGTACCGTATGTCCAAAAGCTGACCGTGTCCTTCTTTCGTTCTTGCAGGTGGTGAAGCTGAAGGGCCAGGTGCTGTCTGTCATGTACCGTTTCAGGATGAAGAACAGAGAGTGGATGTTGATCCGCACCAGCAGTTTCACCTTCCAGAACCCTTACTCTGACGAGATCGAGTACATCATCTGCACCAACACCAACGTCAAGTACGGACACGCACATACACTGTACACTGATGTCGTTCACATAAATGTACACATATCAGCGACATCAGCAACAATATTTTCATTTTGTGTCACAAGTCAACAGGCTGTATGTTTGGAGAACTGTGGAGAGTTCAGCACATAAACTTGACTCGCTGAAACTATTTGGGAAAAGGTGGGACGTTTAGTGAAATACATTGAGCTGATTGGGTGTGGGGCCTACCTTATTTGTGCTTAGCCAATCACTGCAACAAATTGTAATGGTGCATCCAATGTCTGGGTGGATAGAACAAGTGTCACACACACGTCTGCTCTTTTTTCAAAAAGAAATGATTCTGTATTTCTGCTAAAACAGCATCAAAAGCAGCAGAAACACGTACATCCACGGGAGCAGCCATCTTTGTTTAGCTTGAATTAGACTCTGCACTAACAGTCCGTCTTAGCCCGCCCTGCTACAATGTGATTGGGCCTCAAAACCACGCTGCTGTGATGTGATTGGGCCAAAACACCGCTGGTTCAGACTCCAAAACCAATCAGGCTGATTTATCTCGTGTTTGTGAATTCACAAATATCGAGAGATAAACCATCTGGCTGGCCAGGTTAATAACATGCAGGTTAGGGAAAGCTTGGTGGTGATCGGAGGTTGAGGCGCCAGGTGTCTCTAGACGACTCACTTCTGCTGTGATCACTGAGTGGAAGCACTTTGAAAAGGCATCTGTCTGTGAAAAATGTACTGTATAAATAAACCATCATCATGATTTAATTGTTGTGAAGAAAATGCAACTTCCTACCCTCTGTGACTCA
The DNA here is from genome assembly GCA_038363315.1 of Mugilogobius chulae. Classification (NCBI taxonomy): domain Eukaryota; kingdom Metazoa; phylum Chordata; class Actinopteri; order Gobiiformes; family Gobiidae; genus Mugilogobius; species Mugilogobius chulae. The sequence continues at coordinate 39,249,673 of CM076398.1, forward strand.
TTCTATATTTCTTTAAGAAAGCTGTTAATGCCACAGGAAGGATATTAGTGCTTTTAAAAAATGACGAAGAAATAAACAGTATTTTGATTATCTTTTGAACAGATTCCACACTTCAAGTACCCTTGTACAAAGTGGAATTCTTGTCTGTGAGTGTGTCCATCTTGTGATTATTGGATTATTGTGAGTCCAGAGTGCAGCTCCTCATGTGTACAGCAGACAGACCCATCAGGAGAATAAGTGCTCTTGTTTTATCGACTTGTCTTGTTTCTATCAGACACTCCTGACACACATATGCACTGAAAGCTCCTGGACTCATTTCACTAAAGTAGTAATTTCATTTATACTTTAAAAACAATAATATTTCAGGAAGAAAAATGTTGTTACAATTATGGTTTTGATGATTATCAGATTTTTGTCAGCACAGAGGGAGTGGTAAGTGTCCACAAGTGAGTTAGTGTTAATGGACAGAGCAGTGAAAGGCTTTTAGCTTCAAGGTGAGCCCTTACGCCAAAGTGCAGAGGTGTTTCTGACGTGTGTGATGTGTAGAGCGAAAATGTTATCATATTTGTGAAGGAACATTGGAATTGAATGTATGTCACAACCTGCCTGGAGCCGAAAGTGCGGTTGTATTTCTCAGATCAAATGTGGAGGCAGGAAAGCTTCATTCCCCAATTTGACTCATTTACCCAGTTTGCATCACTGCGTAGTTAACTTGATTATACGTATTTTAAAAAAGAATGTAGCCTAATGTTTGTGGAATGCTGTTTTTGTCTTCACTTTAATTAATCATGACTTTCCGATGCAATTTGGAAACTTTTCTTCATGGAAATTGAACTCTCGAAGGGTTTGGAATTAGTTTAAAGTGATATGAATATGTGCGATTGTTTGTGGCAGAGGTTTAAGGTCCTTCACAGCAACATTTGGAACAGTGGATGTTTTTTAGAACTCAGAATTATCAACATCTAGGCTCTGTATGTTTTCTTAGTTAATTCAGTTTCATAGCTGAGTTATTTTCAGTCTATGTAATTCTTCTGCCTCTGTCTCACTCTGACTACAGTTCACTTCCCACAGTCTCTACATCAGACTGAAGCTTTAAGCCTCTACAGGGCGTGTGTCTGAACATAATGATTGGACTTTGCTGAGGTGGTAACTGGTGTGTGTACACTGTGGTTCGCTAAAAGGTTTTTCTTTGTTTCAGCAGGAATTTCTGAACTTATCTTCGAAAGTTTTGGATGAAATTTTCAAATTAAAATGTGGCTTAGAGCACTGGTTTTCAAACTTTTTTCAGACAATCTACTTTTTCTAACTGGACATCATTTGCAACCCAATTTTTGATAAATTGATAGACTGACATCTTAAGAAATAGGTTTTCTTTATACAGTACAGTCAATTGACCGCAATGCTGTTATTGCTAAGTTTACTTTGTGACAACCATGTAAAGCTGAGAATTATTCATTTGATTGTGGGACGGACTGTGACCATGCTCGGGCATGTTGATCCATTTAAATGTAGTTAGAGGTTCAGAAAAGTTGAACGTATCTTGTATGTCTGTGCAACGTTCATATGTCAGAGAATTCGAATGGGATTGTAATAAAACACTTAACATTTTGCAACTAAACACTGGAAAAAAGCTGTACAGTTGTCATTGTCCCGTCTGTGAGCTGATTTAACCTGCGCACGGGTCTGGCCAGAGCGACGGAGGGATCAAGGGAGGAAGAGAGAGCGACAGAGAAAGAGAGGAAGGCGTGGCATCAGTCTCTGATCATCTTAAATAAGCCTAATTTCTCGTTAGTTTGTTAATTTACTGCTACAGGTCCAGATTGTACCCTACATGTTTGTTCAAAATACACTGCATTTCAGCACACAGTGTTTTTATCAAAGGCCGAGCAGGATGAAAAAACAGATGCTGGCACAATTAAAGAAAGAAAGAATAATAAGGGTGTACGTACAAATCCGGTTAGTCTCATCTCTAAAATGTTCTCTGCATCAACAGTTTTGACAATAAATAGTTTACTTTTTATGTGAAGGCATCAGACACACTATGAGCGGAGGAGCAGGGCTCATTCAATTGGCAACTTTACGCAACCAAACAGAAACCCTCTCAAGATTGAAAACCAATGGCTTAATGGTTACAACACAAGGCACTCAAATGTATCCACATTTTTATAGTATTATCAATCATGTTCCATGCTCTGTTCTCAAAGAGCAGTTTGTCACTCTCCTAAATGTAGCTTGCACAAAGCTGCTGACCGGGAGGGACTGAAAATTCATTTGGGGGTATTTTAAAAATTCATTTTTCTTTAAAAAGGAGGACATGTCCAGGAAAAAGAAGACATCTGGTCACTCTAACCAAAACACATTAGATAGTGCACTAAAGTTAGCTGGCCTCAGTGTTTCTCTGCACTGATCTGTTTGTTTGGATTAATGAGTACAAGAAATAAGCAGTAAGTTAAAGTCGTTTGTTCTCCTATTTTGCCGTAGACCGAGACCAACATTTGTGCATCTGAGCATGTGCAGTTTGAATTATGACACAAAATTTAGCTTTGACTCAAATGAGGGATTCAAAAGCTGCAGTGCAAGTCCTCCTGCAGTAGTTTAATTATGATCATTTACTCTTTCTGTCTGTGGAATCACACCATTGTTTCATGGAGAGTCTAGGCCTAAAGGCAATATTTACCTTGTCCTGATCCTGGGGCTGATAAGATGTCTTTATTAGTATTTTATCCCAAAATGAAATAAAGGATTTGTGATAACAATACAAGCTACAATTATGTGACTTTCATGATAATAAGTTGTGCGTCCAGACCTCTTTTCTTTTCTCAACTCTTTCATTATTAGTTTTTAGCCACTTCACAGAAATAAAGTGCTCTATTCTAAGTGTCAGAGCTGAAAGAAAAGTCATCTGCAGTGCTCACAATTCATCATATGTATGTCACAAGAAATATCAGTAACAAAATGATTAGATCCAACACTACATGATCCTTTTTGAATTTTAAATGAAACTGCTTTTGTTTGGTCCATGTCCTAAAAAGTTACACATATGTCTGTTCATTTTGAGATGCTCGTGACAGTGAAATGTTCCATGTGTGTTGCAGGCAGCTCCAGCAGCAGCAGCAGGCCGAGTTGGAGGTGCACCAGAGAGATGGGCTCAGTGCCTACGACCTGTCCCAGGTACACACACTCCAATTCAAGCATTCAAATGGAAATTCAAAAAGCGCAAACTAGAAAACACCATACTGACTCTGACTGACTATGAACCCAGATTAAACTAAGTCCAAAACAGAAATACATGTACAGTACTTTGGGTGGCAGGCGTCTCTTTACCCGGCACACTTATGTCATGATTTGGTTAGCGTACCTTTTAGGGATGCACCAATCTGATATCGGAATCAGATATTGGAGTCGATCCATGGAATTTTTCTGGATCGGGTATTGACTCCATAATATTGGTTCAGCCAATATCCTGATTGTACCTTTAATTTTATTCCAATCAACTTAAGTTGTTACTTGCTCAATAAATAACAGCTACACAACATTATATAACTAATATTCTTAAAATACAAAAAACAATGGCCTTTTGGTCCTTAAACTAGTATCAGTTGATATCGGGCATTGGCAGATACTTAATGGCAAAGTATCAAATAGGTATCAGAATTGAAAAAGCTGGATGAATGCATCACTAGTTACCTTTCCCAAACCCTAACCTTACCAGAATTTGTAAATATATTCTGTAAAGCATAAGGCAAATACTAGCATAGCCATCAGTGCAAAGTGAAGTTGTGTGGGATGACTTGGTTGGTAACAAAATGAGGCCTCTTCCCTCAAAGCTAGAAGGTCCTCAGTGCATCTAGAGAGGCACAGGTTTTCTATGTGCAGTTTACATCTTCTCCTTTTCCTCACTTAAAACATGTACAGTAAGCCTCTCTCCTTTACTAGAACTTCTTTGAAAACGAGATTCAAAAAGTCAGTAGGACCTCCCTTGTTAAATAAGTCAATACTTTGGAAAGGAAATTTCACATATTTTCAACTTAAGGATTTCTTTTAGTGACTAATCCTATTAACCTCATGCATTAGCACAACGCATGCATTTAAACTGCATTCATCTTAGCTGCTGCCACTTTGGTATTAAATAAAATTGGCCTACAAAAGGTTGCGATCTCTTGTAAATGTGATTTGTAGGCCTACGCAGTTCAAGACCAGCTCTTATGGAGTTCAATAGTGACTGCCCACCGCTTGATTCCAGAAGTCCTAATTTTCATTCCAAATTCCCGAAGGGATAAAAAAAATAAATAAATAGAAAAAATATCTATGTAACAAAACAGTTTTGTGCCAGAAATGTTTCTGAAATGTTATACAGTATACCGTTATATACTAAATGTTTTGCAAAGTTTTATGTTTTTGGAATAAAAGCAATAACATTATGCAGAGGTATCAAACTCTTCAAAGCGAGTGGGACTTTTTTGGGTTATAGGGAATAGGGAAGTAAATGTGTATTAATACAATTCAGAAGAATGTGAAAAAACCTAGTACTTTGACAAACATTTTTGTTTTTGCGTAAGAGAAAAAAACCCATTCGTGACTAAAAGTATTTTAAACATCAAAATCAATGAATGAGTGTTTAAAAACAAATTTATCTTGCTTTCGTTTCAAAGACTGAGATAAAAAAAAATAAATAGCATTTTCATCCGAATTGTGCATACTTTTAAAACAATCAAAGCCTTTCTCCCTGATGCCATAATCTGAGGTTTTGATTAGACAAGTATTTGAGAAATGTAACGTGTAAATCAGGCACGAACAGTCTGCAAACTTGTCCTGAGTCAGAGTTCTGTTTGCGAAGCACAGATGGGATAATGACTGGCCCCAGACCAGCTGAAGGATCCATGTTCTCATCACAAATACCCAGCGCACGCCACACTGATGGAACGGCCACGCAAACAGGGACAATACTGGAAATGATAACAATAACACACTGTTTATGGCATTTCCGGGCTACATTATTCTTTTGTCAGGATCAATAATCGTGTGTACGGGAGCCAAAAAACTTCAAACTGATACTGCTGAAATACAAATAAAGAGTCACTTCCTGGAGGTATCATTAGTGTTATAAATCAAGGTTAATGTAATCTAAAGGACAGCTTATTAAATGATGCAGTAGAGACAACAATAGTTACAAAAACTTAATCGTGTCTGAAGGAGATGTGCACAAAAAGACAAAGGTTCAAATAGTTTTCTCTCATAAACTTACTATAATGGGAAAATCAGCCTCTGTTTAGTAAGAATGGAACAAAATATTGTGTCACATTTTTAATAATTTGATTAGGATCAATTATCAGAACTGTGTTTGACTAAAGAATGTGTTGATTAAGTGCAAAATCTGAAGAATACATCTGAGTGAACCCTGCTGTACGATTAGAAACGGCCATAACTAGCCATTTACACTGCAAAAAATGAATTTCAAGAAAAGTCGATTCTAGGATTTCAAGCTATTTACAAGCATTTTGACTAATTTAACCTAGATCTATTGTAGAGATATAGATTATTTTCCTTGTTTCAAAGTGTTTCAAACTGATTTCAGGACATTGCTTCTTATTTCAAGCCAAATTATTGGCCTGTGGATTAAGAAAACTTTCTTACCCCATTGGCTTTTTTTAATTTTTTTTTATAATTATTATTATTTTAAGCCAAATTCTCTTATAATGAGTTAAAAATGTCTTGAAACCAGGTCTACATTACATAAGCAATTAAATCTTATCCAGCTAAAGCAGATCAAATATGGATTAAAATTCTTATTCCAAGTTATTTTAAGCAAGTCTTGATATATAGTTTTTGCAGTGTAGCAGTGGACCAATCACAGCGCACTATTATGATGCGGGTGGAAGCTCGCCCTGGAAAATCCATACATAAAATATATCGTCTGGCCGCTTTGTCCCTTGTTCGGATGTCTGTAGCCGTGATTGACAGATCAATTAGCCAATCAGAGACACGCATCTTTTGCCGTGTAAAAACCAACATGGCTGCTCCCGACGAAAAAAATACATGAAAAAAATATCACGTGGAACTGAAAAACATCGCGGATTTTTGCAGAATCAATGAGCGAAGCAAAAAACGATTTAATGTGAGGTGAGTGAAGTTGAATTTTGGTCTAAATGACAGACGACCAATCAGCTCCTTTGTTTTATCTGCGTCACTCAAATAAGCTAATCTGATTGTCCGGTACGATGTGGATTTGATCTGAAACGCAGGCGGAGGGCGTGGCGACCAGACCCACTCTTCGCAGTTTGCTGAAGCGTGGGTTCTGGATCCCAGGCAAGGTGGAAGCCAACATTTGAACCAAAGCAAACAAACAAATGTTTTTCAGCCTTTTTTGAGATGTGTGCATTTTTGGACATTGGTTGATTGTGCTGTTCTCTCGACTGTATTTAACAGAAAACGTGACTTCTCGTCTACTTATAGGTCCAGATACTTCGACCAATCAGATTCAAAATTCCTTTGACATTTTATTTTTTCCTCAACAGCTTACAGCTTACGGTCATTCCAAGTTATTAATAAATATCCCAACCTGAAATACTTTGCCTGGAAAATCAAGACGATATATTTCTTATATATCTGTGTCCCTCTTTCGAAATCCATTAGATTGACAGAATAATTAGCCAATCAGACACATGCATTGGCTGCTGTATGAAAACCAACACGACTGCTTACAACAACAAAAAATACTTGAAAAAATATTGAAAAAAAGTCACGTGGAACTGAAAAACATCGCTTAAATCTGCAGTATCACTGAGCAAAAAAAAAAAACAAAAAATCTACATTTTTATTTGATATCAGTGAAGTAAGGGGAAGTGTGGTGACCAGACCCACTCTTCACAATTTGCTGAAGCTTGGGCACTGGATCACAGGCAGTTTTCAAAAATATCAATTTACACCAAAAGTACTACTAGAAAATGAAAATAAAAACTAACAGCTAACTCGGCACATCTACTTTCTGATGTTGAACCGGACAAATCCTAAAAAATTCAGCCAACTAAAACACCATCAACCAATTAATGGATTAAACGACTAAAGTTTGACAGCTCTGGCCACAATGTCTTCTGCTCTCATTCTTGCAAACCCAATCTCGTGCCTCGTCTCGTGAAAACAGTTCCACTTGTACCTCTAAGTCATGCTCGTCAATTACCCTGATTGATTACGCATAAGCTTTGTGTACTTTTCGTCAGCCAAAACATTTCACCGGCAAGCTCCATGACGAACCGTATTACTCCACATAAGCAAAACATGGAAAAGATCCTGCCGAAAACGCCAAATGCAGAGTGTTATTGAAGTCCTGATTGTGCCACTGGTGGTTCCTTTGTGGGCGTGTGGCGTGCTGGCTCCATCTGCTTCTCATTGTTTATCTCTGTCACGGTTCCAGGCGGCATTACCGGCCTGATGGAAGTGTGAGCCCGGATTGGGACAGATGTGTTTGTTCGTGCCATTACCTAACATGTGGATATACGTATGTGTGTGTTTGTTTGCCCCCATCTCAGGTTCCAGTGGCTAGCGTCAGCAGCGGGGTACACGAGGCGGGAAAGACTATGGACAAGACTGAGGGGCTGTTTCCGCAAGATCGAGACCCACGATTCACCGAGATGTACTCCGCCATCTCGGCTAACTGTACGTGTGGCGCTTATGCTAGAAAAACAAAAAGTTAACAATAAAGCAAGTCAAAATCTGCTTTAAAAAAACTGAAAGAATCTGCCAATGGAACAAGCACATTTTGTTTCTTTTAAAAAGGCTTATTTTTAACAGGTATCGACTAGTTTGTGCGACTCAAAACTATTGTATTTGTGTGTGTATAATCTCAAATCTAGTGTTTCTGTCTTAAGACACTGCTCATATCAGTCTTAGCTCTGATTGTGCTGGTTTAGTCCAGTTTTAGATCTGGTTTAGTTCAGGTTTAGTCCTGGTCTAGTTCTGGTTAAGTCCACGTTTATTCTTGCTTTAGTCCAGTTTTAGTCCTGGTCTGATCTAGTCGTGTTTTAGTTCAGTTTTATTCACGGTTTAGTCCAGTTTTAGTCCTGGTTTAGTCCAGTTTTAGTCCTGATGTATTCTAGCTTTAGTCCTGGTCTCGCCCTGGTTTAGTCCAGTTTTAGTCTTGGTCTAGACCAGTTTTAGTCTTGGTCTATTCTTGGTTTAGTTCATTTTTTGTCCTAATCTAGTCCTGGTTTAGGTCAGTTATATTCCTGTTTTAGTCCAGTTTTAGTCCTGGTTTAGACCAGTTTTGGTTCTGATCTAGTTTTGGTTTAATTAGTTTTACTTAGTCCAGTCCTGGTTTAGTCCACTCTTAGTCCAGATTTACTCCAGCTTCAGTCCTTTGTCTAGTGCAGCTATAGTCTGGTTAAAGTCCTGGTTTAGTCCTGATCTAGTAGTCCTGGGTCTAGTAAATAGTTTTACTGTTCATTATATAAAACTTATATTTTCTTATGTATTGAGAAAATATAATTTGATTCCCATTTTTGGCTCAACGAGATTTTCAAGACGTCTTGTCTTAAAACAAGTCTTTTTCATCTTATTGAAATGACCTGAGCTAAACTTACAAGAAATGAGAGAAGTGAACAAAAATAACATATGGGTTTTTTCAGGGAAAACTGGAATTAGTGTTGTCAATACTACAGTGAATTCAAAATGCTCTTTCTCGTACAGGGTGCTTTGTAATGTCTTATGTAGCTGTAGTAAATCAATCCAAAACTGCTCAGGATTTTAGATTTTTGATATTCATGCTTTATAGGTTCCATGAATGTTGTGGAATTCAAAGCAGTGACAGTATATAGGTTATGCAGATGACACATGAGAGTCAATGATGCGATAGGACATTTTCTCTAGTAAGAGCTTACAGCAAAATATAGAAAAAAAATGCTACAGTTTAAAAACAGATATAACCAACCAGAACCCTACCAAATGTTGAGTTATGTGGACTGTCCTATAGTGTGTGTTCTCACTGTTGTTCTTGTCTTCAGCTGGGGATAAGAAGATGCTGGTCCCTTCGTCCACAGCGGGAGGACAGCTTTACTCCCAAGTTCCTTCACACAGGGACATTCAGGAAAGAGCTTCAGGTAAGTGTCGGCGTGTAGTTCTCTGAAAACAAGATACAAGCTCATGAATTTGAAGTAGAAGTGTAGATATAGACAATTATGTATCATTTCATTGTGGCAGGCGTTCTGTATTGTTTGACTCGCACACAAAAGACATCGTATTGTTAAGGGACACAGTTGCAAAGAGTTCAAATTGTCGTCCTGTTGACTTTTTCATGTTGTTGGGCGAATACAAAGGAGAGACTGAATTGCTCTCATCTGTTTTCGCAACTGGTGTTTGAAACATGTCTGTAGAAACTCTTCCACTGCTGCAAATGATTTTTCTGCACAAAAATATCACATTTCTAGTTTTGTAATTGGGTTTAAATGTGCAATACAAACTGAACTTCAGAACATGCAGTATTTGTAGAGAGTCAAACAGCAGGTGCAGCCATGTTTTTCTGTTCAAAAGCAGGATATTGTTCTTTGCAGAGTATATTCTAAAACTGAAATAATTGCAGCACGAGGGGTTTGACAAGTGCGCCAACTGTGCATTTGATTCTATTGACATCGCAGCATTCAAATTGTGACGAGTGAGAGGCAAGACATTCATAAGAGTCAATGGAGAGAAAGGACTCCTGTAAGAACTCAAAGTACAGCTAAAATAGGCAAAAGAGGCTAAATGTGAGGCATATTTCAACCTGCAATGATTTGCAGAATGCTCTTTGTGTAACTGACACGTAAAAAAAAAAAAACATCAGGTAAACAGTTGAAGAAAAGCAGATAAACAGAAAACGTTAGCTTCTCGCACATTATACAGACATTGGAACAGACCACAGTTGAAGTAATTAATTTTTCCTCCTAAATCTATCTATCTATATAACCAAGGTGTGTCCCACCAACGTGGGGTAGCCGGGTGACTGGAGCCTATCCCAGTAACTTTGGCCTTAGGCGGGGGACCCCTGGACGGTGGCCAACTCGTCACAGGGTTAGACAGACAAACATTCACTCTCTCATTCATTCCTAAGGGAAATTTGCAATGATGCCCAATTAACCTAAACATGCATGTTTTTGGCGGTGGGAGGAAACCGGAGTACCCGGAGAAAACCCACAATGACACGGGAGGAACATGCAAACTCCACCAGAGAGATCGTGAGATGTTGATATGGTCCGACCCGGGAGTCGAACCCACGACCTCCTTATTGGGAAGCCAGATCACTAACCACTTGGCTACCGTGCACTTTCCTTCTAATAAGATGTCAAAATGTCAAAAATCTCCAACAGGCTTTAGCAAATAAGTTAGTGAAGCGCTACACTGTTGCCACGACAACAGAAAACTATTTTTACTTTCCATTTCGAGGCATAAATGTGTAAAACAAAAACTCCAAGGATGAAAAAAAGCAAAAAAGAACATTACCTCTTTTGAAGTATACTGTATTGTGCAGTAGGGATGTCGATAACACATTTTGTATCACGATTATTGCAAAACAATACTGTAATTTCTGCCCTATTGAGCGCACCACTAGATTTAAGTACATATATAGGCCGCACTTGTTAATAGTAAGTCTATGAGAATCTATATTTTGCTGCATTACCTTATAAGCCGCAGTGTTCAAAGCTCATGAAAAAAGTAGCGGCTTATAATCCAGAAATTACTGTAATCATGATTTAGCACTTTTTTTCTTTTTTTTTCACTTTTTGTGTTTTAATTTTCTGAATGAAAAAAAAGTTGATGTTACATTTACTGTATGCATTTGTTTTAATATGAATTGTAGTTTTCTCTAAAAATGGATGGATCACTTTTTAAATGAACTTTGTTGTGCCAATACTGCTTGCTGTTCTTTGAGCTCCACATATTTGCTGATACAGATAACTGGATTTTTACATTCATTACAAGGCTCACAAAATCACCACTTTACTTTCACTGTAGCAAAAAATAAAAACAAAATGTTTTCATTTGGAAAAAAAACAACAGCTCCAAATATAGTTTTTTTATTTCTCCACAGAGTGAACTAAAAAGACTTAATTTAGCTTCTTAAATTTTCGCGTATATTATATTTTTCTTACTTATTGCATTTATATTGTGACTTGAATAATCACAATAATAATCTTGACATCCCTATAGAGCAGGCCTATTATCAACAGAATAGAGTGAATGTGGAACAGCACATTCACTTGTTGAGGTGTAACTGCACTGTACATCTATTTCAGATAGTGAGATAATTTGCCTTCTGTAATTCCTGATCTAAATATTGTCAGATAAAAAACAAACCAAACATCAGAATGATGAACTCAGTACTAGTAATGTCTAATGTCTGTGTGTGTTGCCACAGTTCTTCAGTAATCCACGTCCCAGGTGTGAATGACATCCAACCGTCCGGCTCAACCAATCAGAACCTGGCTCAGATCTCTCGGCAGCTGAACCCAGGACAGGTGGGCTGGTCCGGGACGCGCCCCCCTTTCTCTGGACAGGTTAGAACACACTATGTACACGCTGTAACCAAGCTCTGGTAGTATGGACTTGTGGAGATGTGGTTGTCTTTTGCCAAACTGGTTTTGATGATTAAGAGGGGGGCCCATTTTTGTTAAATAGAAGATGAAGTATATTTTTAATTTACTTTACAATGTTTTTTGTGATGATTTTGTAATACGTTTGAAGCATTTTAAGCAAGCATTTAACGAAAACAAAAAAAAGTTTGGGAACCACTGACTGAATGTAAAATATAGTATAACATTTCTGAGAGGTCTTTTGAAGTGGATTGCATACTCTGTGTACACTAGTGACATAGTGTGTATGTCTTCAACAGTCCAGTAAAGCCCAGTCCAGTCCGTTTGGGATCAGCTCCGGGCACAGTTACCAGACAGACCCTGCCTCCTACAGCCCCCTGTCATCACCTGCTACATCCTCCCCCAGCAGCAACGCCTACTCTGGGCTCACCAACCGCACCAATGCCTTTGGTAAATATTTATAACCATTCTTATGTGTTCAGCAAAATTTGGATAAGAGGACGTCCTTAAAGAGGCACTAGGTGTCTCAGTCTACAATCTCTGTTACCTCATGTTATGGCTCCTTTCATCTCACAAGAGAACATGTTAAATTGTGCATGTTGTGTGTTTTGTGTTCAGACGTGTCGGGAGAGGGCAGTCAGAGCAGCGCACAGTTCCAGGGACGTCCTAGTGAAGTGTGGTCCCAGTGGCAGAACCAGCATCACACTCAGCAGACGGGAGAGACGCACACACACTCCACTCCCAGCCAGAGCGAAGTCTTCCAGGTATACACATGGAACATGGTGATAGAGGTGTTTTTTACAGCTGCTTCTGTGCTGATAATGTGCTTCTCCACAGGACATGTTGCCGATGGCAGGAGACCCTACACAAGGAACAGCCAATTACAACATTGAGGACTTCGCAGACCTGGGCATGTTCCCTCCCTTTTCTGAGTAGCCCCGCCTCTTCCTGCGGACTCGTCACAGTCTCAGTGTCATGAGCAGCACGTACCTCATCCTCTCCTCAGAGCACAGAAGCTTCACCTCCGCTGTGTCCATGACCTGTTCTCCACAGGAAAATGCGTTTGAACTGTGAAACTGTTGACATGCTTCACATTTCTTCAGCACAGAACTGTCCCAGTCAGAGACACTTACAGTGTTTTGTATGGCATCCAGTTACATATATTGTTAACAGTCTGTTGTGCAATGATTTATTAAGCATTCCAAAGCAATGCTCACTGACCATTCCATGTCTTTGTCCTACTCATCAGCCATGTGCTCTGTGGCTGCTCACAGCGCTCTGTACTCACTCATCCATGGACTAAGTGTGGAATTAGAGTGCCTATCAGAACCAACGTGGAACCAGCCTCTGGCAACACCCAGGAATATGGCTTCTACACTCTGGAAACCTGTTCCTGTTACTTTTTTTAGTACCATTATTTTAACATGCATCGTCACATATGAGGAACTTGGAAGTGGAACCATTATTTGAAGACTTTTTTTTTTTTTTTTGCTCCTGCTCCAAAGCAAATACTTTCAAACCAGACCAGGAACTACACGCTGAACTGAAGTACATATATTGAACCAGAAATTCTAGGACTCACCCCAAAAATCCCAAAAGTCCCTGTTCAAAATGTGCTTTCTAGCTTCTTTTTGGTAAATACTAAATATATGATTTGGGGAGTGTGAGTGAAGCAGACTTGCTACTGATCAGGTTCCACTTTGACAACTCTTGCTTATGCAAATTCGAACAAGGAATCCTGGGAATTTTTAATTCTGAGTGATCCTAGGTGAAGAGCACTGTAACAAGTATTAAGCGTTTTTGCACATGAAAGTACCAAGAACCAGTTTTCAGGAACACTTCTACACCCATTCTTTCACGGGGCCAATTTTACCCTAGGAACAAGTACCTGCTAGCATTTGCACCGCTCACAAGAGTGATGTCAGCCACTTACGTTGCAAGCACGGTGCACCAAAATACTGTTGTTGTTTTTTCTCGCTACATTGCTTAGCTGTGTGGTAAATGCCAACTTGCACTTGCTCATAATCAAGCTTGCTGAAGATTTGTAAATTTGTTTGGGGGTCCCTGAAAACCCCGCTGTACCTCCTCCTTAGCGTACAGACACAGCGATGCTTGTACCTCTGCATCCATCCATCTTTCACCGCCATCAGTGAACTTTATTGCCATTATTCTTTTAACAAAAACTTAACGGCGTGCATAGCGTTCTTGATGTGTGTGTCAACGACGTCACAAATAACATTGCTGCATTGCTGAAAGGTTCTAAGGGAAAAGTACTTGCCCCAGAGCAGAAGTCGACACACTGGCCTCCCTGGTTCCTGGTTCTTTTTATGTGGGAACACGCCAGAAAAGGTGGCAAATGGGTTAAAAGGTTACAGGAACAACAAAAAGTACAGTGCGAAAATGTCTTATGCTTAAATAGGTTCCTGGTCTGGTTCTGATCTAACCCTGTCCTTAGTTCAGCAAGAATGTCTTTTGGAGCAATACCACAAACACTTTCTCTGTACAGACAAAGAGGTTAGCTAGACTTCCTCTCTATCTCAGTGTAAAATACAGTCTGATGTATTCATTTTGCATAAAACTAAGGTTAATCAAGCAAGAGAAATGAAGGTGTACAGTGTTCCTCATGATGCTCCTGCTGCCGTGGGAGGCCGTGGACAGGTGATGCGATCGCTCGGACACTTTTGCTTTTGCTAAAACCTCCACTCAATGTTTTTGTAAATAAAGGTGATTTTTATGTAACTGTTGTTCTTTCACACAGAAGTTGTTTTGTGTAGATCTAATGATATTGTGTGCAGTGTGGTACTTCTGTAACTCTGGCATTAGTTAGTCTGTCTCTGTACACTCAGCCCTGTATAAAAGTGCTCCAGTGTGGCCGTTCTTTTGTGTAACAGACTGTGCTCGTGGCAATAAACCCTTCTTTGTTACACGTCTCCATTGTCATCTCCAGTGACGGTTTCTGCTCCACTCGTCGACATATCCGGGACAAGTTATGGGGTGGAGGTTTGCATTCGGGATTAGGTTAGGGCAGAGTTTGAGAGTGATTTCAAGTAAAAAAAAATAGAGGGTTTTTGGGTATATGTCCTTATAACTAACAAAGAGAACAAAAATATTATAATCTAAGCAATAATTACTATCAATTTAAAGCACAAAGATGATTTTTATTTTGGAATCTTATGTATTAGGATTTTAAAAATGTGTAATAAAACTGTTGTGTTTCCCAAAACAGAAATTGAGGGGAACCACAGTGAAGGAGAGATCTACATGCTACAGATTTGACCAGGTTGGACACGTATCTGATGCAGTTAGAACTGTAAGTCAATGGAGCCTCCTTTATTTACCAGTGGCAGAAGGAAACGAGTCAACTCATCTAGCAGGATGAGGACGGCCAATCCAAGAAAGGAAGGTGAGGAGGCAAGGGTTTTGGTCTCCAGTATTAAGGGGCCAAGGTCCATATTCAGAACAGTATTTCTGAGACTCAGAGGGGGTTCATTCCCCCCTGAACCCGGGCTGCAGGAACAGGATCTGACAGACAGTGTTGGGATAAATACTTTGAAAATTAAAGCTATTTAGTTATAATACTGGTGTATGGAACAATAGAAGCCTACAGCACTAACATAGACCTACATGTTGCCGCTTTGCACATCTGTTTTGTGTAGTCCATCTACGTACCTATTTATGGAGTCTAAATGTGTTAACTGCTTTTTCAAGCAGTTGGTTAAGAGATGAAGTTTTCAAACTGTGGATAAGAGTTAAACTGTTCAAAGAATTGTTAGTCTCCAGAAAAACAAAATGCGTTAAGCTGATTTAAAGACTAATTTAAATCATCAGAATCATGCTTCCTGAAACTCCATTAAACATATTTAAGGAAAATCTGGGAACCAGTCTGTAGAAATGAATGTGTTATTTATGGTTACATTTTTTAAAGGCGTTTTGCGTACCCATTGCACATATTTAAATTCACATTATGTGGAATGATTACATCAGCAGAAATTGTGTCAGTATGATATGATAAGAAGCTTATGTGTAAGGGAAATGTAAACATTTTACATTTTCCTGAATGTCAGCAGAAAACATACTATTTTGACCTAAAACATTCTTGCATTAAGTGTGTATATGCAAAGCACAGCAGTTACAGATAGGAGCTAAACATGAAGCAATGAACACATACAGACAATACACACAAAACAGCTGATATAAACATTCCCCATAAATCAAATGAATAATATTCAGTCTTACATTTCAAAACAAACCTCTCATCTCATAAGGACATTTCACAAAGTGGACATACAAAGTAATGAATCAATATAATATTATCTAAAGCCAGGCTTGGATCTTTGAAGTTTAACATTTGTGAAGATGAATTTTACCTAAAAGAATTATACAATTTAAACATTTATTGCTTACGTTGTTTTTGTAATATATTCCAGTTATAACTGTTTTCCAATCATTCTTAATACTTTTGAGTGTTTCTAATCATAAATTCTTCAAGATCTAGCCACATTTTTAATGAAAAGGTGCATTTGTTGGGGCGCACAGTAGCAGAGTGTGCGCCGCCTTATTGGGAAGCTCTGGCTTCCCAATAAGGCGGTCGTGGGTTCAATTCCCGGGTCGGACCATATCAACATTGCACGATCTCTCTGGGTGGAGTTTGCATGTTCTCCCCGTGTCACCGTGGGTTTTCTCCGGGTACTCTGGTTTCCTCCCACCTCCAAAAACATGCTTGTTTAGGTTAATTGGGCATCACTGTAAATTTCCCGTGTGAGTGAATGAGAGAGTGAATCAAAGTTTCTCTTTCTACTTCACAGAGGTTACATTTTGGGTCTACAGTGGTATAGTTCGAAAGGAAAGGAGATACTTCGACAAATATACTGTATTAAACCATATATTTTTTTAATGCTTGCATACTTTTATGCTGAATTAGATTCACAGTTTTGAATTTTCGGTTCACAGTTTTTGTTTTTGTTCACAACAATATTCCTTGTCCTTTAGTGTCTTGCTTGTCTTTGTCTCACACTCCAAGTACCCCCTAACTCACTGTTTTCAGTAAATACTTGGGTTTCTTTATGGTCTATTGTTATTTATTAAACTTTTTGTAATTGCCATAAATTTATACTCAGAACTTCAAAAATGATTCAAAAGTGACTGCAAGCAACATTTTTAGATTTAGAACATATCAAAAAACACCTTCTTTTAAATACTGAAGCTATTTTAAGTACCCCCTGAGAAGTGTTTGTGCACCCTCTGGGGTCCCTGTACCTCTGGTTGAGAAACAGTGGTTTATAAGACTCTTTCAGTCATTAACTAGAGAAGGACATAGGACAGATTTTAGAAAGTAACTCTAACTGAAGGAGTAACTGTAACTATAATGTGTTAATGAAGAAGAGAATCTTTGTGGAGCTTCACATAAACTGGTTTGATTTTTGTTTTTCAGAGAGTAAAAGTCCGGTACAGAGGCTTTAAATCCACACTGCAAATCAAGATGCAGCTCATCCCAGGAAACCATTACAATGATTTAAAAGCTCCTAAAAGCTCGTGTGCACTGAGGTGAAAGTGATAAATTCAAACGTGAAACATGCATTCATCCTATAAGATATCGCTCCAAAAACACCACAGAATGTCCCGTACCAGGCTGTGCAGTGTTGGTACAGCATGAGGACATAAACAAACCTGATTTAACTCATTTAATGCATTTAAATCGATCTCAGAGGCATGTAAATATTCATTTTGTGGACACATTTTGGACAAACACAGTAGATGTAACAAAATAAAAAAGACACATCAAGAAAAAAATGTAAAAAAAGACACATTTTTCTATGTTATTTTGTTTGTTCAAAGTAGGCTTCACAGTGAAATAATGACATATATATAAAAAAAAAACACTTTATAATAAGGAGATATCGTTGTATTCATTGATAACGAAACAACATTAATTCTGGGGTGCCCAAACTTTTTTCCTCGACGGGTCAAAATGAGCCAAGAGCCAAGCGTAATTTTGTTTCACATTTTATTTTTTTTATTATTATTATTTTTTAATTATTATTATTTTCGAATAAGATGTTTTAAGAGATTACACCTGATTTGGTGTCACAGTATTTTCAACACAAGTTTGAAACAAAAAGATAGTTCTAACAAACCTAAGCACCTCATTGTGGGCCAAATTGGATCCTCTGGTGGGCCAAGTGGAGCCCTTGGGCCTCACTTTGGACACAACTCCATTAACTAATCATTTACTTCTAGCCTCTATTTAAAGTGATGACCATTTAGGAGTTTCAGAAAAACTGATTCAGTATACATTCTCCAATACCAATAATGATAATGATATATAAGTATTTCAGCTGATTTCAGGGACCATTTCCACTGGCTATAATGTTTCTGTTGGCCAGGGCTATTCAATTATTTTCACCAGTGAGATTTTGAGGGCCAAGACTACAAAAAACTGAACTATAATTGTGTTTCACATCCAATTTCCACAAATTACTATTACTAGGCTAAGGCTTACCTTTAGTCTACTTTTTATTGTTATATTATACAGAGTTCCAAACCAAGACTAAACCTGGTCTACATTTGGATCAGATTAGATTTGAACAAGATTAGATCACAAAATCTAGGAGAACCGTAGGCCTGTATGAGTCAAGTCCCATGTCAAAGAGAGACAAGTTCGAGAACATTAGAACATTTTAATGAATTATCTTGTTGAAAATACATTTCTGGTAGAGGTAAGAAGGGACGGTTCATATAAATTAGATTTTGATTTTTATTTTTTATTTTTGACAAGTCTTCTCAAATCACAGAGTCCAGGTCAAGTCCCAACCCTAAAATCCAAATCATATTTTAAGACTTAATCCATTTGATCAAATCAAGTGTCCAGTCATAAAATAGTGACTCAAGTCTGACTTGACTCCACACCTCTGGTCATCACCATAAAGAGGAGAAGCTTATCAGTTCGGCAGTTTTGAAATTGATGGACCATCGACTGAGCCATTTTAGAATTATTATTGTTATTGTGTATTTATGTATCTATTTAACTTTTCTCTTCCACCACAATGTAACTAAAATGATAATAAAGAGCATATAACTTAAAAAATAAAAATAAAAAATAGGCCAACAAAACTGATTTTATTTGTTGTTCAAATCTTTCAATTGTTTACATTACTCACAACAAACAATATTTTATCCTAAAAACAAACAAGCTGAGGCATGGCCTATGTGTTGCTAAACCTAATATCTAATAGGCCCGAGTCACAAAAGTTGTTTCTTTTAAAGGCTTTTCAAGTCTGTTTTTTTTTTTTTTTTTGCTGAACTTGAATCGCTTGCGTAACCCTGAATAGGCCTAGTTGATGTGCCTAGCAGATCACAGAAAGGATTTAGGCTAGTTGCTGATAGATTTTCTGCTATCAGCTTAGATAAAAAGACTAACACAGCAGGAAAATGTTCAACCCACCACCCACCCACTACAACTGTCCGCGTGCCATGGCGCATGGTCAGTGTGCGGTTCGTAAATGCGTTGTACCAAAAAATATAGGCTAATATACAAAATTAATCTAAATGTTAATCACATCATAATAGTATGTGAACAAAATAAACAAATGACACAATTTAAACTAAATAAAATAATAATATTAGTTGGTAAAGTATTCTCTGGCTAAACTTTATACTTTTCCTAATCTCAGTAAAGACACAGAGCGCTGCACGTGCGTGCGTCAGTGTCATGGTAACGCATCAGGCGCGGTATATAAAGCTGCGCACATTGACAGTCGGTCTGATTTCTCCTGAAAGCTCGGTGCGATAACCTGTACGTGAGTGACGGCGGTATTTACTTGTCTTTAAAGCCCAAAGTCTTGTCTCTGGTGTCGGTAAATACACTTTTATAGAATCAGGGCTCTTTCTAATACTTTGTTAACTCTTTGAAGGTTTGACAAGTTGACGATCGTCTTCAAGTTTTCGGTATGGCTCGCAACCTGGACCTTCTGGCGAGAGGTAAAGTAAATCACTCAAATGTTCATTAATGTGGCTAAAATAGCCTCGATGTTTGTAATATGAACAGTTTTGTACATATTTTATGTATCTTTCTAAACGAACAAGTGTTTAGAGCTAAGAGCTAAGTTAGCTAACGTGTTCAACTTCGTGAACGTGCTTACTTTGAGAGATTATAACTTTCACTCGGTCTACTGAAAACGGCCTACATTTATCAGAAGGAGTTCAAATTTTAAAGTTAAAACAATATTTTCTGGAAACCTGCAGCATTTTAGTTTGTGGCAGTCGAAATTGATTCATAGTTCAGGGACATTTTTGTAGAAAAGATGGCGCCCAGCCAGAGCTTCTCATTATGATTCTTGTTTATCAGAATACATTTATATCCTCCTGACTACCAGAGAAATTTTTTTTCCCCAGTTTGTAATTTTTTTGTTTTCCCCAGTTATTTAGAACAGTGGTTCTCAACCTTTTTCAGCCGCGACCCCCAAAATAACAACCGTAGCCATTCGCGACCCCCAAACACAAAATGTAAGCTTCCTGCAAAGTGATAAAATAGTTTTTAGTGTTATGATTGATTTGAATTTGAAGACATACGCCTAGATAAATTAATATTGTTGGCCAGCAAATAAGAATATACACCTATCACTGTATTTGAAGCTGTCAAACCTTGTTTAGGATCTTAATGGTCAATTTTCCACATGGTCAGGGGACCCCCAGAAAGCATTTCGCGACCCCCATGGGGGTCCCGACCCCCAGGTTGAGAACCACTGATTTAGAAGCCCGTGACTACACTGACATATTTTTTTTTCTTTACCATGTTTTTGTTTGAAAAACACAGCATGTCCACTGTAGAGGACATCAGAAGTTTGCCGACGTATAAATTTAACAATTTCCATACAGTTCAATTCTATAGAGAGTAAGTGAACTCAGGGTTTAAAACTCTCCACAACCTCAACACAGATCTGTAGTGCATTTATTTTGGAACATTGAACTTTTCTGATTTTTTTTCTAGTTTACTGTGTGTGAAATATGGATTCATCACTCTCTTCACTTTCTTTGGAGATTGCTCCTTGAGCTTGACTAATGATTCAACAAGGACCAGTTTAAAATCCAGGAACTTTAGTGGTTTCTTGCTCAGAAGCTGACAGCAGTGTAGCCATGCATTGTACAAACATTTTTTCTTTCTTGGACCATCTTCTGCATAAGTCCTGAGGCTCAATGCCGTAGGAAGAGGAGCACATAACTACTGGTTTGTTGTCAAACCATTACTGACAGCAGGTTCAGAACTTCTTCTGACCACCATCTCAGATGCTCCTCTTCCTTTCTTTTTGATAGCCTGTATTTTATTATAGTCCAAAGAGTACAAAGTCAAGATGTACATTGTAGTCTTGCTCTACACAGACGGTGACTGGACACTGACGGTTCCTCTTCAGCTTGTCCTGCCTCAACCTCATCCTCAGAGCTCTGATTACTCTGCCTCTCCGTCAGACAATGGATCTTGGTTATCATCATCATCAAATAACTCAATATCTGAGTTTTCTCACACATTTGTAGCAATATTCTCTATACTTCTGACTCAGAACCATTGGTTTCAAATTAAAATTAAAAAGTGTGATGACTCTAAATGTCCACTTCAGAGGACATCTGTCAAACACTCAAATTTCATTATAAAATATTATGACATTACTTCAAAAACTGTTTTAAAGTGTTTATTAGACGTTCATAAAAATATACCAATGGAATTTTGATCTAAAACTGGGTTAATAAAAAAAGTATATCACCTTCTGTCCTTCTTTCCACAAAATTAGGTTTTTTCGATGATGGCCATTTTCCTTGAAAAGGAGCAGGGTCTTTCCCAAGCCCCACCCTTATGAATTTGGTATCATTTGAAAGTTCTGAATGTCCTCTTTAAATCACAACAGGAGTTGGTTAGGTAGTGTGCACGGGGTTGGAAATATCTTAATGGAGAAATGTCCACTAGAGAGGACAAAAATGAACTATGGGTAGTCAGGAGGATATTGGTAAAGATTTTGTTACAAAGTTTGACTTGAGTTTTATTAACAACAGCTACTGTCAGGTGTAAGTAGCTATTGTTGTGTACACTGTGTGGACTGTGACTGCAACTAACAACTCGATTAATCACAACTAATCAATTAATCCAATGAATGTTAACTAATTTAGTTATTAAATAATTGCTAGCTTTCTGTACACAGACTCCAAAGTCTGTCATGAGCTTAGAGAAGTGTTTTAGGAATCAGACAAAAGGTAATTACTTTAAAATTACCCTTGACATGTGTCATATTGTATTTTTAATTGGGAAAATATTGCTTTAATCAGTTAAGAATAATTCATTTTGATTTGAGTAGATTTTACATATGAAGTAAAATGATCTACCAAAAATAAGCAAAGACTAATTGTTAGGATTAGGCAAAAAAAAAAAAAGATTTTAACTTGAAGTAAGAAATTATTTTATATATCACCTGCATCAATAAAGAATATCTTGATCCATTGGCAGAGCATTTGAGAGGCATCTGGTTGCAGATCTCTTTTGACTTGCCCACCTCTCGCTACAGGCCGGACATCCGTATTTGCAAACTCAACTTTTCACAAAAACGTACCCAAATGACCTATTCTACCCTAACCCTAACCCTAACCTTTCCCGTCTTTGAAGTATAAATGTTTAAAATAATCTATGTTTGCTATCATAGCGCACGCAAGAGATGTTAGTGGCAGCCCTACTGTAGGCCTGTATTTACACCTAAAACCTGACTGTAGGCTTATATTTACACCTAAAACCTTACCGTAGGCTTATATTTACACCTAAAGCCTGACTGTAGGCTTATATTTACACCTAAAACCTGTACATGTAGAGAGTCTAATGAATTACTAAAAATAGCCTACCACATGAGCCAAGGAAAATATATTTTACATGTAGAGTAGTGTTACAAGGTTCTCATTGAGTCCAATGTTGCAGTGGCTCAGGCTCTAGACCTGGACCTGGACCCGGACCTGTTCGTGGTTCCAGCGATCCCTCTTCCTGCGGATGAAGATGACCAGGAGTTGGAGGTAGGTGATCTTCCTTTGCGTGGCAGGTTCCAGCTCGCGCCGCCAAATGAAGATCATGACTACTGGATCCCCAACGCAGATTCTGGATACGGAAGCTGCTCTGGCGAGGAAGAAGAGGATGAAGAGGAGAGAGAAGAAGAGCAGGAAGAGGAAGAAGAGGAGAGAGAAGAGGAAGAAGATCATGATCAGCACTTCTTTCCAGAGGAGGATTGGGTCAGATGGTACGAGGAGGATTTTCTTCCTTCTCCAGCGCCCAGCTCTGCATTTGAAGAGGAGGATGTACCATCTTCTCCTGCTGCCGTCACTGCTCCCGCCTCTCCCCCTGGTTCTCCCCGTGTGGGTTCTCCCCCTGTGGGTCCTGCTCTGGACTTCCTACCTCTTGGTGGGTCCAAGCGCCACAGGGATGAAGAGGATGAGGACGTCCCCGTCTCCAAGAGGCAGCGCTCTGAGGACAGCGATGATGACGCTGCCCCTCCACCTCTGCTGGGACGTCCAGAGGCTTCAGGCGCTATTTCCACCACCAGTTCCAACAGTCTGCTCCTTGCCCTCCCCCTGTGGCTCCTCTCCCTGTGGGTCCTGCTCTGGACTTCCTGCCTCTTGGTTGGTCCAAGCGCCACAGGCATGAAGAGGATGAGGACGTCCCCGTCTCCAAGAGGCAGCGCTCTGAGGACAGCGATGAGGATGCTGCCCCCTCCACCTTTGCTGGGACGTCCAGAGGCTTCAGGCGCTTTCTTCACCACCGGCTCTGGCACTCTGCTCCTCGCCCTCCCCCTGTGGGTCCTCCCCTGTGGGTCTCGATCTGGATTTCATCCCCCTCAGTGATTCCAGCTCGGACGACCTGGCGCTCTCCACCACTGCTGGGACGTCTGAACCCTGCCCTTTCCACCACTGCTGGGACGTCTGACAACGCCCTCTCCACCTCTGCTGGGACTGAGACGTTCAGGCGATACTTCCACTCCCCCCACCAGCTCCAAGACTCGGAGTCAGACGAGGGCTGAGTTCAGTCTCTGAGACTCTGAGCTTNGTGGAGGTTTGCATTCGGGATTAGGTTAGGGCAGAGTTTGAGAGTGATTTCAAGTAAAAAAAAATAGAGGGTTTTTGGGTATATGTCCTTATAACTAACAAAGAGAACAAAAATATTATAATCTAAGCAATAATTACTATCAATTTAAAGCACAAAGATGATTTTTATTTTGGAATCTTATGTATTAGGATTTTAAAAATGTGTAATAAAACTGTTGTGTTTCCCAAAACAGAAATTGAGGGAACCACAGTGAAGGAGAGATCTACATGCTACAGATTTGACCAGGTTGGACACGTATCTGATGCAGTTAGAACTGTAAGTCAATGGAGCCTCCTTTATTTACCAGTGGCAGAAGGAAACGAGTCAACTCATCTAGCAGGATGAGGACGGCCAATCCAAGAAAGGAAGGTGAGGAGGCAAGGGTTTTGGTCTCCAGTATTAAGGGGCCAAGGTCCATATTCAGAACAGTATTTCTGAGACTCAGAGGGGGTTCATTCCCCCTGAACCCGGGCTGCAGGAACAGGATCTGACAGACAGTGTTGGGAGGAATACTTGACAATGAAAGCTATTTAGTTATAAATACTGGTGCATGAAACAAGAGAAGCCTACAGCACTAACATAGACCTACGTGTTGCCGGCTTTGCACATCTGTTTGTGTAGTCCATCTACGTACCTATTTATGGAGTCTAAATGTGTTAACTACTTTTCAAGCAGTTGGTTAAGAGATGAAGTTTCAAACTGTGGATAAGAGAATTGTTGGTCTCCAGAAAAACAAAATGTGTTAAGCTGATTTAAAGACTAATTTAAATCATCAGAATCATGCTTCCTGAAAACTCCATTAAACATATTTTAAACATATTTAAGGCAAATCTGGGAAAACATTACAGAACCAGTCTGTAGAAATTAATGGTTATTTATGGTTAAATTTTTTTAAAGGCGTTTTGCGTACCCATTGCACATATTTAAAATCACATTATGTGGAATGATTACATCAGCAGAAATTGTGTCAGTAATAATATGATAAGAAGCTTATGTGTAAGGGAAATGTAAACATTTTACATTTTCCCTGAATGTCAGCAGAAAACATACTATTTTCACCTAAAACATTCTTGCATTAAGTGTGTATTTGCAAAGCACAGCACAGATAGGAGCTAAACATTAAGCAAATGAACACATACAGACAATACACACAAAACAGCTGATATAAACATTCCCCATAAATCCAATGAGTAATATTCAGTCTTACATTTCAAAACAAACCTCTCATCTCATAAGGACATTTCACAAAGTGGACATACAAAGTTGATATAGATTTTTCGATTAATGCACAAAAGTAATGAATCAATATAATATTATCTAAAGCCAGGCTTGGATCTTTGAAGTTTAACATTGTGAAGATGAATTTACCTAAAAGAATATACAATTTAAACATTATTGCTTACGTTGTTTTGTAATAATTCCAGTTATAACTGTTTTCCAATCATTCTTAATACCTTGAGTGTTTCTAATCATAAATTCTTCAAGATCTAGCCACATTTTAATGAAAAGGTGCATTTGTTGGGGCGCACAGTAGCAGAGTGTGCGCCGCCTTATTGGGAAGCTCTGGCTTCCCAATAAGCGGTCGTGGGTTCAATTCCCGGTCGGACCATATCAACATTTGCACGATCTCTCTGGGTGGAGTTTGCATTTCTCCCCGTGTCACCGTGGTTTTTCTCCGGTACTCTGGTTTCCTCCCACCTCCAAAAACATGCATGTTTAGATTAATTGGGTATCACTGTAAATTTCCTGTGTGAGTGAATGAGAGAGTGAATCAAAGTTTCTCTTTCTACTTCACAGAGGTTACATTTTGGGTCTACAGTGGTATAGTCGAAAGGAAAGGAGATACTTCGACAAATATACTGTATTAAATCGTTTTTTTTTTAATGCTTGCATACTTTATGCTGAATTAGATTCACAGTTTTGAATTTTCGGTTCACAGTTTTGTTTTGTTCACAACAATATTCCTTGTCCTTTAGTGTCTTGCTTGTCTTGTTTCACACTCCAAGTACCCCCTAACTCACTGTTTTCAGTAAATACTTGGGTTTCTTTATGGTCTATTGTTATTTATTAAACTTTTGTAATTGCCATAAATTTATACTCAGAACTTCAAAAATTATTCAAAAGTGACTGCAAGCAACATTTTTAGATTTAGAACATATCAAAAAAACACCTTCTTTTAAATACTGAAGCTATTTAAGTACCCCTGAGAAGTGTTTGTGCACCCTCTGGGGTCCCTGTACCTCTGGTGAGAAACAGTGGTTTATAAGACTCTTTCAGTCATTAACTAGAGAAGACATAGGACAGATTTAGAAAGTAACTCTACCTGAAAGAGTAACTGTAACTATAATGTGTTAATGAAAGAACAGAATCTGTGTGGAGCTTCACATAAACTGGTTTGATTTTTGTTTTTTCAGAAAGTTCCGGTACAGAGCTTTAAATCCACACTGCAAATCAAGATGCAGCTCATCCCCAGGAAACCATTACAATGATTAAAAGCTCCTAAAAGCTCGTGTGCACTGAGGTGAAAGTGATAAATTCAAACATGCATTCATCCTATAAGATATCGCTCCAAAAACAACACAGAATGTCCCGTACCAGGCTGTGCATGTTGGTACAGCATGAGGACATAAACAAACCTGATTTAACTCATGGCCCAGGCACGTAAGGACATGTGAACAGATCCAAATCACTGTCTATGAAAGGCTGCTCAGAGGAGATGGACGGGGTGACAAAGGTGTGCACTTGATTAAACAAAAATATTATTTGCTATACACACATCAAGTGGTATCTCGTATTAAAGTATTGCAGGAAGATATCTGTTTACACAAATGCATTTAAATTGATCTCAGAAGAATGTAAATATTCATTTTGGGACACATTTGGGACAACACAGTAGATGTAACAATAAAAAGACACATCAAGAAAAAATTTAAAAAAAGACACATTTTTCTATGTTATTTTGTTGTTCAAAGTAGGCTTCACAGTGAAATAATCAGTGTAATATATTCAACTTTCAGTAATAAGTAGTGTAACTCGTTACTTGTAAAAATGTTGATAATAAATTACATGTACAATCTGAGTAACTCAAGTTACTTTATATAAATTAATTGCTTTTATATTCTATTGAAAATGACACTCAGGACCAAAACATCACTAAAAATACTGTCTGTGCTTAAAGGTAAATCAAATATTATGCGGAAAAAGTGTTGTGACATCCCATTTCCACAAATAACCAGTAAACAAATGTAAATGTAACAGGATTAGTGTTGTATAATGTCTTAACAAATGTGTGATAACTAAAAGTAACTAAAAGTAACTAAAGTAGTGTAACATTTCTGAGACAGTAATATTGTAATACAAATGTATTACATTTTTCTCCTGTAACTAGTAATATATAATGTATTACAGTTTTAGTAACTTACCCAACACTGGAAATAATGACATATAAAAAAAAACACTTTATAATAAGGAGATATCGTAGTATCATGATAACGAAACAACATAATTCTGGGGTGCCCAAACTTTTCCCTCGACCGATGGGTCAAAATGAGCCAAGAGCAAGCGTAATTTTTTCACATTTTATTTTTTTATATTATTATTTTTTAATATTATTATTTTTGAATAAATGTTTTAGGAGATTACACCTGATTGGTGTCACAGTATTTCAACACAAGTTGAAACAAAAAGATAGTTCTAACAAACCTGAGCACCTTATGTGGGCCAAATTGGATCCTCTGGTGGGCCAAGTGGAGCACTGGGCCTCACTTTGGGCACAACTCCATTAACTAATCATTACTTCTAGCCTCTATTTAAGTGATTACTATTTAGGAGTTTCAGAAAAAACTGATTCAGTATACATTCTCCCAATACCAATAATGATAATGATATGTATATGTATTCAGCGATTCAATGTCAATAGTGGGTGAACAGGACCATTTCCACTGGCTATGATGTTCTGTTGGCCAGGCTATTCAATTATTTTCACCAGTGAGATTTTTGAGGGCCAAGACTACAAAACTGAACTATAATTGTGTTTCACATCCAATTTCCACAAATTACTATACTAGGCTTGCCTTTAGTCTACTTTTTTATCGTATATTACACAGAGTTCCAAACCAAGACTAAACCTGGTCTACATTTGGATCAGACTGTTACTAAACTCTACGTTTTGTTTTCATTAAAGGAACCAAAGTCCAGTTCTAGATCTCGTCCTGTCAGTGTCTGTTACAGAAGAAACATGTTCACATCTCACTCAAGTTCTAACACGGAGCTACAGTATTAGATTATTCTGCAGACATCAAGTCAAGTCCCAAGTCAAAGAGAGAAGTCCAGTCAAAAGAGAGACAAGTCCAAGTCAAAGAGAGACAAGTCCAAGTCAAGAGAGACAAGTCCAAGTCAAAGAGAGACAAGTCCAAGTCAAAGAGTGACAAGTCCAAGTCAAAGAGAGACAAGTCAGTCAAAGAGAGAGAAGTCCAAGTCAAAGAGAGACAAGTCCAAGTCAAAGAGAAGACAAGTCCAAGTCAAAGAGAGACAAGTCCAAGTCAAAAAGGACAAGTCCAAGTCAAAGAGAGACAAGTCCACGTCAAAGAGAGACAAGTCCCACGTCAAAGAGAGACAAGTCCAAGTCAAAGAGAGACAAGTCCAAGTCAAAGAGAGACAAGTCCAGTCAAAGAGAGACAAGTCCAAGTCAAAGAGAGACAAGTCCAAGTCAGAGACAAGTCCAAGTCAAGAGAGACAAGTCCAAGTCAAAGAGAGAGAAGTCCAAGTCAAAGAGAGAAAGTCCAAGTCAAAGCAAGACAAGTCCAAGTCAAGAGAGACAAGTCAAGTCAAAGAGAGACAAGTCCAAGTCAAAAGAAGACAAGTCCAAGTCAAAGAGAGACAAGTCCAAGTCAAAGAGACAAGTCCAAGTCAAAGAAGACAAGTCCAAGTGAAAGAGAGACAAGGTCAAGTCAAAGAGAGACAAGTCCAAGTCAAGTCCAAGTAAGCCCCGCAATCTAAGTGAAGTCCAACTCATTTGCTTTTAGTTTCAAATCTTGTCAAGTTTTTATATCAAATTGACATTACACTGTATAAATTGTCATTTATTCATTTACATTTTTAGGAGAAGCATGAAGTCGTCTCGGGTCACAGAGCTTCAAGTCCAAAATCCAAGTCCTATGGCTTAGTCCAGTTTATCATCAAGTCTCCAGCCATCAAATAGTGACTCAGAGAAGGATCAAGATGAGAATGGTAAGGAAGAAGAAGACCCAACGATTCTTCCTTTATCTGTAAATAATGTAATTGTATCAAAGAAGCAGATCTCACCCAATGTGTTTTTAGGAATGTGAGAAAAGGCTGTGACTGTGAGCTGTGGATGCTGTTCGTCTGTATCAGAGGAAGAGCTGGTCCAAAGACAGACTTGACTCTGCACAAGTGAGAAAAAGCTTCTGTCTGTGGGATTTGAGGTTCTTCGGAGGTTCAATTAAGTCACACTTTGTTTACTTTGTTTAGGAAGCTCTCTAATGATGAAGCGAGAACGAGAAGCTCCACAATGTGAGACAAATGAACTAAGTGGAGAACTTTTGAACTGTGGATCTGAAGGAAGGAA
Organism: Mugilogobius chulae; assembly: GCA_038363315.1. NCBI lineage: Eukaryota > Metazoa > Chordata > Actinopteri > Gobiiformes > Gobiidae > Mugilogobius > Mugilogobius chulae. The sequence goes on from CM076398.1 coordinate 39,278,921, forward strand.
AGAAGCTCCAAGAACAAGTGATGGAGAGAGAAATCAGAGACAAACAATGAAACTAGCTTGACCTTTTCTGTTGTTCTGTTTATTCTGTTGAACTAGAAGTGGAGATCGACTGAAAAATAGACCAGATCACAACAGTTTTTACGTAGATAAGCAAAGTGAGAAAATTGACTTCATATAGTCTAGAATGAAAACTACTGAACTGACCTTATCAAGCATATAAAGTGATAAATACAGAGGAGACTCCACTAACGGACCTCCTTGGGGGAAACGTAACATTGAAAGTGGATCAGAACAGCTTTATCACTCACTGTTCAACAACTACTCCTACAAGTGTAGACTTAAGGAAATACAGTACAGTAATTGTGTCAAATATAGATATGAAGACATGGAGAAGAATAAAGTGTTTCAACGGTTCAAACATGTAAATATATCAAACAATGATAACGACAACCTCAGTTTAAACTTGATTCTGAATAGACTTGAAATAGTTGTGCTAAAAGTACTTTTAATTGTCAGAAACATTTTAAAAAAGGTTAAACTTTTAGCTTCCCAAGTCTTAACATGACTTTATACAATATATAATACATTTTATTTATATAGCGCTTTTCTAGACACTCAAAGACGCTTTACAAACAAAGGCAGTTAAACAAAGGTACATCAGATAAAAACATTTGTAATTACAAATTAAGTCAATCGATTAAAAACAGATTTTAAACAGTGGGCTTTGACATTTTTCCTAAAAGTGGTGAGGTCTCGTGAAGTCTCTGTTCCAGAAGGTGTCGGCAGTGATTGGAAAAGGCTCTGTGCACCAGGTTTTGGAGTCTTGGACCACGGAAACAAGCCCCAGGAACAAATTCTATGTGGTTACTTTTGATCATGCCTGACTGGAGTTTTTGAGTATAGGACAGGTGTTAAAAATGTAACTATACGGATGAAAAATGTAAGATATTAACAAATGCAGAAGAATTGTATTTTTACACTGCTTTTTAATGTTACATACAATGTCCTATGAAAAAAGTCATTTTTCTTGTCAGTATTTTCAGCCGTAAGCAGCAGTCCAGGTTCAAAAGCGTAAAATGTATGTGTTAAGAACCAATACCCTCTGCAACGAGGTTTGCCAATTATGATATATCCCAATACATCAAGTACAGCCCTAACCCTGATTAAATTGATGGGCTCAAAGACAAATTCCTTTGGCAAAGAATGCCAGTATCTGCTTTAAAAAAAAAAAAAGTTTTCACTTGTGATTGGTTAAACCCAACTTTGACTCAAAGTGTGTCAAAGGCCAACCAATTGAAGAACTGTTCTAATTGAACAGATAGCTGTATTAATTGAGAAAAGGTGATTCACAATGCAACAATTTCACCTCAAAGCAGATTGCTTGAGCTCACAATTCACTCAACTAATCCTTTGGCACGTGGTTAATAATAATAACATCTTTTTACAGAAAGTAAGTGAAACTGGATGGACTACTTATGCACAGCCAATCAGAGTTCAGCATTCGTCTGTCTACGAGAAATACAATACTTTGCTATTAGACTCAGACTATACACACAGGTCTGATTTTGTTACAAAGTGCTGCGTTTACATTACACCTTTGGGTGGAAAAGACAAGGAAAAACCAACTAAAAAGTCAGGCTGCCCTGCTTGTTCTGATCTAAAACAGCTCATTAAAACACATATTTTCAGGCAGACAACAGGTGCCAGAGGTGAAGCCGAAGAAGTGTGGAGGAGGAAGATGGTGTGGCAGAGAACGAGATGAATGTTAAACAGCAGGGAAGTGGCATTTGCATGGGAATGTACCAACAGACTCAGAATGGAGCGAGGACGCGACGAGTTCTTTGAAAAGGAGGATGATGGGTGAGATTAAGTAGGGAGAGATAGTATAGTGAGGATAAGCCTTTCCTCAGCACTTCACCTGCAAATTCTCTAGAGAGAGAGGGAGAAAGAGAGGATAGAGGGAGAGAGAGAGAGAAAGAAAAAAAGAAAGTAAGAGAGAAGAGTGGGGAGAGAGAGAAATAAAGAAGAGAGAGCAAAGAGGAAGAGAACGAAAGAAAAGAGAAAAGAGTGGAGAGAGAAAAGAAAGAGGAGATACAAAAAAGAAAGAGGAGAGAAATTGAGAAGAGAGAGAATAAAGAGAGAGAGATGATAAAGTGGAGGGAAAAGAAGAGATAAAGAAGAGGAGGAAGGTGGGAGGAGAAAGAGGAGAGAAGAAATAAGAAGAGTGGAGAGAGTAGGAGAGAAAGAGGAGATTAAAGAAAGAGAGGAAGAAAGAAAAGAGAGAGGAGAAAGAAAGGAAGGAGAGAAAAGAGAGAAAAAAAAAAAGAGTGAAGAGAGGAGAGAGTAAAAGAGGAAGATCGAGAATATGAAAGAAAAGAAAGAGGAGAAGAAATAAAGAAAAGAAGAGAAGAGACAGAAGAGAGGGAGAAATAAAAAGAAGAGAAATAAGAAGAAAGAGAAGAGAAGGAGAGAAATAAAGAGAAGAGAGACAGAGAGAAATAAAGAGAGGAGAAGGAGAGAGAAAAAAGAGGGAAGAGAGTGAGAGAAATAAGAAAGAGCGAGAAATTAGGTTTTTAAAGCTTCCACAAAGATGCAATGGAGGCTGGATAAACCTGATACTGAAAATAATCCAATGGCAATTTTTTTTCACTGACACACTTTTTTTAGATCAGGGGTGTCAAACTGGAGGTCCGGGGCCAAATGCGGCCCTGGGATGCTTTCGTGTGGGACCCCGGAGATATGAATTTATGAGTTATTGATCTATGTGAGAGCAGGTCGTGGAGGAGGGGTTTTAAAGACTTGTTTGCAAAGTCGCTGCATATCAAGCTGTTTGATTGGCCCGTAGCTACAAGAAAACCAGCCAATCAGTGCGCTAGAAAATTGCATGGAAAAAAACAACAGTCTATGGCAAAGTTTTAATTAAATGAAAGACACATTTCTGCTTTTAAAATGGCCAATATTTGGTCTGTAGTATAAAATATTTGCCTTTTATAAACTTGGTCTAACTGATCTATTGCTCAATCCTGGTTCAATTTGCTTCTAAATGTGGAACTATTATTACATTTTTATCTTACCATTATATTGTGACTTGAAAAATCACAATAATCATCTTGACATTCCTATTCCACACACACAACACTAGAAGCTGATGCCTCTGGAGCCTCCCTCATGTCTTCATCAAGCGTGTGCACTGTACTGGTTTATTGTGGCTGATAGGGGGGGGAAACAGCTCGATTTAAAGTGGGTTTAAAAACACGTGCACTGCGGCGGGCCTGTCACTGTGCTCTGTGGAGTGTGTGAAGGAGATATGTGGATTTGCATAAGCTGCTGTGTTGGGGCTGCTGGTGGTGCAGAGTCTGTGTTTGCAGCCTGGGTGTCTCTCTCCGCACTGACAGATTTATCTGAAATATGCCTCCATAAATCCTCCAAGACACTGAAATCACAAACCAGCAAATATGTTATTCTTTAGTCTATACTCAATGCTACAGATTCTACCGCACACCTACCTACAGTGGACAATCCTGTCTTTGCAATCAATATAGGTCCCTTTTGTTTCCATGGAACTCTAGTTTCTTTAGCTATAATATACACAGAATTCCATGAAAGTGATGTATATTGATGAATGCGTCGAGCTAATGTTTTGACTTTCTATTTCAATTGGATAATACATCTGATTTTTCACCCATAAAAAGTTACAAATTAAACAAATTAGCTAAAGATTCTCAGTTCAGATTTGACAAAGATTGGAATGTTTTTCTTTGGTGATCAAACCCAGAGATGGCACAGTTACTTGTGTAAGAAATGACTCCTGTAAAAGTTTACTGAAGCTCATTTACTTCAGTAAAAGCACAAAAGTAAAACATTGCGAATTTACTTAAAGTAACAAGTTAAATATTGTGTTGCTGCATTGTAGTGTGTGGGCTTTACAGTGAGACACTAATAAAATGTTATTTAATCATGTTAGAAATTAGACAATTTAGAGGATTTTTAATTTGTTAAACTGGGGAAAAAAGTCTCAATATAAGCTATCGAAGGCAGGTCTGCGTCGCCTTTAAGGGAGAAAAAACTATCTGTGAATTTTGAAAAAAGTAATTAACCTGTTTTTAAAATGTAGAATAGAAAGTACAGATATTTTGTAAAAAAATAAAAAAAATAAAAAAAAAAAAAATAAAATAATAATAATAATAATATAATAATAATAATAATAATAATAAAAAAAATGTAAGACTAAAAAGTTGCCAGATTATACTCAAGTAAAGTACAAGTACTCAAAATAAATAAATAAATTAGTTACTTGTGACCTCTGCTCAAACCAAACCATCTATGTCAACAAGTTGGCTTATGTTTCTTATGTTTGACAAAACTCACTGCCCTGAACAGGCCTATTGAACTGATCTCACTCACACACCTGCACATAGTTATAAATGCTAAACATTACAGGGAAGTTCTACTTTGTGAGTGCCACAGCGCCATGCTTTTGAGTCCATGACTTAGAGTGCAGAGAAGTGTTCTGACGGCCCATGCAGAGGTAATAATCTGATAAATGTAATGGTGCTATTATCCACACGCCAGCTTGAGCTGTCACTGCAGCTGCTCTGCTTGCTCTGTTAATGGGCTGTGATTATAGATGCTGACAGAAGTGACACCTGACCAGTGTGGGCTAGACAGAGGCATCACTTCTGCAGCACATGGGTCCTGCAGGGTCCTGCGGGGTCTCATCTAAACTGGGCAGAAGTATGATTTGAATTAAATTATTATAGTCACATAGTTTCAGGACAAGTATTGATCTGGATCTGGATTTTTGACAAACAGGTTCACACTACTACTAAACTTATTTATTTCAATGTAAAAAAATAAAACAGGTCCCAACAAGTTATTAATTAGGATCAGGCTATTTCTGTTGAAAAATCATTGTTAGATATCAATTACAAAAATGTAATAAAGTTACTATTTGTAGTAAATAAGGATACGTCATCAATGTGCGACACGAACAAGCTAGGGCGATACACGGAAGCTGGAGAGCTTTGTTTGCGGATAGCCTACGATCAATAGTAGCACAGCGTTTTTCCAATACTAATCTACGTTTTGTAAGTAAAGAAACCATGTGTTGGATTTTGAACTACGTCCACGGGATTCATTACGGCGCGAGTGAAGAAGTGATCTGAGTAAAGTGCGCTGCAGGCTTCTGTGTTAGCCATTAGCTTTTAGCATTGTGCACCTGTTACCTCCACATACTAAAGCTTTACTCTACAGCACAGTATGCTTTCGACTGACCAATAGCACCGCTTCCACCGACCTGTGTTTACCGGGACTCGTTTAACACTCCACTGAGGCCAGATGCCCGAGCAGGGTCCCAGGATGAACGGCTTTTCCCTGGGCGAGCTGTGCTGGCTCTTCTGCTGCCCGCCCTGTCCCAGCCGCATCGCGCTAAGCTGGCCTTCCTCCCGCCAGAACCCACCTACTCCCTACACACGGAGGCCAACGGGACCACCAACCTGCACCTGACGGAGCGGGCGGACTGGCAGTACTCTCAGCGGGAGCTGGATGCAGTGGAGGTGCTGAGCACCAGGAGCTCCCGAGGGAACCGCGTCTGCTGCATGTTCGTGCGCTGTGCGCCCAACAGCCGCTACACGCTGCTCTTCTCTCACGGGAATGCCGTGGACCTGGGCCAGATGTGCAGCTTTTATATTGGACTAGGCTCCAGAATCAATTGTAACGTGTTCTCTTATGATTATGCTGGCTACGGGGCGAGCAGCGGCAGGCCGTCAGAGAAGAATCTGTACGCGGACATCGAGGCCGCCTGGCAGGTGCTGCGGAACAAGTGAGTACTGTTCTCCGTGTGTGCCATGGTCTGTGCCCGCTTCTGCAGCCTCAGCACGGTCTCCCTTCATCACTTCTGCACATAGCTGTAGATTCTGTTTCACATGAGGCCATCACAGTTTCATTGCACTCATAGAATCACTCTAGAACTGGGAACTGTTGCTTGAGTCATCCACTAAATTCTCTCACGTGTCTGAATAATCCTGGAAATTACATAAACATTTACTGGAGGCAAGGTATCGTTTGGAAAAATGTGCTAATTCTTGTGAGCAAAGGATGCTGTATCAGCCTATAAGAGCCTGCTTGAGCTCACTAAGACTGTATTCTAAGAGGGGGAGTGATAATAAAATATACCCAGTGCCAAGCTGATAGTTATCTAGAAATTTAAGAGTCCTCCTCATCCTCATTCTGCTCCTGCGTAAGCCATTGAGCCAATAAAAGTGAACTGTCTGCCTTACAGAATAATACTGACCATATTAACTTAAACACTCTTTGGCCTCCTGAGTGAGTGAATGTGAGCTAGAAAGAGGCAGCGTATCATTATTCCAGGGGCACATTATAGACTTTTTCTGTCCTTGGCACAGGTGAGCGCTGTATTGATAAGTCTGAATGTCACAGATGAGTTTGTTTTTGTGGACAAACACTGCTGCTTCTGTCCTACCCTGGAGCAGCCGTTAGCTCCTCCCTGGGGACTTTATACTTAATCCATTTTTAATTTGTTTTTGGACAGATAATTAAAAGTCTTCAAAATGTTTATGTATTTGGGAAAGCTCGTGTAGGCAGGGCTCACAAGACAGTACTATATCCACATCAATAGAATACTGCATATTATGATTTACTGTCTATGATGTGGCTGTGCAGTTAATCAAAATGTACTTTGTGTCTTCGAATTGACTTGACTCATTGATTATTGTGTTTTAACTGCAGGGGATAGATAAGAGGCCAATATCAGTCAGAATACTGTGTGAAATGCATGTTCTCCTCATAAGCACTCATAGGCACAAGGACATTTCTCTCTGTTTCTTCACCTGGCACTTGCTGTCACCAAAATCAAATTACTCAGGAGTGTGCTGCAAAATCAGCAAGCTATAAACTACATGGATGTACCTTATAACATTACGTACAGCTGCTTTTGATAATGCTTTTGTCTTATCTCTTTTTTTTCAGTTGAGCCATGTCACATCTACTTTTACCAAAATGTAAAACAAATTAATTATATCAAGGTGCAAACTTGACTTCAGATAATCTAAAGTCTTCTTTTTATAGCATTAAAGCTTAAGTTTAAAAAAATTAATTCACATTGCTTTTTCTTGCTCGTTCAAATGAGTTGTTAATTTCAGCATCAGTTATATAATGTATTTTATTTTCTTGACAGTAATATTATCATCTGTAATCTGAGCAGTTTCTGGTCTCACTGAAGCTCCTCTTGTCCCTTATGTAAGTGTCACTTACTGTATGCTTTTGTAGGTACGGCGTGGCTCCAGAGAACATTATCCTGTATGGACAGAGTATTGGCACAGTGCCCACAGTGGACCTGGCATCTCGGTACGAGTGTGCAGCTGTCATCCTGCACTCCCCGCTCATGTCCGGCCTTAGGGTGGCCTTCCCTGACACGCGCAAGACCTACTGCTTTGACGCTTTCCCCAGGTACCAACAGTAGACTACACAGCAAGCTAGCTCTGTTGCATTTGCATTTTTGTTGAACACTAAACCTTTAAGACAGGCTATTTAATTATATTTACCAGTGGCCAGATTTTTCACAGGGCTGTGTTTCAAGAACAAACTACAAAACTGAACCACAGTTTTTACTTCAGCACCAACAGAAACAACAACAAAAATGTTGGGGCTGGGGTTATTTCTGCAACCACACAAAACTTAAGGCAAATGATAAAAGACAGAAGACAATAGTCTAGGTTAAGTATCACTGAACCGTAGACAGTTCTCAACATGAAGTACAGGAAATACTTAAGCCAATCAGCGAACAAAGATGAAGCCATGACGTCAAAGTCAAACTAACTTGAGTAGAGATAGCAGACCTCTTTCCTTTTATGTAAATATTTACTCAGAATTTGATTTTGTATCTTCCTGTGGTAAGTTTACTGCACAGAAACTATTATGGGCCCTTTTCATGCTGCAGCTATGCTAGCTCCGGTTTGCAAGATACCTGTGGTAGTTCCTTCTTGTCCTATTCATTCCTTATGGGGAATTTGCAGAGATGCGCTAATATTAATTAATATTTAAAAAATTCAAAGCAGTGAGGGATTTGAACTAGATAACTACTGGCAGTGAGTTCAGAGCTTTACATACGAGGTAATACTTCTCCAGAGAAAGACTGTGTGTTTATAAAAGTGTGTAAGTTTGGCGCAATGCGCAAATTTAGTTTAACAAATAAAGTAGCGAAAATATAAAGCAGACCATTTGATAAAAAACAGACATCCTAGGCTGAGTGTTTTTGTTTAAAGCTAGTTCAGTTTGTACAGTGATTTAAAAAAAAAAAAATCAATTAAATACAGGTTAACATTAGCTTCAGAGACAAAACGGCACATTTTATAAACACATGGTGGTTTATGTGAAGCTATGATCGCAAATGATTGTCTGGCTGTCACTTGTTGTCCAGTTTGTGTCAAAAACAATTATTTTAATTAGTTTAGGGCATTTGAGCTAGCTCCCGAGGAATGATTGACGAAACAACAACGGGTATTCACATCGAACTAGCCAAGCCGAGTGTGAAAGGCTACTGCTAGCTTACATACTTTACTCTACTAACTGGACTACACTGACGTGTTCAGCCTATTACATACTCAGCGATTAGTATCCACCTAACTCGAGTGAATGAACTCTAATTGTGCTGTCTCTGATGGTTTTCATGAAGTCAAGTGAAACCTGCTAATGCATCAGACTGCCCTCGTCTCCTTCAAAACTATATCAAACATCACAGTACATTCTGAATTTTGATTGAGCATCGAAAAAGCTAACGGCGTCTCTGCACTTTTGTGATATTCAAAAACATTTCATCTTGCTCTGATTCATAATCCCTAACTAACCAATAGATTTAAAGGATAAAATTTACTCAAATTGTTGGATTGACATATAATGCCTGATAATGTTGAACTACTTTTATAAACAATAAAGACATTCGTTTTTTGCGTATTGCGATGCCTGATATCACAATGATGCGATTTTCCGAAATGTGTGACAATATATTCTCAGCCAGACTAAAATGTGTGTACTACTAGTTTCAGTTTGCTTTAAAACTGCTAACCGTCTCTTGTAGAAAATAAGCTAGCCATGCAAAGATGAATCAATATTTAAACATCTCAGAGCGGAGAGATAATTTCACCTAGATAAAACCTTCAAATGTGAGGTAAATACTTAACCAGGGAAGGAAGGTTGTGTGCATAAAAGCATAGGGTTGTGGTCTTAGTTGGTCTGTGGACAAAACACTTCACCCACATTGCCTTGTTTGGATCTGGTGTAAGTGTGAGGTTAATGGTGGTCAAAGGAGCCGATGGCACAAAATGGCAACCTCGCTTCGTCAGTGTGCCCCAGGCTGATTATACAGTCTATGCCCTGGGCAGTTTTGGCTACAATAGTAGCTTACACTACTGAGTGTGGAGCGGATGACTAATGCATAATGCGAAGAGTCTTTGAGTGTCTAAAAAGCGCTATATAAATCCAATTTCACTGGGTTTGGAAAAGTTTGGAAAACAACAACAAACGGGCTGGAAAATAGAGACCAGGACAATCAGAACTTTTCAAGGACACACTCTGTGGACGAACACAGACCCTTGCTTCAGTTTTTTTCTGCATTTGTTGAAATGTAGGCAGCGTCTGTGCATACACTTAATTATTATCACTGCTAATAAGAGAGCTTTAAATGGGCCACAGTGCAAATATCACTCAATTTAAGTCGGTGAGCCTTGCTCGTTTCAGCCTGCTGCGTCTCTCCTCTACTGGGATATACAGTATAAAAACAATTCAGGATAGTTTGCTTTGACACAGCCCGACTGTTGCTTAGTTAGGACAGAAAAGTAAGAGGTAGAAAAGTTCCTGTTGAAATCTGGCTACAGTGTCACTGAATCAAGTTCAAAACATGTTCATTTGTTATGTATCTTTAGAAATCTGTGAATTGAATATATTTAAAAGTTAAAGAAAACAAATATTTAATTGACTCATGTGTGATAAGTCATCGAATTGTTTTGCAAAATCATAAAATAAATACAATCTGCACGTACCCTGTATTACTGATCTAACATGAGGCTAAAAACAATCGAACGACCTTCTCAAACACATTCCTAATTATCCTCCGCGCTCGCGTCCTTGTCTCTCTTCGCAGTATTGACAAAGTGTCCAAGGTGGCGTCTCCGGTGCTGGTCATCCACGGGACGGAGGACGAGGTCATCGACTTCTCCCACGGGCTGGCCATGTACGAGCGCTGCCCCCGTGCCGTGGAGCCGCTGTGGGTGGAGGGGGCGGGCCACAACGACATCGAACTCTATGCGCAGTACCTGGAGAGGCTAAAGCAGTTCATCTCCTTCGAGCTGTCCGCCTCCTGATGATGCAACTCCAAGCCTGGATCGTGGTGCTGCTGCTGCTAAATTCACTCCACTGTGGTTCAGTCTGTCCCCCTGTGTCCACTACTTGTCTCTCTTTCTTCCCCTTTTGTCCCTGTAATGTGTTCTCCCGTCTTATACTCTGTCTATTCCCGTCTTTCCTGTTTCATCCTTTTCTTTAAATCAGATAGACATTTATCTGTCTAAGGGACCTGCCTGTAATTTTTTTTTTTTTATAACAGATCTATTTCTCACAAACTTATCACTCCCGAAAGACTCGAGGCGGGATCTAAGTGCTACTGATTTTTATTCGTCCTCTATTTTCAAAGTTATTTACAGTATGGTCCTGAAATTAATTGGTTGTGCGTATTGCTGCATATATAGTTGCACTCGTGTTTTTTTTTATTTTTATTTCAGGGCGATATCATTATTTTACAGCATTTGATCTAAGCCAATTCATTATTCCGGTACCAACGTTTTTAATAATTAAGGGATCTTCATTGTGTCGTGGCTAATGCTACTGTTAAAACCCAGAACTGTGATTGTAGAGATTGTTTTCGACCTTGATATCGACAGCAGCTTCCCTGAGCCAAAGTATCGATTTGAAAAAAAAAAAAAAAGGTATTGAGACAGCAAATTTTTTGAGTATGTTACGTTTTGTTAGACGTTGAAAAGTGAAGGGAAGCACGAATTTAAAATGAAGGAGTAACTCGGCGTTCTCGTTCATTTATTCCGCTCATTGGAGTGTGATGTTACAAACTGCCTTCTATATGTGAACTATGCCTATTTCCTAAAAGAGTACCAGACCAACTTGACTGAGTATTTCTGTCCAAATATAAAGGGGCTTTCTAACATGACACTAATCCTGGGCTCACACTGCATCCGTCCGGGTTCTGGTCCGGCCACTGGAGGCTTTCCGTTTCGTGAGAAGTAACGAGAGGCTCTCATGCGGTAATCTGTCTGGTCCAGCGAGCATCAGTTGTCCGGATCCTTTACGCTGAAAGGAACTTTTTCTGTAGCCCTTTTTGGTGAAGTTGTGAAGACAAGATAAACAGGAAACCAAGCAAGTGCTCCTGAAGTGCATCCGAGGGTTTCTAAATGAAATTGTCAGGCCGGCACTTAGAGCTGTGTAATAAATCGAATTTTAGATACATTTGAATATCGAGTATAAAAAACGCTACAAAAACTTGAAAAAGTGGTGCTGTAAGCTTTCTATTTGTTTTGACTTATAAAGATAAAGATTTGCCAATTGAACAAGTCATTTTAGTCAGAAGCTTTTTTTTTCCCCCAAGTTAGTGTGTATTTTTCTTATTTTAACTAAAAAGATATTTTATGCTTGTTCCATAAACAATCTAACTTTAAACCAACCCAAATCCAATCCAAACATAAAATAAAAATATTTCTTTTTCCACGCATAAATTCTCTTCTTATCCAATTTAGATGGTCATTTTTGCCTAGTGTGTTTAGTTATCTGTTAGATTAATTCATATAAACTTGCATTGTTTATTAGAAAGTTAATTTTTATAGTAAATTCTACTGCTTGATATACTCAGTATTTAATTTTTGCCAATTTCTCAATCAGTAGTGCCCAAAGTGGGGCCCGGGGGGAGTTTGGTCCGCCAGGACATCCATTTTGGCTCGCGAAAGGGTGCTCAGGCTTTTAGGAATATTTTTTTTATTTAGTTTTGTGTTGAAAATACTATCAAATGACACCACATCAAGTGTAATCTCTAAAAACGCAATAAAAGACAATTTAGTCATCATCTTTTCTTAAATTAACTTTTTAAAAGCAACTTTAATTAGGTTTGGCCCTTGGCACGCTTCAACATCATAGAACTTGACCCGCTTAAAAAATTAAATCTTATATTTAGGCCCACAGGAAAAAAGTTTGGGCACCCCTGCTCTAAATCAACATAAAAATTGTATATATTACCTGGCTCTAGTAATTGCTTGAACTCCCAAATTGAGCGTGAATCTCCGTAAACTCGTGGTCTTTTGATGACTGCAGTCTCTGTGTCAACATGCTTCGGTCTCAGCACGAGTCCGTCCACTCAAACAGATCCAGATCAGGCACTGGATCTGGTCTGGAGGCAGTGTGAGCCTGGTGTACAGAAGGCCTTCACTACTGAAGCCTTCAAACTATTTTTAGTTTTATGCCTGTATTTGTATTTTTTTAATAGTAATGAAATCTCGCTTTTGCACCATATTTGATTTATCATGTAGTTGTTCAGTTGCACTTTGATTGTGCGTATTTTTATCAGGTAATGTTTGTTTTTTCATGTTTCGTTGTTTTTATTTTTGTATTATTGAGTAATTATTAGTCAGAATGTTGATTATTGAACTTTATTTCTTTCAAGACTGTGAGCTCAAGGTGAAATCTCTTGGAGTTTGATTTAGGGTCCATACAATCTCAGATGCCACAACTCATTTCAACTACTTACCGCCTAGCTAGCCATACAACTTTCCTATTGTGTTCTGAACTAATCTGCAGCGCTCCATAGCAACCAGCCGCAGGGGGCGGGCCTCTGGCAACGCAGCATATCCAACCTAAGAATTCCATTAACCACAACAATCAAGACGGTGCTTTCATGCTCCATATGTTCGCTACTTTTGGAATAATCAGAACCCACAAACCTCAGCTACTGGCCGCTTTTAAATACCAGATTTTTGCACTTTTTCCATTTGAAATTGAAAAAAAGTAATACCAGATGGGCCCGCTAATGCTTGTAGAAAATGAAAGCAGTTGTTGACATGCATAGTAATCACGTTGGCACAAGAAGAAAACATTATCTGCTGCATACACGCTATCAATGTGTTCTGTCAGCGGATTTTTAACATTCCAGTGCTGATTGGTTTACTCAAGTCCTGAAGTTAGAGCCAGCAAACATGGCCTATTACAAACACTATTATTTAAAAGTAGTAAAAACAGATTGTGACACAGATCTTAAGGGTAATTCAACTAGGATCTCATTCCTCCGACAAGCTGCCATTTTGGTTAAATCGCCACATCACGACTCAATTGTTTTCTCCAATGCAGCTCTATGCCCCGCCCACATCTCTTATTGGTTAGATTTAGTAATTGTTTAGTGAGTGACAGGTGGGTTTAACCTATTGCATTGAACTTTTCAGAAGAAGCAGATAATTTTTGTGTGGGTTTTTTTTTTTTTTTTTTTTTGCTTTTTCCCCCCAAAGCTACTTATAATAATTTTAAGTAGGCTCAGTACAATACATAGAAAAATACATAGACTCATAAGATCCTGATTTACTTTAGTAAGAATAAAAACCAAATGTATTTCTCTTGAATATAAATTACTTTGCAGCATAATAAAGTAAGTTTAAAGCAAGCCCCTTATCATTCTGGCCTATTTTCCCTAAAACGCCTGACTGAACCTGTCTAAAATTTAAACTGAAACTATTTCTGAACTCAATAGTTGGATTCTTTGACTAAGTGGCTCTAATCATAAGTGAGAATGTTTAGATTTGGAATATTTTTGGTTTTGACTATTCCTCTGCAAAAGCTGAAGGAAACTAAGAGAAAAAATGAGTTTAAGTACCTACATTAACATTTTAGAATTCGTTTGTTAATATATTCTTTAATTGTAAGTTTTGAGTAGAAGCTGACGGTTGATTTGACTCTAAATAGGAAGACTACGATGTTCTTTTTACCTTTCCGTGAGTTTCATAGTTTTTTTTATCACATATTGAACAAAAAGTTGGTTGGTTGCGTCCCCAAACTTTTGCTTAGATTGCTTATGCCTTGGGCCGACCCTGGTTGCACTGAACCACACAGATCTAGACAACTAGCGCTGCAGAATACAATGGGAAAGTCTTATAGCTAGTTGGTTACTACTACTACTAATACTTTTAACAACACTACTCTGGTTTGAATCTGATGCTTGAATATTTTGTTAGACTGTCATACAAAGCCTTATGTTGGGACTGGGAGTTTTTGGACTGACGACTACTACTGCTGCTGCTGCTGCTAACCCCGTCTCTCACCGTGGACGGGGCGGGACCTGTCCAAACCTCCAACGCCTGAGAAGGACTTTACTGGACACTAAGCCTGGTCCAAAATCAAATCAATGTGAAAAATGACCTGTCGAGATACGGTGGCTTTGTTAGATGTTTGGGCAGAAGAAGAATGTTGTTCACTGCAAGGAAAGAGTATGAAAGTTAAAATGATCTGAATTGAGGATATAATGTAATGTGACAAACAGGAAAATCTTGTTTACCTCAATTTATTTCTTTGCGAATAGTTCTTTAAAAGCTTGTGGTCTTGTGAGAGCAGATATTATAGTTATTGAAAATCTGAAGTAAAAAGTTCCAATTCCATTTTAGTCGACTAAATTAAATTTGCATTACCCAAAATCACAACAACAGTATTCTCTGAGGACTTCCCAAGATTGTTATATTAGCAAACATCAGTGTTAGAAAATAAAGCTCCATTCACAATACACATTTTGGATTTGGATCAGGATTTTCATGTTTTCATGCATTTCTGATTCGATTGGGTAATTGTGAACAAATTCTGATCCAGGCCAAAATGGCAAAATTTTGTCCAGTTGGCGAAATCTGTCTCTGCACGGTTGAATTGTGCCCTGGAGCAGTTCGTTTGTAATGTGAACGCAAACGGACCGAGAGTGGAAAAAAACTAGAACGTGAGCAGTGACGTGAAGCGTGTAGGTTTAAAAGCTAAAAAAAAAAAAATGACAAGAAAATTAAAAACTTTGAGGAGAACCAGAGTGAAGCAGAGATCCACTCCTATGGACGGGCATGCAGTACTGTAGATGTGACCAGAACTACACTCATTCAGTTGTAGTTTAAAGTCTGTAGAGCCAGAGTCCATTAGCAAAGGGAAGCAAGAACCAGGGCAGTCTAATCCAGGACACTGTCGTCCCTTAAAGGTGCACTATGTAACTTTTTGACCAAAAATAGACTTGAATACAAGCAAGTTTTAGTCATTTAGATTTCATTGGTGCACTAGAGAGGTAATAAAAATCTTTGTATTTACTTTGAGTGGGCTTGGATGACCACAAAACAGACCATTATTTGCCCTAGAGGAGGGTCTCTTTGTGTATGTTTCCATGGAAATGCGGTTCTTTTAGTTGTATTTATTCACACTTTGGCATAAAGCATATTTATCACCATTCAGAATGTCACAAAGTATTGTTTAAGCTTTCTATTTTTACTGAATTGTATAGTTGACTATTTGCCTTCAGAAAGTTACACAGTGCACCTTTAATAATAGAGGGCATCAAAGATCCAGGCTTAGTCACTCTGATACCAAACTTGAGCACTATCTTTTCATTTCTCCTGCTCATCTGTAATAGTTTTTTTTGTTGTTGTTTTTTTGTTTGTTTTTTTGCATAGTGCTGAAGTTGCTATACTTTAGCAGTATAGTAGAATATGGGAATAGTTTCTGTTCCTAACTGGCTTGGTCACAGGCTAATTCAAAAAGTTTAAAGTCCAAATCTTAAATGTAGAGACTGTCGGCTTCTTTGACACGAGCATGAGCTGATTCCATAACAAGGGAGCTTGGTAGGTAAATGCTCTGCTTCCTATTGTTCTTTTAGACACTCTAGGAACCACCAAAAAGGGCTTGTCAGAAATCAATGAACTTTTATGTGTTGGAATGACAATAAAAAGGTTGAAATATGCCAAAAAACTTATTGCGATATCCATTTATTGTCAATATCATCCAGTAGTAGTTTCAATAATATTTTCTCTTCAAGTCATTTTCACTTTTAGTCTTTTTTTTGCAGTGTGAAAGACAACTGGACTGGTTCCACTCTGGACAGCCATCTTGTCTTTGAACAACATTCTGAAGCCCTGTTTGATTTTGTTATTTTTTATTTTTTCAATGTGAATGTTTAAACAGTTTGAACTAAAGTCGTGCTGTACATCTCAAAGTGAATTGGGGAGGAGATCTGATGTGTCTTTATGCAATGATGCCGTAGATGTGAGTCTGTGTTGGACTTAAGCCTTAAGATGCTGTGATGAGGATTGTTCTGTCGCTGTTCTGGCAGCTCTGTGATCTTTCAACTAATAATAAAGAATGCATGAAGGATGGAGCGTGGGACTGCATCATTTAGTGACCCATCTTTAACATTATTTATGGAAAGATATAATGTAATTCTGAATTGTTTGCATCATTGAGTTATAATGAATAGAAAGCATGGATTCTGTCTATAAATAATGTAAAAACAAGGTCACATAATTCAGTGAGTGAATATATACATGTCCCCTTTGCTGGGCTAAATTTAGTGCTGAATTACACAATCTATATAGATAATATTCAAACAGCAAGCATCGAAGGTCTCAAATAATGTGCTGTTCTAAAGCCGGGCCGGCGGAGCATCATTGGCCACAGAAACACAGAGAAAGTGTCAGCAGTCACCTTCAGTCTCTCTCTCTGAAACCTTCAAATCAAGTTAGAAATCTGGGGGTAATAATGGACTCAGACTTGAACTTTAACACCTACATCAAGTCAATAAAATCAGCCACTTTTTACCATCTAAAAAACATTGCCAAAATCAAATGTGTAGTGTCAAAGCCTGACTTGGAGAGACTTATCCATGCATTTGTCTCCAGTAGGTTAGACTTTTGTAACAGCCTGCTCACCAGCCTATCCAAACTGCAGTACATCCAGAGCGCTGCTGCTCGAGTCCTGACCAGAACCAGGAAGTATGATCACATTAGTCCTGGTCTTAAGTCTTTGCACTGGTTTCCAGTGGCTCAGAGAATAGACTTTAAAACAGCTCTGCTTGTATTTAAGTCTCTCTATGGACGAGCACCAAAGTACATCTCTGACATGTTGGTGCCTTATGAACCATCTCGCACTCTGAGAACCTCAGGGATCGGCCTCCTGCTGGTGCCCAGAGTCAGGACTAAACATGGACCAGTTACAATAGTCTAACCTACTGGAGACAAATGCATGGATAAGTCTCTCCAAGTCAAGCTTGACACTATACTATTATTTGCCAATGTTTTTAGATGGTAAAAACCTGTTGATGTTATTGATTTAATGTGGCTGTTAAAGTTCAAGTCTGAGTCCATTATTACCCCCAGATTTCTAACTAGACTTCAAGGTTTCACAGAGACAAAGTGAAGGTGGCTGCTGACACTTTCACTTTGTTTCTGTGTGCAAAGATGATAACTCCAGTCTTGTCAAATGAAGTCTTAAGCTAAGACTCTATTTAAGACTGTTATTTGTAAACTATTTTGAGGGGTACTTGGGACATAAAGGGGAACCACTGCTCTAACCCTACTCCTCCCCGGTGTCATGTGATTGCTTGTCTACATGTATACAGTGCAATTTTAAACAGCCTGTCATGTGAACGCAATATCTGTTTGAGAGAATAGATGTTTCAGTGCATTTATAAATGAAGAACTGTTAGAATATTATAACACCACATGAACCCAATCCTGTTGCAGTGATGTGAGTCTGATGACATGGCCACAGAACAAACAGCAGCTTCATCCCACTGTTCTGGCATTTCTGACAGACTGGCAAATTGTGCAGCAAAACACACAAATCGGTTACTCACACTGGCCCAATTCTGTCCCAATCTTCAAACCACTTTAGACAGCTCTCATATGTAGATCACAATCTAATCGCAATGACAACGGAAAAAGTCAGAATTGGCTAAACACAAAGTTTGCAGTTATAATCTGGATTGTAAACCTTTGTCCCATTTTTAAAATAAGTTGACAATTTTAGTAATGTATGTGTGTATATGTGTAGGAAATCCTTATGTTACCTAGAAAAATCTACATAAAGTGAACAATAGATAGAACTTAATTTTCCTAAATTATTGTGTAAATTACCAGAAAAAATAAATTTTTAGTATGTTATTTACTTTTGATGACAGACAATGCAAAAAATATATTTCGCTTTGCTCAAAATGACTTAATTAGGACTGATTTGAGTCTTTTAATAGCCTAAGATGCAATTGCTAATGTAATGTAGAATATTTGTTGTTAATTTAAAAGTTTTTCTCACTATTTATAGGAGAATTTAGTTTAAAATAAGAAAACAACTTTGCCAATGGGGTACGCATAATTTTCTTAACCCACTGGCAAATGATTTGGCTTAAACAAAGAAGAAATGTCTTGATGCGACTTGAAGTTTTTTTTTTTTTTAATATGTCTGTCAAAAATTCTAAAGATCCTAAATTTGAGTCTGCAATTAAGTTTTAAATATTATCTTTTGCTGTGAATTATCAACTTAATGTGATTTTTTTTTTTTTTGCTTTTATTTGTCAAATTTTCATCACGAAATCACTTGATTGATGTAAAACTAAATATTTACTAACGCCTTTTCTCAAATACATGTACTTAGACAGGAGAGAAGACCTTGAGAAAACAGGAAATGTAAAAATATGTCTATATGTGTGTGTTATTGGGGTTCAATTACAAATACTTTTGTGTTACTTTCACTTTTGTGTCGCTTTTTGTTTCAGTCAAAAGTACACTCCGATATCCATTCACTGCTTCCATTGCAAAGGTTTTACGCCCCAGACACGTCAAGTGAAAGTGATGAAAATACTCTTCACAGCTGTATTCATTTCTATATATTGACCCAAACCATATGGACAGCCTGCACCTGCTTTATCCATCAGAATGTACTTGTCTTAGAGCACTTTCAGATGCTGTTATTGACACTCATCCAGCAGAATTCTTCACTGATCCTCCATTCAGATGTATGTGCCGTTTCTTCAGCTGCCAACACTAAATGCCACTGACGGATACCAGCTTTATTCTCTATATAGTCTACATGTTCAGTAAAATGAGATCCCCCAAAAGCAAAAGAAAAGTTTTGTTGATTAATTTTCCAGTCAAATAATTGGCATTTCTAAAAAAACATCTTAGAAATAAAAAGAGTTCCATTTACTTCCTGTTCCAAACTGCAGAACTGATAAGCCCCACCTTTTATTGTAAGATTTTAACATAACAAGAAACAGAGTTCAAATTTGCAATTTGTATTGCTGTAAAGTGGCTCTTTTGAACCATATTTGCTTGACTATGAATTAGAATATTTTGAATAATCACAAAACAAGATTACTCAAACATGCTAGTTAGCAGTTATAACAAGGTTAAAAACTTCTAGTGTTTTTTTTTTTTTTTTTATGAAATAAATATGCAGATCAGTAATTTACATTTTGTTCACTGTAGCGCACTAAATTGATTTAAAAAGCTTTTAAATCTGGCTACCGTTTGGAACCTAATTTTTTTTTTATTTATTGAGGGAGGTCCCACTGAGATTCTGAATCTCTTTTGCAGGGGAGCCCTGGGGGAAGGGTCAGGGGAGGCATTAATGGACATGTTTTTATCAAATCAAATCAAATCAATTTATTCTTATATAGCCCAGAATCACAACAACAGCCATCCCAGTGGACTTCACAAGATATATAAAACAAGAATACTTCAAATCAATAACAGTTTTGAATTAAAACCAATTAAATACAAATACAAAGACAACAGTAGTAGTAAAAAATAATTAAAATGTCCCACCCTTTCCACAATTAGCTAAAAATAGTAATAAATAAATAATAAATAAATAAAACACTGATTAAAATAATAGTGGCCTACCCGTAGGCAGCTACAAAAAACGTGTCTTCAGCCTAATCTTAAATGATGAGACTGTGTCAGCTTCTTTAACATGAGCAGGTAGCTGATTCCACAGCAGGGGAGCTTGATGTGCAAACGCTCTGCCACCAATACCTTTAAAAACTCTGGGCACCACCAAAAGCCCAGCATCCTGTGAGCGAAGTGGACGACCAGGGTGATACAGTACTAATAAATCCCTGAGATAAGAGGGGCCATGCCATTTAAGGCTTTATAGGTTAAAAGCAAAATTTTAAATTTGACTCTAAACTCGACAGGAAGCCAGTGAAGATCCTGTAGCACTGGGGTGATGTGCTCTCGCCTTTTTGTACCAGTTAGAACTCTTGCAGCTGCGTTTTGAACTAACTGAAGGCTTCTTATTGAGCTTTTTGGACATGCTGCAAGCAGAGAGTTGCAGTAGTCTAATAAGTGGTAGTAGGCTACTAGGAAACCAGAGTACCCAGAGGAAACCTACGCAGACACGAGGAGAACATGCAAACTCCAGAAAGGCCCCAGGTCGACCGGGAGTTGAACCCAGAACCTTCTTGCTATGAGGCCAGAGTGCTAACCACTGCGCCACTGTGTCGCCTAAATAGCCAATCCTAATTGTTAATGCTTCTTTGAGGTAAGTCTGGTTGGGGGACAAGTTGATTATTTTTTTCTTACAATTATTTTTTGTTTGTTTATTTTTGTTGTTGTTGGATTTTTTTCTCTTATTTTTATTACGACTTTTATTTTGTGTTTATATGTTTTATCTGTTTGTATGATTTCTGCAATTATTTATTATTTGAAGCATGTTTTTCATGCTTCAAATAATAAATACATTTAAATCCTAAATACCGTTAGAAACATATACAGGTTCACTGACTGAAGAACTAATAAGCCCCGCCTCCTCACTGTAAAAATAAACTTTTATTTGTCTAATTGCATTTAAACACAGACAGACAGGGATAGGTGGTAGCTGAAAACAGGACTTTTCTGAGCATTCGAGCATCAAATGCAGAACAATACAAGATTACTCAATCATTCATGAATCAATCTTAAATACAACTTTGAGAAAACTAATTAAAAGATAGCACTGTCATAACATGTTTGAAAACTTGAAAAAGTGGAGTTTACATAAAGGTCCCCTTTAAATCAGATGAATTCTCACAATATCTCCTATTTTACAAACTCTATTTTTCATTTCACATGTTTTTCATCGTAAACAACAATATTAGACTTTCACAGACTGGTCAGCAACAGAACTGATAAACTCAATTCACCAAAATGAAAAACATCGGCTTCTCTTTGAAAAGATATAAATGACTTTTTAGTGCAGTTGCAGTCTAGTTTTGCAAAAAAAACAGCAAAGTAGTGTACATAAAGTGGGCAGGGCTAGGTGGTGAGTGAAAACATAGATTTGTTTTTCTCTCGTGTGTGCGAGAATAGGCCTAGTTATATGTCTAGAAGGTCACAGTAAGGATTTAGGCTAGTTTCTGATAGCCTATTTGTGTTCAACTGCGTCTTTCTTTCTTTTTTCCACCACAATTGCGCGTGCCATGACGCATGGTTATTGTGCGGTTTGTAAATGCGCTGGACCAAAAAATAGCCTAGCCTATAAAAACAATCTAAATGTTAATCAAATGATAATAGTATGTCCATAAAATAAAACAAGTTACAAATGACACAATTTAAACAAAATAAAAGACTATATTGTTGGTAAATGATTCTCTGGCTAAACTTTATACTTTTCCTAATCCTCAGTAAAGAAACAGAGCGCTGCACGTGCGTGCGTCAGTGTCATGGTAACGCATCAGGTGCGGTATATAAAGCTGCGCACATTGACAGTCGGTCTGATTTCTCCTGAAAGCTCGGTGCGATAACCTGTACGTGAGTGACGGCGGTATTTACTTGTCTTTAAAGCCCAAAGCCTTGTCTCTGGTGTCGGTAAATACACTTTTATAGAATCAAGGCTCTTTCTAATACTTTGTAACTCTTTTGAAGGTTTGACAAGTTGACGAAGTTTTCGGTATGGCTCGCAACCTGGACCTTCTGGCGAGAGGTAAAGTAAATCACTCAAATGTTCATTAATGTGGCTAAATAGCCTCAATGTTTTGTAATATGAACAGTTTTGTACATATTTTATGCATCTTTCTATACGAACAAATGTTTAGAGCTAAAAGCTAAGTTAGCTAACGTGTCAACTTCGTGAACGTGTTACTTGAGAGATTATAACTTCACTCGGTCATTACTTTTTGTACCTACATAAACCCGCTGAAACGCCTACATTTATCAGAAGGAGTTCAACTTTATTAACTGTTCTACTGCAGCATTTAGTTTCATCAAATTCACATAGCAGACAGAAAAGAGCACGAGCTTCCTTATACTTTTAGTAGTTTTTCTTTATTTACTTATTTAAAGGACATGTGCAGTTACTAGATGGACAGATCGTACGCGGATCCGAATAACGTCAATACTGGCGCACACTACGCACGTCCGTGAATTTTCCAGGTCATGAAGTAGTTTGTATCTTTGAGCAGCTGTAGTAAATATCTCTCCTCAACAGATGTAACTTCTGAGAGAAAACATTACTCTGTCCAGTTTTTTTGTAATAGACAATAACAAGATAAAGCCTAACATTTATACGAAAAATATAATTAAATATACAATCAAACATTTTTCAATTAAACAAAAAATACAAGATATTTTGTGTCTGTGAAGTAGAAATCTCCATGTTGTGTCCTCAGGGCAGCTGTGAACAGTAGGCGCCTAGTCCACAGAGTATCATTATAAAACTCACATTTAAATTATAAAAAAGGAATACAAATGAAAGTAAGAAACAAAGAATAAAAAAAAAAA
Organism: Mugilogobius chulae; assembly: GCA_038363315.1. Lineage (NCBI taxonomy): Eukaryota > Metazoa > Chordata > Actinopteri > Gobiiformes > Gobiidae > Mugilogobius > Mugilogobius chulae. The sequence continues at coordinate 39,301,741 of CM076398.1, forward strand.
ATAATACAAAATGATTGCTTGTTTAAATTCTAAAGAATCAAATTATTTAAACTTTTATTCTAAACTGGCTGTCTCCAATGTGTCCACAGTTACATTAAAAAGATGGCTGCACCAGAGTTAGCACAGAGCTACTTTCCATCTGTAGTCCTTCACAACAGTTTACATGCAATAAAAAAAATATAAAATAACAGACTTTAAGAAAATATACAACAATAAACACTCATATTCAGTAAAAGTTCCATTAGAGGTTACAATATAGCACCAAACAATACAATACCACATACATTTCAAAGGAAGTACTGCTATTTAATAGCAGCATACCAGGCAAGTGCCAAACTTTGTCTCATAAAGTGCTGTAAATAGTGCTACAGTATATTTCAAGTGCTAAGGACTAAATGCAATAGCTACCGGGAGTACCCACGAGGGTAGCTCCCGATAGCTATATGCCTAAGAGGTACTGGGGTTATGAGAAGGATCACATTATTACACTGATAATGGTAATCTGGTGCCATCGGACAGTACCCACGAGGGTAACGTCCGATGGCCTAATACCCATCTGGTATTTTTAGTGCGCACAAGATTGGTGTTCCTGGGCGAAAAGATGGCGCCCAGCCAGAGCTTCTCATTATGATTCTTGTTTATCAGAGTACATTTATATTGGTAAAGATTTTGTTACAAGTTTGACTTGAGTTTTATTAACAACAGCTACTGTCAGGTGTAAGTAGCTATTGTTGTGTACACTGTGTGGACTGTGACTGCAACTAACAACTCGATTAATCACAACTAATCATTAATCCAATGATTGTTAACTAATTTAGTTATTAAATAATTGCTAGCTTTCTGTACACAGACTCCAAAGTCTGTCATGAGCTTAGAGAAGTGTTTTAGGAATCAGACAAAAGGTAATTACTTTAAAATGACCCTTGACATGTGTCATATTGTATTTTTAATTGGGAAAATATTGCTAAACTTTAATCAATTAAGAATAATTCATTTTGATTTGGTAGATTTTACATATGAAGTAAAATGATCTATCAAAAATAAGTAAAGACTAATTGTTAGGATCAGGCAAAAAAAAAAAAAGATTTTAACTTGAAGTAAGAAATTATTTTATATATCACCTGCATCAATAAAGAATATCTTGATCCATTGGCAGATCATTTGAGAGGCATCTGGTTGCAGATCTCTTTTGACTTGCCCACCTCTCGCTACAGGCCGGACATCCGTATTTGCAAACTCAACTTTTCACAAAAACTTACCCAAATGACCTATTCTAATCCTAGCCCTAGCCCTAACCTTTCCCGTCTTTGAAGTATAAATGTTTAAAATAATCTATGTTTGCTATATCATAGCCGCACGCAAGAGATGTTAGTGGCAGCCCTACTGTAGGCCTGTATTTACACCTAAAACCTGACTGTAGGCTGATATTTACACACTAAAACCTTACCGTAGGCTTATATTTACACCTAAAGCCTGACTGTAGGCTTATATTTACACCTAAAACCTGTACATGTAGAGAGTCTAATGAATTACAAAAATAGCCTACCACATGAGCCAAGGAAAATATATTTTACATGTAGAGTAGTGTTACAAGGTTCTCATTGAGTCCAATGTTGCAGTGGCTCAGGTTCTGGACCTGGACCTGGACCCGGACCTGTTCGTGGTCCCAGCGATCCCTCCTCCTGCGGATGAAGATGACCAGGAGTTGGAGGTAGGTGATCTTCCCTTGCGTGGCAGGTTCCAGCTCGCGCCGCCAAATGAGGATATGACTTCTGGAACCTCTGGGACAACACAGATTCTGGATACGGAAGCTGCTCTGACGAGGAAGAAGAGGATGAAGAGGAGAGAGAAGAAGAGGAGGAAGAAGAAGAAGAAGAGAAGTGGAGGAAGAAGATCATGATCAGCACTTCTTTCCAGAGGAGGATTGGGTCAGATGGTACGAGGAGGATTTTCTTCCTTCTCCAGCGCACAGCTCTGCATTTGAAGAGGAGGATGTACCATCTTCTCCTGCTGCCGTCACTGCTCCCGCCTCTCCCCCTGGTCCTCCCCGTGTGGGTTCTCCTCCTGTGGGTCCTGCTCTGGACTTCCTACCTCTTGGTGGGTCCAAGCGCCACAGGGTTGAAGAGGATGAGGACGTCCCCGTCTCCAAGAGGCAGCGCTCTGAGGACAGCGTTGAGGATGCTGCCCCTCCACCTCTGCTGGGACATCCAGAGGCTTCAGGCGCTTTCTTCACCACCGGCTCTGGCACTCTGCTCCTCGCCCTCCCCCTGTGGGTCTCCCCCTGTGGGTTTCGATCTGGATTTCATCCTCCTCAGTGATTCCAGCTCGGACGACCTGGCGCTCTCCACCACTGCTGGGACGTCTGACACCGCCCTCTCCACCTCTGCTGGGACTGAGACGTTCAGGCGATACTTCCACTCCCCCACCAGCTCCAAGACTCGGAGTCAGACGAGGACTGAGTTCAGTCTCTGAGACTCTGAGCTTGGCAACTCCACGTCAGCAACATTTCCCAGCATCAGCGCTGCGACTTCATTTGTACATAGTTTGACTCTTTAAGAGTATTTTTGTGACATTTTCTAATGGTTTTAGCAGTAGATATTAAAGAAAGAAAGGAATACTACCCAGGCGTTGTAAAAACTGGACAGACAAAAATGGTAAATGTAATGAGAGTGATGATGAGTAGTAGTTGTATGGATCAATGAGTACTAGAGCCAGTCACAATGTCCTGCATAGTACACCTGTCTTTGTGCTCTGGGCATAGGAGGGTTAGAGGTTTGTGTACTAAATGGAAAGGAATACTATGTAGGAGCGTAAGACACACAACATTTGAGCTCAAAACAAAAGCTGTAAAAGGATTAGTTTGTGAAATAGTTTTAGTGAGTCAGAGCTGACACTTGAGTGCAGTTTCCTGCATAGTACGCCTCGCCTTGTGTTTATTTTGAACTGGCGGCACGGTGGCAGAGTGGTTAGCGCTCTGTGTGGAGTTTGCATGTTCTCCCCGTGTTTGGGTGGGTTTTCTCCGGGCACTCCGGTTTCCCCCACCAACCCAAAACATGCACCATAGGAAAAATGGTTCTAATAGGAACGAGCTGGTCCTGCTCCTGACACAAACACCAGCAAAGCATTCAGCCAATGTTTCCTTCATCAAAGATTCAGAAGACGGAATGTCCTGTCACACTTTTCATGAGTTTAGGAACAAACAGAACATGTGCAGACAATCATTCACATTTTGTTCATTGGAAAACACAATAGTATAATATTAATAATAATGCATTAGATTTATACAGCGTTTTTCAAGACACGCAACAACGCTTACATTTGCCATTATTCAGTCACTCTACTCTAACTCTAAGCTACTATTGTAGCCACAACTGCCCTGGGGCAGACTGACAGACGCGAGACTGACATTTTCCACCATAGGCCCCTTCACCACCCAACCATTCACACTCACACCAAATCCAGACTAGGCAATATGAGTGAAGAGTCTTGTCTAAGGACACAACGACAGGTTCTCTTCCAGTCGTCCCACTGTAAAACTGATCTAAAACGACTTAGAAATAGAAACAGGTCATTGACTTCCTGTTCAATCTGCAGAACAGATCAGCTCTGCTTTTATTATTGGTTACATGACTATTTGAACCCAGCAGACTTTACTCAGCATCTGAATGTTTGAGTAATCACAAGTAAATACAGACAAGTGGGCGGGGATAGGGGGTAGGTGAAAACACTGGAGTATGAGCTGCAGGACAATACACGATTACTCAAACATGTAGGAATCAATCCAAATACAACTCTGAATAACTTACTGCTATAATGTGGTTACAAAGTCAGAAAAGTGACTTTTACAAAATAGTTTCTCTGTAATTGAACCTGTTCCATGTTGTGAAGGAGACGTAGGTTTGTTCACTGACTGGACAGTCGGTGGGACACCTGTGTCTCTGTTTGAACGTGATGTATTTGAACTAAAAAGTAAGTATGTATGTTTTCTTTACTCATATGAACAGTCTCAGTGGAGGCTGTAGTTTTGTTCTGATCATTTGTTTTTAGTTTAGATTTTTTCTCCCATTCTAAAATGTGAAAGAGATGAGGGTATGCTGACTGGCTCACACCCAGTGGGACAATCCCTGTGTCTCTGTTTATCTTTTGTAGTTGTGTTGCATTGTATGCAATATTAATTCTATTAGACAGGCGGCTTGCTTCTACTGGATGGACAACAGCAGTGGTAAGTTTATATTCGACATCTGCAGTCAAAGGTGAGACATGTTCTTGGAGACATTTACAAGTCCTGAATGTGATAAAAAGATGGATTTTCTCTCTCATAGATTCCTTTCCACACAGAGGCATGTCCATGAGGAGCTGTCCATGACGTCATCCACACACCGCAGTGAAGCACCACCAGAAGGAGTCACACTACAGGTATTTGGACTGAGAGTATTCACACTAAACTGACCTACTGCAGTAAACGCCACAGTATCAATACATCAATACCATAAAGATGAGCTTCTGATTCACACCAGTCGTGTCACTTCTTGTTGACGAGCACTTTTGGTCACAGTTTTGCTAAAAGGCTGTTGATAAAAAGTAGAAATAAACACATGGTTTAGTCAAAGTTGTGTTTGAGAGTGACATCTTCTGTGGTTGTTCTAAAGTTCTTTTCTCATCCAAACGAGAGAATGAAATGCTGCTATAATCTCTGAATGACACTGTTACTAACTCTACGTTTGTTGTTTTCATTAAAGGAACCAAAGTCCAGTTTCCAGATCTCGTCCTGTCAGTGTCTGTTACAGAAGAAACATGTTCACAGTCTCACTCAAGTTCTAACACGGAGCTACAGTATTAGAGTCAAAAGAGAGTCAAAGAGAGAGAAGTCCAAGTCAAAGAGACAAGTCCAAGTCAAAGAGAGACAAGTCCAAGTCAAAGAGAGACAAGTCCAAGTCAAAGACAGACAAGTCCAAGTCAAAGAGAGAGAAGTCCAAGTCAGAGACAAGTCCAAGTGAAGTTTCAAGTAAGTTTAAATTTTTTAAAGTTTTTATATCAATTTATAATATTATGCAGTTTCATGTATTCATTTTTTACATTTTTAGGAGAAGCATGAAGTCGTCTCAGGACACAGAGCTCCAAATCAAGTCCTATGTCTTAGTCCAGTTTATCGTCAAGTCTCCAGTCATCAAATAGTGACTCAAGTCTGACTCGAGTCCAGTAACGACCTGCAAGTCCACACCTCTGGCAGTAGTACGACCGGCTCTGGCTGCAGAAGCTGCTCCGAGAAGGATCAAGATGAGAATGGTGAGGAAGAAGAAGGAGACCAAACGTCTCTTCCTTTATCTGTAAATAATGTGATTGTATTAAAGAAGCAGATCTCACCCAATGTGTTTTTAGAATGTGGAAAAAGGCTGTGACTGTGAGCTGTGAATGCTGTTCGTCTGTATCAGAGAAGAGCTGGTCCAAAGACAGACTTGACTCTGCACAAGTGAGAAAAAACTTCTGTCTGTGGGATCTGATTTCTTCTGAGGTTCACTTAAGTCACACTTTGTTTATTTTGTTTAGGAAGCTCCTCTAATGAAACAATGAGAAGCTCCACAGTGATGAGACAAAAGAACTAAGTGGAGAACTTTGGAGCTGTGGATCTGATGGAAGGAAAGAAGCTCCAAGAACAAGTGATGAAGGACTGAAGAGAGAGAAATCAGAGACAAACAATGAAACTAGCTTTGACCTTTTTCTGTTGTTCTGTTTATTCTGTTGAATAAACAGTTTTTCCGTAGATAGCAAAGTGAGAATATTGAGTTCATATGGTCTAGAGAAAAAAAAAACGTTTGAACTGACTTAGCCAAGAGATTTACACACAGATCTGAATTTACTCATCAGGACAATAAAATAACATTTTGACATAATTCATTCTGTCAGTATGAGCAGTCTTACTTACTTATTTACTGGTCATACATTTCTTTGATCAAAAACATGTAAACCATAAGAATCTGTCTTTAGGCTGAGATGGTTCTGATCTAGGAGTAAATTCAAAGTCGTCAACAAATGCGAAAAATAGAGAGAAGGACTTTGTCTACTTGATTTTTGGTTTTGTATTGTTAATATTTCGGAGAAATAAAAAAGATGAAGAGTAATGCATAAAATTGGAATCAAAGAAGACGAGACTGGAGGAAGCTCCATCTACAGCTAAATCTGTGCTTCTATTCTAAATTCTATGGATATAGCACAATTGATTTATAAATGATTAAAATATTTAACTTAGTAACATTAGTAATACACAAAATTCGACTTAATGAGCAAAATAAGAAAGAGTAGAAAAAACAATTGACATATAAGTATTGTATCTTAGGTGTAAAAATGTTTAAACATGTTTTTGAGTACAGGACTCATTAAAATCAGAGTTAAAAATGTAACTTTGATGATGTAGAATAACTAAATGCAGAAGAATTGTATTTTCACACTGCTTTTAATGCTACATAAGTGTCCTATGAAACGTCATTTTTCAGCTCAATATTTTCAGCCGTAAAGCAGCAGTCCAGGTTCAGAAGTGTAAAATTTAGTCTAGTCTAAGTATCCCGATCACAATATATCTTGAGACTGATACATCAAAACAGTCACAACAGAAATCCTGATCAAATTGATGGGATCAAAAAACAAATTCCTTTGGCACGTAGAACCCCACTAACTGCTTTAAAAAAGTTCTCACTTGTGATTGGTTAAATCTAACTTTAACTCAAAGTTGTCAAGGCCAACCAATTGAAGAACTGGAAAGGAAAAAAAATGTCTCTAATTAAACAGATAGCTGTATTAAATTTAGAAAAGGTGGTTCACGATGCAACAATTTCACCTCAAAGCAGATTGGTTTCACACCAAGCCGAGGTACGCCTGCTGAACCAGTTTGGTAATTTTTCCCGTCAGGCGGCTCACGTGTGTTTGGTGTGAATGAGGCTGTGGGGTCAGAGGAGCAGGTCGTGGAGGAGGGGTTTTAAAGACTTGATTACAAAATCTGGTCGCCAGTTGCTGCATATACAACTGTTTGATTGGCCTGTGGCTACTTGCAAGTTGCAAACCAGCAAATCAGTGCGCTGAAAAATTGTCTGCAAAACTGAAAAGCCTATCCGAGTGACTTACGCTCAAAGTTACTGATAGGCACCAGTTACGCCTCACACCCAACAGGAATAACCAGTAGAAATTAAAATAAAAAATGGTTCTAATATATCTTACTAAAAAACCTAAATTTGCTTCAAAAATGGCAATGTTTCAATAGAATGAAAGACATATTTTTGCTTTTAAAATGGGCAATAGTGATATTTGAATATATTGTGTATAATAGGCTCACAAAATCACTAGTTTGCTTTTCACTACAAATTGATCTGTAGTATTAAAAAAATCTGCTTTTTATAAACTTGGTCTAACTGATATATTGCTCAATCCTGGTTAAATTTGCTTCTAAATATGGAACTATCATTAATGTTTTTATCTTACCATTATATTGCAACTTGAAAAAAATAACAATTATCAAAAAAACCTAATCATCTTGACATCCCTATTCCACACAGGACACTCGAAGCTTCTGACCTGCACTGATGCCTCTGGAGCCTCGCTCAAGCATGTGCACTGTACTGGTTTATTGTGGCTGATAGGGGGGGAAGCAGCTCGATTTAGTGGCGCCCTCTTCTGGAGCACTCAGAAGTTCCTCAGCCTGCTTTCATGTTAATCAACAAAATAATGCCTTTACAATTAAACCTAATGTTGTATATTGCCTGTTTGATAAAAAAAAAAAAACAGATGGTGATGGGAGTGTTTATGATCCTGTGCACTCCACTTATTTTCCAAACTCATTCACAAACATGTTCTACAAATTGTTTAAAAGGATTTGGATGCGTAATAAAATTAGAAAAGCTGTAAAACAAATAATCACAAGATTTTGATGAATAAAAGTGACTTAGTTTGAATCAATGAAAAAAAGAGGAAATGTAACAAGACGGTGCAAAAGCAGCAGTGCAAATGGATGAAGTAGTTTATTGTTGAAGTGAGAGACAGAGTAGTTCTTGTCTGAGAGTGTGGCATCAGCCTGAATGTACTCCAGCACAAACTATAGGCATTCAGCTCTAGATCGAGCTTCTACGCTGGAATTTTCCTGTGGGATTTCTCATCCAAAGCCTGTGGCAGCGCAAACCCCTCCGCGCCTCCTCCAGACTGTCTCCAGACTTCAGTGACGGGGATCTGCAGCAGAGTCCGTAAGCTGAGCCCACATGAGCGGCTCGAGTGTCCTCTGAGTCTGTGCGGAACTGCTCAGCTGTCTGTGTTTGACAGTTCAGGACCCACAGGCGCAGTTTGGACTGAGCCACGCGCACTGGGCGTGTCTTAACCGGAGCTGGAGTAAATAGAGGCGGCGGAGTCTTGAGGAGGACATGGCATGTTTGCGCGCTCCCACACGGCACACTGCACACTGAACCCCGCTGTGTCTGCCGCTCTGTGCCGCGGGCTGCTCTGCTTCTCCACCGCGTGTCTCTGCCGCTGTCACCAGGACTGCACTGCACGGTAAGATCATCTGTTTGTGTGGTGATGAGTGGGTGCGTGTTGAGCCACAGGTGTGCGCGCTCGGTGAAGTGAGGACCTTGTACCCGTGCACAGTTCGCTTTGAGCGGCTCAGTAAACATGTGCAGCCCGCAGCTTCCGTCCAACAGGTCCACGCACAGACGAGCTTTGTGCGCGAGCCTTTGGAACAGCTGACACGGTGCTGAACCCTGTCACGAGACGCGCCACTCCGGACAAAACCTTACGGCACTGAATCCAATTCATTCCTCATTCAAGTGATGCTCAGCCCGGCATCCAGAATATTTTTTCATGAAGCGCCTACAAATTCCCCCAAATGACTCTGGAAGAAGCAACATGAACCTATGTCTGGCTAAAAAAACACACTTCTTTTAATCTACTTTTAACGCGCGTGCCCAGCCTGTCTCAAAACCCTCTTTATTAGAATTGCCTGTGATTGATTTGCGTTCCACGGCTGTCCCCTGGAGTTGGAGTGATGTGAGTGCGCGGAGAGCTGCACCTGCCTCAGTCCTGACTCCTGACAGCTCCGCGGGAGGTGCTGGTGCTGCTGCTGAGGGTCGCTGCTGTCCACTCTGGTTTCTGTCACTGTGATTATGAATGGGTTATGCGATAAAAATGTTGCAGTGCCCTTTTGTGGCTTTTGTAATGTGTTGTTACTTCACATGTGGACTGTTGTTCAGGTTTTGAGATGCTGCTGTGATTGGATTAGCGTTGAGAATGCATGTCGCCCTCTTCTGGCATTTATGGGGACTATCAAGTTATTTTTTTTTAACTTGGGAGTATTTGCAACACTAGTTTATCGAATATTGCAAACAGACACACGAATTCTTGACATGTCAGACTGTTCTGATTGAATTTAATATAAACTGGGTTAAAAATTGGCTCTTGACTTGAAAGACAGCGACTTAAGAAGGTTTTGGACTTGAATATTATTGAATCAAAATGTTGACTTGAACTCTGACTCGAGACTTAACTTTGGTCTGAATGCCAGCAACTTGTGACTTGAACTTGAACACCAGTGACTTGGGATTCAATTTGGACTTAAATGCAAGAGATTTTTGATTCGGCTTGGAGGCTACAGACTTGGGACTAGTGATGGACTTGAATGCTAGTGTTTTAGGATTTGATTTGGACTTAAATGCTAGTGACTCTAGATTTGACTTGGAATGGAATGCTTCACTTGGACCTAAATTCTTGTGACTTGTTTTGAACTAGAATGCAAGTGGCTTGGGAGTCGACTTGGACTTGATGGCTCGTGATACAGGACTTAACTTGGACTTGAATGCTAGTAATTCAGGACTTGACTCGGACTTGTATACTAGTGATTTAGGACTTGACTTGAATGCTTGTAATTCAGGACTTGGGAGGCTACTTGGACTTAAATTCCAGAGACTTTGGGTTTGACTTGGACTTGAATGCTAGTAATTCAGGACTTGACTTGGACTTGAATGCTAGTGATTCAGGACTTGACTTGGACTTGAATGCTAGTGATTCAGGACTTGACTTGGACTTGGATGCTTGTAATTCAGGACTTGACTTGTACTTGGATGCTAGTTACTCCAGACTTGACGTGGACTTGAATGCTAGTGATTCAGGACTTGACTTGGACTTGGATGCTAGTGATTCAGGACTTGACTCGGATTTGAATGGTAGTGATTCAAGACTTGACTTGGACTTGAATGCTAAGGATTCAGGACTTGACTTGGACTTGGATGTTAGTGATTCAGGACATGACTTGGATGTTAGTGATTCAGGACTTGACTTGGACTTGAATGCTAGTGATTCAGGACTTCACTTGGACTTGGATGTTAGTGATTCAGGACTTGACGTGGACTTGAATGCTACTGATTCAGGACTTGACTTGGACTTGAATGCTACTGATTCAGGACTTGACTTGGACTTGGATGCTATAGGGATTCAGGACTTGACTTGGATGCTCGTGATTCAGGACTTGACTTGGACTTGAATGCTAGTGGATCAGGACTTGACTTGGACTTGGATGCTCGTGATCCAGGACTTGACTTGGACTTAAATGCTAGTGACTTGAAATTTGACTTGGATTTGAATGCTTATGATACAGAACTTGATTTGGAATTAAATGCTACAGACCTGGGGCTTAACTTGGGCTTAAAAGCTAGAAATTCAGGACTCAACTTGGAATTGAATGCATGTGACTTGGGTTTGAACGCCAGCAACATGGAATTCTACTTGGACTTGCATGCTACTGACTCGGGACTACTTTCAAGTCTGATCTCATCAACTTGGGACTTAACTTGAACTCAAATGTTTATGATTCAGGACTTGGTTTTAAATGCTTGTGAATGCTTATTTTTAACTTGAATGCCAGTGACTTATTACTAAATTGGACTTGAACGCTAGTGACTTGTATACCATTTGGACTTGAATGCTAGTGACTTGGGACTTATCTTGGACTTGAATCATACAGACTTGGGAGTCAACTTGGATTTACAAACTAATGATTAGAACTTGTTATAGAATGCTAGTGATTTAAGACTTGTACTGTAAATGCTTTTGATTCAGGACTTGACTTGAAAGTGAAAACCTCTCTCTTATAACTGGACTTGAACTTGAATGTTAGCGACTCATGACTTGATTTGGACTTGATGGCAGTGACTTATGAACTGACTTGAACTTGAATTCTACACTGTAAAATTGGAAGTGTTGATTTAGCACTTACAGAGAACATATTGTCCTGTTCCCTGCAATGTTAAATTAACACTTGGGATGTAATAACTCTGGCTAGAATTATTCAACATTGGCTCTATCTCAAGAGTAAACAAATAACCTATTACAAAGATCATCTGCAAACATATGAGCTGTTTTTTTATTAGGAACAGTACTTGAACTTAAAGCCATATGACTAGGGACTTTTTGCTTTGAACTTGACTCGAACGTGAACTTGAATCACACTTGTTGCCACCTTTGCTTGATGTGAAACTGAAATCTTACTCCTCTGTGTGAATAAGTGTTCTGCGGTTATAAATGCAGCAGGCTATTAATGCAGCAGTAATACATAGTGTGATAAGGCTGTTCAGTCTGCAGTTATCTTCAGACTTATCAGCAGGTCAATGTTGTTCCAGGTAATAGGTGAGGGGCACGTTATATAGGTCGTGAAGGTTGTTGTTGTTGTTTTATTTATTTTTTTGCATTTTGGTTGGACTTTAAATTAAAATACACTGTTGTTCTATAAGGCTATTATTAATATTCTTGCCTCAGCTGACCTCAGTGAATTTCTCACAGTCCAACACAGTCGGAGCTGTGCAGTTGTATAAAGCTGGAGAGTTGGAGGCACATTGCTCTCACAGTGGCAGCAGTTTCGTGCTGATGTTTTCTTTGTCTGCGGCAGAATCACACTGCAGGCTTTGTCATAGGACACAGCGCCACCTGGTGTTTCAAACCAGTTTTGTATTTATAGATGGCATGACTATTTGTTTTTCTATCAGTTTTTTTTTTAGTATTACTGTGAAATGAACTGTCTATGTTTACAGAAATTGGGTTAAAAAAGCTCAGGGTTAGGAACAGATAAGATTAGGAAAAAATTTATCTGTCACTTGACTTGATTGGTTGACTAAAAAGTGGGTGTGGCAAAAGTACAGACTGGGATTTCTGTAAAAAAAAAAAAAAAAAAAAAAAAAACGGATTGACCCAATAATTCATCGCCTAAATCTCACTCTGTATGTGAATCCTTATAAGTCTGCTGATAGCAGTTTAGACATATGCTCATCCAAAACATGAGAAGGGCTGACCAATAGGAGGAGGTTTGGAAAAATAGTGTCTATTTGAGCAGACATCTGCATTAAATTGAGGAAGAAGGGAGGCACCATAATATGACAATTTCACCAAAAGGGCAGATCGTCACAGGCATGAGCTCACAATTACAATTAGATGCTTATCACCATTTTGCCCAGCCCTAGTGCATGTCTTAAGATTTTACATATAAGATCTTGATTCAAGTGGCAAAGTGGTCCACACAATGGAAGATCAGTGGTTTAATGTCCTTGGGCAAGACTTTTACCCCTCTGCACATGCGCTGGTGTTGATTGCAATCAACGGTGAGTCCTGGAATACTTGCTACTATCACTAAGTGTATGGAGTAAAGACACTCTACAAAGAGTTTTAGATAGAACGTCAAAAAACAGAAATCCACAATGTTTGCTGCAAGTGTGCTAAAACGTCTACTGGAATATATTAGCCAAAACAAAGTTTAAACAGGTAAACTAACTATCACATTGTGATGTCACTATGCTGAGCTTTATAGCATAGGACCTAGGTCATGCACCAGCATCATTTTATTTTAAAAATGCTCCTCAACATTCAGACTGAGATGTAAATGAGCTTTTGCTTTGCAGAAATTAAAGTTGGGGTAACTCATGTTTTTGTTGTAAATTAGTCAACTTTTTGTTTTTCACTAAAAAGTCTATGATAAATGCAGCACTTTATGAAAAAAATGAGACCTCTGTGTGCTGTCTGAAGTGAATAATAAAAATTTGTAGTTCTAATCAGGAGCTGAATGCTGCGCTCTGATTGGCTGTGCTTGGGTGGTCCTCTCCAGTTTCACTTTGTTGTTTGTTAAAAGATGTTTTTAAGTCGTAATTGCAACCAAAATGAATACATATCAATATTAACCATGTGTCGGATTTGTGAGAGGAAGTTTTATGTCAGATTTAAAACCTCAATCGTGTTTGCAGTGTGAAAATCAACTACCCCACCTTTAATGTAAAGTGGGTTTTGTGTTGTCATGGTGACAGTGCAGAGGTCGGTCAGCTTGTTTGCTAACAGCTTCAGGATATTTTTACTGTTGTACAAGAAATCATTTACTCAACTAAAAACATCTTGTTTAATCATATGATAGTAGGCTAATTACTGTAATTCAACTGTGTCATTCCAGAGCATTTACGCAAGAAGATTTGATTTCTCCCCATTAACTCTCATGCATTTTTGTCACTCACTGCTGACATTTAGCTTGCTGTGATGTCATCTGCATATTATAGCACTAACATTTTCTAGTAGTAGGAAATTACAGTCTTTCCCAAGTGACAATGAAGTGCTGGAATTCATCTGCGTGCACTTTTTCCACATTTTTCGCTTGTTTCAGCCGTAACAACATTAGACGCGCTAGTCTTATCTGATCTTATAAGAGCCGCTGAATTGTAATGTCTTTGTTTTTGTTTTTTTACAATTGAGCTGTGGACGCCAATGCTTAAATCCTCTTAGCTCCCATCGCTTCCCTGGAAAGACTTCTATCTATTATGAGGAGCAGCTGTCACTTTCCAGGACAAGGCCCAGAGCTGCCACAGAGCCAGGCAGAGCGCCAAGTCCCAACTCTGGAATCCAGTATCAAGGAATCCAGCCGGAGAGAGTGCTGCGAGCGGAGCATTCCCAAATCAAACTCTTAATCTCTGCCTGCTCGTCTGTCAGCGCTTTAATGGTCTGTGAAATTGTTTAACGTACTTGTTTGCATGTCTGAGCCTGTGATTCCAAAGGGTCGGGGATCCAGCTCCTTGGCTGCTTCAGACGCGTCGTAGTTGAAGAACTGTCCCGTCTGAGGACCAAGTAGTGCAGGGAGTTTGAGGCTTCCACGGTTTGAGTAGTAGTAAATTCCTTGTTTGGCTTTTCTGTGGGAAGTTGGAAGTTTAACAGTTGCCACATGAAACAGATTGCTGCACCCACTGATCCATTCTGAAATCTTGATCAGGAGTAAATACAGGAAAAATTTGTCCAGACTGGTCCTGGTCCCACAGGGTTTGTGTAGTCCAGGGGTCTCCAGCCTTTTCTCTCTGTTCTACTTTTACAAAACAAAAACTACTTTTAGCGATGGCAAGAATATAACCTAAAATAACGACAACTCTGCTTAACTCACTGTTTGTTTGTGTCTCTTTGCTTGTTTGTTTGTTTGTTTGTTTGTTTGTTCGATGCAGTAGTTGAGGAAAAACAACACTTACAACATTAACAGGCATGCACAGAATGCAATTTGAATTCAGCGTAAATGTATGATTCCAAATTCTTTTGGAGACCTATTTAGAAGATGGTTAAGAACTATGCCCACAAGCTGCTGGTTAGAGAGCCCTAACTTAGTTGAGGTTTGGCCTGCTCCTTTTAATGCAAAGTGTGTCTACATGTTTGGGGGCTGTTTGTGTAGTACTTGAGATTGGTCTTGGTCTCGGACTTGAGCACATTTGGAATCAGTCTTATCTTCTTGGACATCGAGACCACATTTCATTACCAATATGCTCTGCTAAACTTGCACCAGGCCCAGTTTGCAATAAGCACTGCACAAAAAAGATCATGACACTGATAATTGTATGAAAGTACAAAAATGCTGCCTGATTTGGTCTTGATAGATCTATAAAAGTCTTTGTCTTGATTAGTATGGTCTTGATTACTTTAACCAATTTATTTATATAAATTGTAATACACAAAATAATTTTTTGTTTGCTGCTTTGGTTCTGTACATCTGGTGATTGGTCTGTGTTGTTGTGGTCCACCCAGCTCTTCTTCGTGTGTTCCTAGCTGTGCACTGGTATAAATTATGGTGTCAAAACGTCTTCTCTCCTTTTATCAAAATTCTGTGATGGATTCAGACCACAGATGTCTCAAACACAACAAGATTGATTTTAATTATACAGTATGCAATGCTTTTGGTCTTGATACACGTGCCATGTTGAGAGGAACTGTAACTAATACTAGCATGTATTAGCTTTGTTGATAGCTAAGAACAGAGGCGTCATCAGTTTGGGGGGAAATGGTGCTAGGGCCCAGGGCAGGAAGGGGCTCCCAAAAGCTTGTCATTTTTGCTTGGGAGATTGTTCCTCTAAATGCAATTCTATAAAACATAGCAAATGGATATTAGCCAAAGAAAATCATTGAATAAAGAGAAATATTAATCAGCCAATTTTTAACGAATATAATAGCTAGAGATTATAATATTATAAGCAAGGTTATGTAGATTTCAGTAAACAAACAGCCAGGGTTTGACACAAAATGATCATTTGCATATTCACTGGGTTTTGTGTCAAATTGTCAATATATCACAAAAACTGAGTATATTTTTGGCACCATTGAGCTAAAATGCAAGGAGTGAGCATTATAAAGTGTTCAGTTTGATCTGCTGAAACCATACAAAAACCTTTGAGTAACACTTGACAAACTGAAAAATTAAACCCAAATAAATGGGGAAAATAACAAGAATGTTTGGGACTGAATACTTAAAACAGAAGATTATGTTCAGTATTAGGAGCCCATAAACAAAGTTGAGTATCTGTATTTGGTGCTACGGCCCTGGCTAAAATGTAGCCTCAATATGTGATATGGCAAAGGATTTTTTATTTCAGGAGAAAACTGAAATTAAAGTTCTAGCTTCAAGATCTTGACAGCAAATTTTGTAAAAGGTCCCTCAGTCTAGCACTGCTCCTGTCCTGAAGCAACTTACTTAGTATTGCTCAGCACACATTTCTATACTTTTGCTTCTTGGAACTGGTTTTGTTTGGTTTGATTGTATGGTGCTGACAAGAAGAAAGAGAGAGAGCGAGAGACAATAACACAATGAGTCACCATCATGAACATAATGGAGGTCATGCTTACTTTTCTTTTATTGTACCAAGATTTGTTTGAACATGCCAGTCAGGTTCTAACGGTAACATTTGCATAATCACTGAAGACACAGATTCTGATTGGTTTATGCCTTTGCTGTTATTGTCCATACGAAATCTGTGTTACCCAATTTGTCTTTAAGGAAAGTTTTTTTGTTTTGCCTGGAATTTTCCACAATATGACATTAAACTTAGATCTTAGTAGTGAAAACTTTAATCTAATCTAATATTTTGTTGTTTGGAATACTTTTTTTGTCTATGCTTGTTTTAGTCCTTGCAAAACAAACATATCTTGTCATATTTTAGACCAGAATAGTCCTGTTTTAGATTCTGGTAGGCCTACTGTTTTTTTAGCTGGTACATGGTGTGAAAGATTTGAGAACAACTGCTGCAAAGCTATAATATCACCATAGCAACGGTGGATTCCTGCCAAAAAACATTTTAAAATAGTTTTATTCAATGAGAATGCTGCGTTAATGAAGTAGCTGATCATATTTTTATGTAGTAACTCGTTGCCTCAGTACATTCAGGAGACAAATAGTTTGCATTGTCCTACATCTAATGCTGCAGTCCAAGCAACTGAGAGGTCGGATATTTCCCATTGGAATGACCAGGTGACCAGGTCCCAGTTCAAAACGTTCAACTCTTATGTAAACATGGCCATGCTAACCTTTAGGCTAAATAAAAGCATTGTTAACAACCTATAATCATTGTTTTGTGTCAGTTACACCTCAAATTCACTTTTTCTGGTGATTGTTGATCTTTTTTTTTCAGTGAGAAGTGGGGAAAATACCAAGTTCCCAGTTGCCTGGAATGCACCCACCATAATTATAGAGTCGTTATTCTCTGAAACCAGGAAGTGCACTGTTGGCATGTTGTTAGCTTTACTTTGACAGCAAAAGTGTCTTGGGGTTCTGAAAGTTATGAAAAGTGCTTCTAAGCTCATTGTGATGAATAATAATGAGGCGCGTAATGCATTGCATGAGTGAGCAAACATGGACTGCAGCAAACATTTGGAATGAAATAGATCCATTGTTTATGACAATTGACTGTGCCCTGAAGCTGCTTTTTTTTCATATTGTCAGACTTTAGCATTAGCATTGACTGACAGACACATCTTTTTATAAACACACTTTAGTCCTTTGGTGAATATTCTCCTCATTTGTATTTAATATATTTTCAGAGAAAACCACCACCAACTCACTGTTTACTGCCCAATCTTAAAGATTTTTTTCATTTTAGACTAAGGTGGAGAAACCCATAGAAATGAACTAAACAGGAAATGAACCGCCGAAGGGAAGTTAGCATTTTTGAAATACATATACAAGCCAACTGACTTCTATGCACAGAGCCTGTAAAAATCACGTACAGGACCTTTAAAGTAGTCGTGAATAGATATTAAATGTCGGGCTGCAACAGATTATTTTTTTTACATTTTGTTTGTTTTTACTTTAGTTAGCTAACGTTATGCCATTAACAAATTGAGTAATCTTTCTAGTGCAATGATGTTGTCAGTCATACATTTTTGCAATAAAACATCTCTGACACAGCACTTTAATAGAAGTTAATAGCTAGGCTAATTGTGCATAAGCTAACATCATCAAATGTTTGTTTTTACTTTAGTTAGCTAACATTATGGCATCAACGAACCGAGTAATCTTGCTGTTGCAATGATGTTGCTCTTACAATCTAAGAGAAACCCCAAAATTTTGTAATTTTGAACAATGAGCTCAAAAGATTAAAAATGATTTAAATAAATTAGCAAATCTTCGTCAGCTTTTGACCAATTTCTGAGCAGGTGTTCCACTAGTTTGAGCTTCAATGTGCATTTTTGAACCACTTGAAAGTGGCATAAATACTGTAATTGACATTCATTAAAAGATATTCTTTCACAACAGAATAATAGATATTTTTTTGTTACATGGTTTTGTCTATTGTAACCTTATGGAAGTTTTGGCACACTTGCCTGCAAACAATTGGGTTAACAGTAGTTTATTTATTTATTTTATGCTCCATTACAAAGTCTATCATCTTTAACTAATTTAGTTATCAAAGAGGATTGTTGCAGACAAAGAAAGTAGAGGAGATTTTATGACTTAGATTGTGTGAGTAATAACACAGTACTCCACTAGAACAATCTGATACTTTTGCTTATCTGTCTTTACTCCCTCTGCAGATTACAAACTGTACTACACCATGTTGATCTATTACATGTTTTTGCGGCTTGTCAGGAGAGCTAGGGCGATGCATTCAGAGGCATGTTTGTTGTGGGAAACAGCAGATCTGGGCAGGAGTCGGGCTGCCAGGCATGTGTCTGCACTGGCGGCTCTATAAAGGGAACAGAATGTGGTGGATAAAAGCTGTGTGCGGCTCTGAGTAATCATTATTCCGCTGACACTGTGTGGTTTGAGAGCGTCACGCAGGTGTATTACAGACCAGACGCCTGGAGATCTGCTGACCCATAACAAGAATTGTGGTTTGGAAAAACGTGGCTGAGGAATATATATATATTTTTTTATTATACTGATATTTAAAAAGGGTCTTCCTCCAAGAAAAAAGAAATAGCCTGTCAGGGAGTAAGATAAATGGTAATCAAATCCAAATTGAAAAAACACAAATGAACAACAACAACAACAAAAAAGCTGGTTTTATAGTTTGTCTACAAGGGTTTTCTAATCTTCCTTTAGCCTTCTGACAGAATGAGCAAACACAGAGTGTCATTAGAACACTGGAGTGATATTTGCTGGAAAGGATAAAAAACAGACATTTTCAGCTGTCCTGTTATGCTTTTACTAACATTTCAAGTTAGAACAAAATGTGCAATAAACCACAGTAGAACAAACAATGTTATCTCTGGTCAACTCCATCTCACTGGAATGTGTTTTGTATACTACGTAATTCCTCCTTTTTGTGTTTATCTATTATGTCTGTTCATTTCATGGATGTAAAAGTGTGTTTTTTTATTTTGAATGAATGAAATCCTAATCATAATCCTAAACAACTCCAAGACCAGGACTAGGCCAGAACATAAATCATACTATGACTCACTAAACAAGGACTATAAACTAGGACCAGATCAGGTATAAAAAATGTCTAAACCAGGGCTAGACCAGGGCTAAAACTGAATTAACCAGCATAAACCAGGGCTAAACTGAACTAAACCAGGACTAAAACTAGACTAGACTATAAAACTGGACTAAACCAGGACTAAAACTGGACTAGGCAAGGACTAAAAGTGGAGTAAACCAGGACTAGACCAGAATTAAGACTGGAATAAACCAGGATTAAAACTGGACTAAGTCAGGACAAGACTGGACTAAGACTGGACTAAACCAGGACTAGACCAGAACTAAAACTTGGATAAACCAGGACTAGACAAGGACTAAAACTGAACTAAACCAAAGAGACTAAAGGACTAAAAGACCCAGAACTAAGACTGGACTAAACCAGGAATGGACCAAGACTAAAGCTGAATTAACCCAGGACTACATCAGGACTAAAACTAAATTAAACCAGACTGACCGGAACTAAACCGGACTAAAACTGGATTAAACCAGGACTAGGACTAAAACTGGAATAAACCAGCACTAGATCAGGTCAAAAAATTGTTCTAAACCAAGACACAAGCAGTGTTTTAGATTTTTTTATTGCAAACACACTTGTTTTGAGTCCATAATAGTTGAATACAGGCCTTTTTATTTATTCTAGTAAAGAAGAATATTAAATAAGACAAAATGTGATTGTTCCATTGGCAGATTTTGTCACTTTTCACTGTGATCGGTTTCTATGTTTGTTGGAAGTCCGTGAGCACTGATTGGCTGTTGTGTTCCATAATTACCACTTCGGCTCCTAAAATGTGATGGGTTATTCTTTGCTGTGATTGGCTGTTGTGAGCTGTGACTGACTGCCCTGATTGACTATTGTGTGTGATGATTGGCTGTTTGGTAGTAGTAATTGCTTGTTGTCCTGTCACACAATGGCCTGCTCAGTGTGTCCCCCTGCTGGTGTCAGATGTCTGCACGCTTCACAACTCGGCCAAACCTCACATACACTTTTCATTTGTTGTTACATATGGAGAATATTAGTGTCTTTTCTACCTGCAGATCAAACATGACTGTGCTCAAAGGTTTTATTTTATGTATTATTCTTTCATCTTTCACAGCGAGACACTAAAAGCATTTGTTTTAAGTTTAAAGTTTTTCACATAAACGCTAATCTTGGAAGCACGTACTTGGACAAACAACATCCCATATGCTATCATTATCTGTTTACTCTAAAATGTGTTTGTTCTAAGTTGCGTAAAGAGGAGCTAAACATAAAACACAAAAACACACAAACACAAAAATTGAAACCAAAACTTTAAAAGTTGTGACTCACAAATCAAAGAGAGCAACCAAACTGATCAGGGTGGGAAACTAAAAGTGAAAGAGAGGGTCCACTTTGAAGGTATAAGGAGCAATGTAATTGGTGCATAATTTTTGATGTAGTTGTCACAGAACAGTATCTTACATTCAGAACTTAAAGGTGCATTGCGTAAGTTAAAATGCTCAATATTACAATATATCAAATTACTGTCCATTGACACATGCCCGGATATGCGCCATCATGTTTTGTAAACTTACCGACGTTGACTCTATAAGCGCAGACAGGCTCATAAATGTGAGTGGAGCTGGTCGCATTCTCCCGCGCTAGTCCTCCTTCACTGGTTTATTGTCATTATTTCTATTTATTTAGCAAAAACTCTCAGTTTTACACAACAGACGAAACAGACAGAAAAAACGTGGCAAATACTGCCACCTAGCTTCCGAACCCTGCAACACATAAAAGAATGATAAAAACTACCGCACTGGCAGGGCCGAGTAGCACTTGTGTTTTTGGGAACAAACAGCTGTACAGGAGATCAATAAGACACTCATCCCGCAATTATTTTCATTAGAATGCCTATGAAAGTATAGATCGCACAGTTAGACATAGATTTAGTGGTTTAGCTGTTAGCCTTGGTAAGGTTAATGTTTTATTAGAGTAATAAATTGACATTCAGCATTTAGTTTATGAGAAATGAGTTCTGTAAAGAGCTTGTTTACAATTTTCTCTCACGCTAAAACAAAGCTTTTCCTCAAACTCACACTAATCTTTCCTTGTCTAACTTTTGGAATTTGCAAACTGTCAGTCAAAAAGTACCAAAAAATAGCCAGTATCTACTTTTTCATACTACTAACTTTGTCTTCTTAACTCAGAAAACATTTAGCAGAAAATAACGATGTGTCAAAAAGAATCTTTTAAGCCGTAAAATACGTCTTCAGTCTAAGATCGTATGGTGGGTGCAGTGCCACAAAACGCCAAAGATGGCGCCATTGTTCAAAAACTTTGCCATCTGCGCAGGGCACCTTTAAACTGTATTTTTGACGAAAAAAAAAAAAAGTTAGTCAGAAGAACATGATTAAAAGCTCAAAAAGTCATCTTACCGTATAATGCGTCTCTTTATGGAAGTTGACTGTTATCAGATGTTTTGCATTTTCATTTGCAGTTTTGAGTAAAATACTGTATGCACAATTTCCAATGCTAAATGTTCTGTTTTGTCAATACAAAAAGTGTTTATCCCTGGACTGATGTTTGCCTTTGTCCACTATTACCTCCAGGAAACACACTACCAATCTATCAGCATGTAATCCGGCACTTTTGACAAGGTCGGATCAGCGCATTATTCAGACCCAACCACAGCTTTCATTTTCTTCTAAAACACTTCTCCGTGTGCAGCTCCCTGACTCGTCCAGATGTGTCAGCCACAGTCACATCAGCGTTGGTAATCTGCGGTGAAATCAGGAGGGCAGCGGAGCGTGGTACAGAGGCGAGCTAAGTCTGGATCCTGCCTGTCCACCTGAGCTCAGACTCGGGACAGGTGTCAGCTCCACTTAGTTTGGAGAGAGCGAGGCTGAGGAGGAACGCAAAGTCATGTTATAGGTTTGTACTATCAACCCCAACACAGAGCAAGTCAGGAGAGGCTCGTGGGTATGTTGTAGCTACACACAAAAATAGTGGCTGGGAGACAAGTTGTTATAAAATGAGTGTAGCTTGCTCTTTTTGGACTTGTTTTAGATTTGCAGAAGATTTTTTTTTTTTAATTCTCTTGTGTGTCTCACCAGTCGGATATGTGTTGAACTCCAATTTGAGTTTTTCCACATTATACATCTAAAATTTCTCCCGCTGAAAGCATTCGGGAAAAGGTGAGATGTTTAATGAAATACTGAGCTGATTGGGTGACTTGTCGATTAGTGTCCGCCCACCTAAGTTTGAGCTTAAACCAAGCGTCATGATCAAAGATGGCGGACACTGTGCGTCAATGGCCTTGGCTCACTGATGTTTGTTGCCATACTGGTTGTTAGCTTTAGCCTTATTCTAGGTGCTCAACACAGTATTGAACCTGCGCAGTGTTGTTTCCCCCATGATTTTTGGCGCGACAATCAGGACAAGCTGGAGCCGAAAGGTCAGGCCTGATCGTTCCGACCAATCAGAGCGGGAGTTACAGAGCGAGCGGCGATAGCCAAAGCTAAAGCTAAAAACTAAAACCCAAAGTTTGAACCATGATAAAGTTTATGATGTGAAAATAGGTAAGAATTGCCGTAAAAGACAACAGATTTTAAAGCTGTAGATGCTGTTTCTGCTGAACGTGAGCAGTTTGTGTTTGCATTGCGCTCTAGGGAAAAAAATGCTTTTTAGTCTGTGAGGGATTGTAAATCAGCCACTGGGGCTTACAACAGCTAAGCTAACAATATCGCATGCAAGGCTTAACCAGTCAGCAACAGAATTGTAATGGTGTGTCCAATATGCAAGTGGGATAGAACAGGTGTCACATTGACTCCTCTCTGAGATACTGTGTATTTCTGCTAAAACAGAATCAATAGCACAAACATGTAGGCTATTCACTGAAGCTGCCATCTTTGTTTTGCTTGATTCAGGCTCTACTTGCTGCTGTCTTTGCTAACAACCCCCTCAACCCAGCCCGCTGTAATGTGATTGGACAGTCAAACCAATTGGCCCAGATTGACTTCTCTCTCTGCCGTTTCAAAATTTTCAAATTCATATAAAGGATGTATGATTCAAAGCCACTTTGCAACCATAAAAAAATACACATTTTAAATTTGAAAAAAAAAAAAAAAGTAGCCTATATTACTGATCTACACATATTATAATATATGCCTAAATACATTGAAAAAAAAAAAAACAAACAGCAATCCCCTCTAAAAGAATATCTCAAAGATCTACCTGAAATCTGAGAAATTCAGTTCAGTGTTTTGAGGCTCAGAGGGAAAAGATTAGCATCTCACAGACAATAATGAGGAACCAAGGTTAAAAACTCAAAAAGTCAACTTTAGAAAATGTATTTGCTATATATAGATGAGAGAACACAGAATAAACATGTTTTTGTAGATTTAAACTACAAATCAGCCTGCATTATAAACTGTGCAATGACTGTGTGAAAATCGTATTTAGCACGATTGTTCCGAGTCATAATGCTTAATATGACTTTCATTTACTTAGTTCAATAGGTAGCAGACCAGTGTGAAAGCATAACTGTATGATTAAAACTATATCCCAAAACGACATAAAGATTTATCACAATGAAATCCCATTTACCACAAGAGCTTACTCTCCATATTGACTGCTGCTGTTGACTCTGCTCTCCATGACTGTAGGGCCCTGTGTGGCTGTAAACAGTCCATTTCCACAGAGTGATAAATGCGGGGCGTGTGATTGGATCTAATTGAATCTCCCGAGGCTGCGGCGCTGACAGTGAGGTCCAGGAGAGCCACAGAACAGCACTGCTCCGTCAACAGGGATTTCTGCTGGTGGTGAATGCAGCTGTTCTGTCTGAGTGTGAGCCCCGAGAGAGATACGGAGGAGCTGGGGATGAGGACGCGCTGCAGATAAAGGCATGCAACGGCTGAAAAAATACCTAAAGGGCGAAATAGAAGTAAGATTTCAAATTGAAGTGCAGATTGACCGTCGTGCCAGTTGTGCCCCAGGGCAATTGTGGCTAAAAGTTCACAATTGCTTATTAATGTTTTGATGAAAAAGAAAAGGAAGCATAATTTAACTATAATTTGATCATATTCTCTAGACTTTCAGTAAACGACAATTACATTTCTTTTATTCCTAGACTGAATTAGAAATACTGGTTTGCTTTTAAATTTGGTACTTTTAATATTTTAGTACAAAGTGAGATGAGATAAGAGACAACGCCAGAGAAAACTTCATGCCATCTTAGGTCAGCGTTAGCTAACTTTGAGCTGACAGTAGTGTAGTAGTCAAGACCTCACTAGAACTTTCTGAGGTCACAGTGTTCAGAGACCGAGACAATACCAAGAGCACCGGGTGTCAAGACCAAGACTTTTAAAGGTTGAGACTGAGCCGAGAGACCAAGCCTGTGGTCTATGAAGACCAAATCAAGACAATCTCTCTAATTTTTTACATTTATCAGTGTCTACATGATCTTACTATGCAGGTCTTATTACAAACTGTGTCTGGGACAGGTCACTGCGCTGGGGCCAATAAACTCCTGGTTTAGTGGAACATGATGGTAATGTAATGTGGTCTCCATGTCAGACCTCGAGTCCAAGACAAGACCAAGTCTAAGCAGCCTCAAGACCAAGAGAAGACTGAATACAAATGTGCTCGAGTCCGAGACGAGACCAAGATCTTAAAAAAGAGGCCTTGAGACCAGTCTCAAGTATTTCTCCACTAACTACTTTCATGGCTTGACTGAGACTACTACTGTAGGTTGAGACTGTCAACAGTTTACAGTGGTTGCCAAGGTGTGAGTCAGGACCCCACATAAGCAGAGAGAGTGGTAAAATGATTTCAAGAATTAAAGCAAGAGTCTCTGACTGTGTCTGAATGTGCACCCTAACTATAGTGCACTATATAGTGATCACGCTATAGTAGTGATGTCCGAATGTCCAGCAGGTCAAAAAGTACTGCAGAGGTCAGACGACTAAATGAAAGATGATAAAAGAGCCTTTTAATCTCACTGCCGTGATAATACATGATAGATAGAGTTAACTATCAACTTTATATTTTGCAGTGTGAAAATCAGCCCCCCCAGCTTTAATGTTGAAATTATGACATGGTTTTTAATGAGATTTAAAATTAGAACGCACTGAAGAGCCACTAAAAATGTAGTGGCTTATTTTGCACTGTGGAGCGAGGCAAGAGAGAAGTGAAAGCAAACCAACTCAAGCTTTCTCCATACAGCGATGAGAGCAAAAGCAATTGGAATTTCATCAGAAATGCACTTGGATCACATACTGTACATTTGAATGAGCTCTACAGTGCTCTCCGTTTGTAACCTGCTACTGACTTGGAAGGAAGGAACAGCTTATATATAGCTTTACCGTATCCATTGATTGGTTAATTGATTGATAGTGCCTCTAGCTCCAAGATGTGGAGTCGGACTCAGAAACACAAGCAGTCTTTAATCAAACTGATCTATAGAACTCTAAAACCAACTGGTGTATCAGCCTGTGTCATATGAACGCTATTTCTATTTTTTAGCGTGTGTATTTCACCTGTTGCTGTTCCAGTTCATTTCTATGGTGAATGCAAAGACATACAGTGAATTCATGAATACTAACATAATCCCAATCATAACCTTGACCAATTTTGACGCGCATTTTAACTTTAGATACTTGTGAATGTTGTTTTCAAGAACACGGTGACCTCAGAAAGAATTGAATATTGATTATATCGTTTGTAGAAAAAATGGCACAAAGAGAGGCAAAAAAAAAGAGATGTAAATTCTACTTTTCTTTTTAAATTGCAATTATCCCAAGTACTCCCTGGCAAATGGTCACGTACCCCCTGGGGTCCATGTACCCCTGGTTGGGAAACACTGCTGTAAATTTTCTACTAAGGATATACCAACACAGTCTCCGAATAAAACGTAGATGTACAACAAAATGTCAAAAACGTAGGCTACAATAAGAACTTTTTTACGCTGTTTTTAGGTCAATATGTTACAAAAAGCCAAAACGTAAAATAACCACATTTTGGTTGAAGACACATGCTGATATTTTCTTTGGGCTTAACGGATAGTTTTAGGCTTCACTCATACTAAAATGGATAAGTTTAGGACTGGAGTTTGGGATAGGTTAAGCTTTACCTGTTAAACCCAAAGAATGTCGCTATGTGGCTTTAATCAAAATTCGATCTGACGATTTACGATTTGACTTTTTGCAACATAAATGACATAAATTCTGTCGTAAAAACGCTTATCTTAAATTTTGGTTAAGATAAGCTCCCTTATTTCCACCACTTTCATAAGCCGAATTTTCCTGACTAGAAAGCTATCATCAACAACAACAACAACAACAACAACAGGACAATCCTGCGGTTTTGAGGAACAAAATGCTGAGAACTAATTTTCACTTAGATATTCTGACAATATGTATATGTACTAGTGCAAAAAACAGATTTTAAACCATTTTAATTGAGCAAGACTGGGACAATCCAATGTGGGAGAATCAGTATGAACTTCTGCCTTTTATATTTTTTAATAGTACTCTAATGAAATCTGTAGATAGCTCTTTTCACAGAAGAACTTTGGACATGTTTGCTCTGCTTCTCTTCTGCAGTATGTCATCCTCCTGCCAGTATGAAATTATCACACTTCCTCTTCTACTTTTAGACATAATAATTGTCCCCTGTTCCCTCATAAACCATTATTATAGCTCTGAAGGGTCACTTAGCCTGTGGTGAAGACATGTGGGGGCCAAATGGTGGAGTTGGCCGGGGCCCCACCTGCTCTGTGTGCTCCGGACTTATAGGGCATGGGGATGTTACTGTTTTATGAATCACTCTAATTACAACTTTGAAAGGATAAATGATAACAAGGAAAACAATTATGAGCCAATTACACATTTCTTTTGCCAAGCCTATGTCTCCTGGGAGAGTTTTGCGGTCCTTGCTGTCCTGTCAGTGACATAAATTGATTTTTGCTGTGAAAGGACAGGAGCATGTGTTGAATATCAATACTCAGCTCAAGTTTAAATTCAGTTTTTTAAATGTTTTCAGGCTTGAATTGTTAAATAGATTAAGGTACCTGGTCCAGAGCTGGGCATTGTAATGAATTTGAGATCTTATCAAGAACGTTATTTTCAAGACATGGAGAAATTCAATATTGAGTAAATCTTGTAGGCTAGTAAAAAAGTTACAAAAAAGCTCATTACCAAACTTTAAAATACACAAGACAAGTTTATATGTAAAGCAGAATTTGTACAATGTGTTATTCAAAGTGCTTTGTAAGGAAAATAAGGATGTATGTTAGATAACTGCATTAAATGTCGTATGTGGACTTTAGGAAATATATTGTGTCAAACACATACACGAAAACATGGGGATAAATAAAGTGATTCAATCTTCCAAGTATGTAAATACTGTATATCTAACAATGCTAACGGTAGCTGCAAGCTAAATGCTATTGTGATGCTAGCGCCGCCTGGCGTCTTAGCATCTTTTTAAACTTTCTGTTTACTTTACTGACATAACGCCACATCAGTAACCTCCATTTAAACCCAGTTGTGACTCGACTTGAATTAGTTGTGCTAAAATACTCTTAATTTGCCTGGAAACGTCTTAAATTAGGTGAACAGTTTAGCTTATGGTAAGGCATAAGACGCTTTCCCCCTCAGCAGGCCGTTGCCGACTGTATCTATATCAAGCCCCGGTGATGAAAGATGGCCGCCGCTTTACGTCAATGACTGAGCTCAGTGGCGCATTGTCGCGAGATTAGCTAGTTTGAATTCAGCTAACCTCCGGCCACTGAACATGCGCAGTTGTTCTTTCTCCCACGCGGACGTGCGTCAGTTGTGTGCTCGCGTAACACGTGACACACGCTGACCAATCAGAGCGGGAGTTTGCTAGAGCGAGCAGAGCTAAAGATTAAAAAGCTATTTTTAATGAAACTGAAGACGTTTGAACCGGAAAAAAGTTCATGATATGAAACTAGGTAAGATTTGTCACAAAGTCCAACCTTTTAGAAGTGTGTAAGTGTTCTGTGAGGCGAGCAGGAGCCGTTTGTGATTGCATTGTGCTCTATCGAAAAAAATGCTTTCTGGACAGAGGGGATTTTGCCGCTGCAGTAGCAATGGAGCGGCCACTACGTCAACTCGAGACGGTGTTTAGCTAGCAATGTCCTATCCAGATATTTTAATAGATCCATGATCGATATATGCTCAACTTAGGTCTCCCATTTTTATCATCCTTCCCAAGTGAAGATATTATGCATTATTTGATTTGCAAAGGTATTCTTGAATACGTTGTTTTAGAAATAAAGAGCAATACCCAGTTTTTATCAATTCTTAACCACAATGTGGATAAGCTTTTCACTTTAACTTTCAGAAGCCAGTGCAAGTTGTGCCATGTCAGCATGCTAACATGAGCTAGCCAAATGCTAACATAACAAAGGATACTTCCCGGATTGTAGAACGAAAATGCTATATTATTAGACATAGAGAGGACCCTGCAAGCCTATTCTCATTTGAAAAGATACTCTAGCTTCATAACTATGCTGGGGCAAAGTAGTTCTAGGTTTGCGATTTCTATGAGACTGGGTTGGGAATGATGCTGATTTAGCCTCAACAGGGACATTTTAAGTGTTTTCTGAGACTTCCAAAAGAAAACAATGAAACAAAGGAAATAATGATATAAATGAGAAAAGTTGGATGTTGCCTACTTGGATTTTATCTTATTCTAATAATAGAATATGTTCTGTCACTGCTCCTCCCCCTTTTTGTAGCCTCCCCAGACTCCGCCCACCACACTCTTCTAATGACAGCGTGAAACACATGTCCGCGTGAGGCCTTCTTCACTCAGATGATTCTGTGCACACCTGCAGGAAGTCATATCTCATAAGGATTTTACACACTGTTAAAATGTAGAGCAGAGCAGACAGGAAAATATCCAGATACCTGCAGTACTGATTTTTAAAGACTCTGACCTGAATTATGCAAACAAGCTTTTAAAGTGCTTTTGGACACCTTAACCATGGTATTTCTTTTACAGCGCCTATAGGCTTTTCACTTTTACATCTTTCTTACTTAAAGCATTTATGGTCGTTTGGCAGTTGTTTCTTTGTTATGGTTCCAATCCAGAGAGAAAATTGTTAAAGTTTATTGTTTGATTTCCAAATGTTTGAACAAACTTGCACATTTAAACTATATACTTACTAAATACTATTCCACACTGTGATGTCATGAGGCAAGCCAACTGATGCTCAGTGCACATAGTGAACTTTTAGTTTGTCTTAAGATCTACTACTTTTATTAGCCTTAGTGCTGGTCACATTCCAGTTTTGCAAAGGCCTACATACTGTATATACTGCATAGTTGTCCAGCAGTTGCTTTAAAAAGCTTCAGAAAAGTGCTAATAGTGCACAATTATTATTCGCAAAAGTGCAGGAAGAACACCCATACAAGGCATACACTGTTCTTACTATTTTTTTTTTTAGCCTAGCTCTTTTTGCAGTTTTTCTCATAACTTTACGTATCTCCAAGGCAACATCACAAGATTATATATATTTTTTTAACGTTGCTTCCACCTGCATTTGTAAATGTAATGTAACAGAATCAGGAAAAGGAAATCTAGGCTACATCTCTTTCTCTGGTGTACCATTATTAAAGGACACATGTAGGCCTATTGACCTTATTTTGCCCCGGCCACTTTACTTGGCAGTGCACTTCCTGCTTAACTGCTTTTAACCTATCAGTCGCTGGGTTTATTGTAGCTGTCATTATTTGTATAAATTTGAGATTGCCCTTCCATACAAACAATCTTACATGTTAGCTACCAGTTTCTTTATCAAAACACAGCTTGAGTTCTGTCTGTTAGGTTCTGTTCTCTTCTCTCCCCTCTGAGTCTGTGTGATGTCAAAGGTACATCTCCGAGATCTTCCTCACTGTTTTTAAAGAGAATGATGTTAAACTGTGTATATGGTGTTTAAATAACTTTGCCTACTGTTTTAAGCGTGTTTTGGCATATTTAGTACAAACTGAGCAAATTAGCAAGTTTCAGGTCAAAATAGTCACAAACTGGCTGTGTCTCTCATGTTAGCTCTAGATTCTATGTGACATCAGCATGTACTTTCCACTCAAAATGAAGCACTAATTGCAAACACTTGCTGCCAATCTAATCACACTGCTGCTCTCCACTCTGAGCCCCTTCTTTCTCCTTTTCCCAACACATTTCGATGAGTTTGCTGTGTTTGAGATCTCACAAGAAAGCGTACATTTACCACGACATTACACAATATGTAAATGAGGTATGATTAACACGAGTTCACAGCTGTTTTGCTTAATTATAGTACGCCTCACAGTCCCCATTCATTTCAATGGTGGTTGTTAAGACATGTTCTTATTATGAATATTAATGAAATCCTGATTCTAATCTTAACCTGCCCCAAGCCCCAGACCTAATCTTACCAATTTTAGAACTTTATGCCCGAACTTACCCGTTTTACTTGAAGAAAACGTCCCCACGTGGCTGCAACCAAAACTCGTCCTATTTTGACGCTGTGAAATCTCGTGTCATTTTTACGCTTTTTCAAATCGTGCTAAATGCACGGCGTAACATAAGTACTAAAAATAGCTGTGAAGTCGTGGTCAAAATACGCTGTTTTTGTGTCGTGGTAAAAGTACGCCATCTACATAGTAAGACTGTGTTGGTTTGTGGTGAAGTTTAGGGGATGAGTTTACCTTTAAAGTGAAGCTAAACCCAAAAACAACTTTTTTTGGTGGTTAAACTGGGTTCGAGTTTAATTAGCTTTACCTATATATCAAGTAATTTCAAATTTGCAAATTGAAAAAAATGTGCAAGTTAAAGGGCAAAGCAGTCTTAAACTGACTGTCTCACTACAAAGCCTCATGTGATGTCCACGTGCATTGTCCGCTCAAAATTAAGCTTTAATTACAAACACCTGCTGTCAAACTAATCACACTACTGCTCTCGGTTACCCTCAGCTCCTTCTTTTACTTTCCCAATGCTTTTTAATGAGTTTGCCGTGTTTAGGGGGTGAGCTTCACTTGAAGTCTATAAAGCATCGATACTTGTTTTGAACATTTCTGCAGCATTAGTGCTTAAGGCAAGATCAGTTTGTTTCTTTATGTACTGTATGTTCTTTCATTTTCTACCGCTTGTTCCCATGAGAAGTAGCGGATGACTGAAGTGTATCCCAGTGACTTTGGGCCTTAGCCGGGGGAACACCCTGGACTGTAGTCAACTCATTGCAGGACTAACACACATGGACAGATGTAAGCACAGACAATCTTTTACTTTCTCATTCAAATATACGAGTTGTTTCGTGATTCCAACGAACTTATCTATCAGTGAGATCAATTCAAAAGCGTTTTTATGTTCTGACATTGCATTTTCACATATGGAATCTCTAACTCCCTTTCCCCCTTTCATTGTAAACATTGTTAAGTACTATATAAACACATACGTCCATGCATTTGTCCTCAGACGTCAGGCGTGTTGAGGCTGCAGACGGGTCAAACGAGTCCTCCTGTGGGTTCGTCTTATACTGAGGTGTCCCCACTGCTTCTTCTGTGTTTCTGCTGCCAGGAAACATCTAATATTTGATCCAGGAATGTTCTCTGGAAACACTCCCCCTACGCCTGTGTGGTTGTACTGCGCTTAAGCCAGAATTATGTGAGGAAAAAAAAAGAAGAAAAGAAAAATAGATAGCTCTGGATTTGGCCCGATCGAGCAGGGGCACCAGGCAGGCAGTTTATCTCAGTATTAAGACGCTCACCTCAATTTGCCTCCGAAATTTCAACGTTGTTATTTCAAAGAGACTCTAGTCTCTTTGTTTTGTTTCTTTTGATGGCCTGTTGATTCAGTTTAGCACAAAATTTCCAATTCCAGTTTTCCAATAGCAGCGGTGGACTTTATTTGAATAGAAGAACTGTTTGTTTGCAGGCATGCAGAACCGTATCATCGACAGCGAGGAAGTGGGAAAAGGTCACCTCAAATTTCTGGAGAATTATAGCCCAAATTTGAACTGTGTCATGATTCATTTCAGTAGAATTGGTGGAAACTATTTTTGGAATCAGTCGTGTGTGTTGATATTAAGCAGATGGAAGCGTTCAGTCGAAACACAATCTGTCAAAACAATCTAAAAGAGCTTCTGATTGGAAGAGGCCGTGATAGGACTGACTGAACCCTAATGCTGCTGTGGGAGGCTCTGCTTTGGATTAAGGAGGTTCCGTGTGTTGCTGGGTGGTGGTTTATTCTTGCAGAGTAAGAGGAATTCTGGTGATATTCATGAGTTCACAAACCCTCCTGTACAACTGCTGTTTTAGCTCCTAGTGGACAGAAGTGACTGGACCAATTACAAAGTAACATTGTGGTTTGGGCGGCAACCAAACCTATATTTGGATGTTTTATCCAAATATGGGCAAGGTAAGTTTATTTGTAGAGCTGAATTCTCACACAAATGTAAAGATTGTTTTACAAAACAAGAAAACTTATTATAAAATGTGCTTTTAAAAGAAAATTGCAGATAAAATCTCTACACAAACAGAACTCTTTTGAAACTATATTTGAACATTGTCAGAGTAGAATCTGGCACCAGCGAGAGGTCAGTAGTCTAGGTTTAGTCCTTACTCTGGCACCAGCAGGAGGTCTGTCCAGGTTTAGTCCTGACACAAGATGGAGGCCTTTCCATGTTTAGTCCTGACTCTGGCACCAGCAGGAGGCCAGTCCATGTTTAGTCCTGACTCTGGCACCAGCAGGAGGCCGTCCATGTTTAGTCCTGTCTCTGGCACCAGCAGGAGGCCGGTCCATGTTTAGTCCTGACTCTGGCACCAGCAGGAGGCCGGTCCATGTTTAGTCCTGACTCTGGCACCAGCAGGAGGCCGGTCCATGTTTAGTCCTGACTCTGGCACCAGCAGGAGGCCGGTCAATGTTTAGTTCTGACTCTGACACCAGCAGGAGGCCGATCCATGTTTAGTCCTGACTCTGGCAACAGCAGAAGGCCGGTCCATGTTTAGTCCTGACTCTGGCACCAACAGGAGGCCGGTCATGTTAAATAATGTACTTTTTCTTTCTTACAGCTTTTAGGGAAGCTTTGTGGGTCACTTTCCTTCTCAATTGTCTGAATGTTTCACCTTTTTCCAATTACTTTTATCAGGAGCTTTCCCAGTTGATAATGTGACTTGAGTAAGAGTGCTACTCATATCAGTCTGTTCACGTTCAACATATCAGTCCCACTGATGAAATCACTCGGTGCTGGAAGATGCTGATGGTGTGGGAGGTTGTTGCAGATGTGGGAGGATGTTGTTAGTTCAGGTCACTGACATTTAGACAAGTTTAAACTCTATTGTGTAAGATGGCAGTACTTCATAAATGACTTATTAATAGCTTAAGACATGTTATGCAAAAATACTTAAGTTACATTGTTCCCTCTTCAAAAAAGTTCTGGTGAGTGCATCAAGATCCAGTAAGTAAAATATGTGCAAGGAAAAATAAATCGATTAAATATACGTGAACATAACATTAAACCCAAAGTTGTATTTGAGCTCCACTTATGCTTGTTTGTTGAATGCTTTAGAAAGTCTCTCCCCTTTACGGTCTTGTGATGTAAGTTTCTATGTTCATAAATCATCATAAATCATCATCAATCATCAAGATAAACACTAGGTTCAGGTCGATCTGTTTAATAAGAATGTTCTAAGACCAGAATGACAAGAAAAAAAAAAGAAAGAGGTGCAGATGGTTAAATGTAAATTAATAGAAGAAAGAATTCCTATTTCAATTTCACACTGGCTCGCAGGATAGCTATTCAAAGATTATTCAGTTTGGATTACCTGACAGAGACATGCATACCTAAGGACAATTCTTTTAAGTTCTAAAACTTTAGATGCTAAATGTAAAGGGCATGTTTAAAGAATACTACAAATTAGGGATGCAATAATCAGTTAACCGATTACGTAAATGCAGTACTTTTTTATTGTTGTTATTTTCACTGGACGTGTTAAAATTGAGCACAGCAGCTCAACAAGAATGAATGCAGAGCAGAGAGACAGCAACAGGCCTTTGAACTGTACACAACACGACTGAAGAAAAGTCTATATGAACACTGTATTTAATAAAATCACTCATAAATAAGGACTCACGTTTTAAAGTAACATTAGCCGCTTACCTTCGATAGTTGCCCTGACCAAATCTGAATAATCCAGTCTGTAGAAACTATGACATAAGTAGATCAATAATTCACATTTTGCTAATTTCAAAACACAAAAATGATCTAAAATGGCTTAGAAATGGAAAATGGTCCGTTGACTTCCTGTTGAAAACTGCAGTATGATAAGCCTCGCCTCTTCATTGTAAAATGTAACTTTAATAAGATTTATAAATTTCTGTTTTGGAAAGTGTCTGACAATTTTGAACCCTGCATGTTATACCTAGAATCCTAAATTTTGAGTATAATCACAAGTAAACCCAGACAAGTGGGGGGGATAGGTGGTACTGAAGACAGGGATTTTCTGATCAGCTGCAGAACAATACAAGATTACTTAAACATGCAAGAATCAATTTAAATGCAACTTTGGGTGAACTAATGATAAGAAAAAACTGTAAAAAAGAAGATTTTCCACAACACACTCCTTTAAACAGCAGTGTGCTTGAGGAGGCAGCAGTGTGATGGTGGTGTGGTAGTGAACTGCTGTCAGTCAAAGTGTCTGCGAGGACACATCCACACGGCGTCGCGTGCACTTCTCAGTTTGTGAATTTTTGACGTGCAGCAGCTTGTAAGGCTGTGCTGTACCTCTCAATATTATTATTATGATGGAAGCACCCAGCTACTGTACGAGTGCGGACAGGCCAGGAGTGGGGATTACAGTCTGACATGACAACAATGCATGCACCAGAGGTATTTAGAGGCGAGAAGGATAAGTGTACATGGAGGAGGTGCGGACGAAGAGGAGGCAGGAGACGAGACATCTGGAGGGGAAGACAGCAGCTGGAGCCCTGACAGCTTTACAGCGCCCACATCTCTTCCACATGGACACTCTCATTACTGTGCTGACTTTAAAGGCGGTGTATTCATCATAAGGAAAACTTGGAAGGTCGAGAAACTGTCAGTCCGGATTTGCGCTGATGATTCAGTAGCCTCACCTATCCTGGTATCAATGGAAAGTGGTAGAGACATGCCCTGTTGTGAAGAGCTGGTTTTGGTTTTTGAATGATTTAGTATCTCCATCAGAGTCAGTTACGTTTTCTCAATTACAGTTACTTTTATGTTGTAAAGTTTACAAAACTTACTGGTGATTGCAGGGAGTCCCCAGACCTTTCTCTGGTCCCAGGTTCTAATAAGAGATTTTAGTGCAATTTTAGTAAAATGTCAAAACAAAGCCAAAAATTTAATTATATGCACACAAGTACAACAGTTGTTCTGTATTTGTCTGAAATAAATGTGTGGGAGGGTCCCACAAGTCCCAGGTTCAAGCAGACGGGTCTTCGAGGAAAAAGGTTGGAACCACTGCCTCAGTTGCCATGGTGAAGAACTATGAAGCTCAGAATGCATTAGCTAGGCCTCATATAATCAACAGTTCCGTTCAGTTATTCCAACACAGAGTAAAATAACAAAAGTTGTATTTTTTGGATAACACACTCAAGAGCAAAATAGACTGATGTGTGTCTTTTCAAGCTTTTTAAATTATATTGGCTATATTATAGCCTATTATATTTTCCAAACATACATACATTCATACACACAAAATGTTATACTGATCACTTGCAAATGCAACTCGGACTCAATTGAACACTCCTTATATAACTTTTATATTTGTCTGCTATTTTAAAAGTAATAAAAATAATACATTTTTAACCTTTTATCTATTTTTTACTTACCCAATACATTCTCAACCTCATAATTATATTGCACAGTCTGTTAAGATTCATTCATTTGAGAGGCTAGCTCAGATGCTAATTAAATATTATATTGACACAAAGCGACAGCCAGAAAATTATTTGCAGCATGTTTAGAGCTTTACATAGAAGTAAATATTTCACCAGCGAAAACCCAGTGTGCTGTTCTGTCTCTGAAGCTAACCTGTATCTAGTTGAAATCCGCTCTCTGCTTTGAGTTTTTAAAATATTCATTCATTTTAGCGCATCTCAGCAAATTCTCCATAAGAAATGAATGGAACTGTGGAACTATCTACAGGTATTACGTAAACCGACGCTAGCGTAGCTGCCGCAGCGTGAAAAGGGCTATTGTTCACAACCATCACAGCTTTTAGGAACAAGGCGTGCCAGTATGCTAACAATAATTAGCCACAATGCTCACAACAACAACAACAACAGATGGACTTAGTGAAGTTTGGTGAATAAATGGGGCATTATTAGGCGTAGCAGGACATACTTTCACAGACTGCTAATATAGGCTCACATTGAACAGTTTGGACAAGTTCAGTAGATCATTTTAGTCCCTTAAAAAGTTTTTAAGGCAATCAACTTTAAAGCATGTGTTGTTTACCAATGCAAAACAAAAACATGCAAGTGCAATGTCATTTTAAATACTTAGTTCTCCAACTTTGAGCAGGAAAGTCAATGTATCCGCTCCTAGCTAAGAATCCAACCGTGAAACCTCAGGCTACGGGCAGACATGCTTCCCACTCTACCAGGCTGTCGCTTCTCCTAACACTGCCAAAATCGTGTTCCATTTTCCACACGCTCACTTCTCCACAGGTGTGTACACAGGTCCAATTTGTGGGCTGGAAAAACCAACAGCATCCCAACCATTAGCCTCCACTCTCCGGATGAACTCTGGAGGAAGGCAACACGGACGATCCAAAAACGTGTCAAAAATATGGCACTGATTAAAGCAGAACATTGTGTTAATTCTAAATAAGTGTTTGCTGTCAGTGTATTTCATTTCCATCTCTCCACAAATGAGACATGTCCACCGTACTGGGTTTATGGGGGTTTTTGTGGCTCAGAGTCCTTGGACAAACAGGACACAAAGGGGCCCTTGTGCGACAGGCTAACGGAGACGGACCGCACCGCTCAGCTTTTCCTCCCAAACACCAATGTAGGGCAGGCAAACAGAAGCATCCTCCTGACTCACTGCTACCTGTGTTCATCCCAGCAGGCTGTTTCAAGACTCGTTCAGCCGTACTGCACATTTCAAAATGTAAAATAAATCATCTTAACTTGCTTTAAGCTAAGTTAGAAATCTGCTGTATTATCAACTTTCAGACAGTAAGTAATGAAAGTGAAGAAATGATAGTCATGCTTATGTTTGCGTATAGAATTTAAAAAAAAAAAAAAGGCAATTGGAAGTGCAAAACTTATCAAACATTAGCAAAAAACAAAGAAAAGAAAAATCATAAACAATTGAGATACTGCTGATTATTATGTAATCTTACTTACTCTATGATTTTTTTTTTTTTTTTTCAGTTTAGAAGTCTTTTTTAAAATCTTAAGTACCGTAGCTAGTGTAGTCTACTGATTTTCTGACAAACAGAAATATTTTCTTTCTACATCAGTCACATGTTTCACTCACGTTCATTCTGAGTCTCTGAATTGTTCACCACAATGTGTTTTAAGCTTTTCTCAGGCGTCTTTATTTTACTAAACGCAGTTATGCCGTGACCGAGTTAGCACACCTATTCCAAATCATGAGCTTAACCAAATTAAGTTAACCTAAACCCAACCCTAACCTTACACAAATTGTGGAAGTAAATATTTTAAAATACAACATTTTGCTAGCATAGCATCCAATGCAAAGTGATGGTGAGTGGCAAAACTCAGTTGGACAAAAAAAAATCTGGCCTTTCTCACAGCTGTTAGGAGCAAGGCAAGTCGGTATGCTAACAGTTAGCCACATTGCTACAAACAACAACAACAGATACATTTAGTGGAGTTTAGTGAACACATGGGGCACTATGACATCGACAGGACATTGAAGACAAATTTCCACCCCATTAGATACATTAACAAGATATCTGTGGGAATTTGATTTAATCGTGATGGTCAAATCAAAGTCTAGTTTAAAGTCAGCTAACTGAAAAGACACAATTCCAAGCTCTTTTACCAAATTTTGACTCATTTTAGTGCATTCTTGTTCAACATATGCTGAACAATAAAAACATGCAGCACTTTTGTTTTTGCTTCCATCTTTCATCAGCTAAATAGTATTCTATAGAAAATACTTATTTCTCATGAATCTGTCATCTGTTATCATGTTTGATCTTAACTGTGATTTGAATAAGACACTCTTCTTCTATCCTTAAACCACATTGATTAGTGACCTCTTCGCTCCTGTGCAGTTCTCCTATAGTAGTTTGTATGAAGTGAAACTGCCATGTTGGGTTAATGAGAACAACTTTCACAAGCAAGGTGTTGACAAAATAAGACATTTATAATGCTCGAACAACACAGTATTTATCTTAGCCTCCCTTTGACTGTGCTACTAAGACAAACATGTTTTGTAGTTCAAAACTTTCTTTGTTTTTGTTAAGATTAGCCTCAGTATCACACCAAGTTTCTTGAGCGCCTTAGAAACAAGCCACATAAATAATAAAAACAAATACGCAGTGTTCACATGAAAGGAACAACTCGCATATGGGATTCTCAAATTGAACATACTTACCTCTTTTAAAGCAATTTTTAGTCATATTTATGGGAATTGTCTCCTATCCCTTTGAAGTGAATTTGCTGAGATGTGGAGCCCTTCGAACTGCCTCCTCTTCTCGATCTGAAGAGACTGAATAGATCATGGATGGATTAGCGTGAGAAGCCTTTAGGGCACAAACGGGAATTTATTATTTGTCTGAGCAAAAGGCTATGTACTTTTGGTCAATAATTACTCAATTCTTCTTCTTGAGGCTATAGTTTTATTCAACAGCCAATTCGGTGAAACAAACCATATTCTGTTTATTCAGATTCATACAATTCAAATCATAATGCTTGTTTCATGGTCATTTGAATTACAGCATTGTTCCTTAAGCCATTGATTTTTGAGGGAGAGATTAGTGTTTTGAGGTATTGCTTTGTGGAAACTCACTACATACAATTAACTTTCTGATTGAAAAATGACATATAATTCAGCTGTTTGTTCACGTGTAACTGGATCTTGTTCTAACACGTCCCTTTTGTTCATTGAAGTGGATGAAAATATTTGGACATTTAGTCATAGTTTCAGTCCTCATTCATGTCATCGAACATTTAAACCCTTAAAGGAGTGTTGGGTTTGACAGGTGCTCTTAGATAAATAAGCATTGTATCCCACTCATTTTAATCTTTTTAATAAGGTGGCCAATAAAAAAAAAAAAAACATTTGCTGTTTGGCACATGCTTCATGTTTATCTTTATTGTTCAGTGAGTAATAACCATTATTATTTAACTTCAGTCTGAAGTTTCTAAACTTCACAAAAGGTTTTGTGGTACTTAAACCGTTTATTTTCATGACGCATCAGATGTATTATAAATAGGGCTGTAGTTCTTTAGTCGATTAATCGGTCGATGGAGTCTTGGTCGACCAAAATTCCATTAGTCGACTAATTCTTTTATTTAGATTATAAGGAATTTGTAACAGAATCATTGGTCTGAACCTTTTTTATCTAAACACACTGTTTCCTTTTAATTTTCTGTTTAAACTAGAGTTTTCGAATGAACTACAGAATATTATTAGTCTCTTTGAGCAGGTTTCTTGCAGAGGTTTCCAACCCGATTTTGTTAATAAGAAATAAACTTGATTCTCGATGCCTAATTAAAGTTAGAATGCCCTTTCAAGAAAGTCCGATTTTTATTCAATAGACTGACATTTTCAACACAAAATCCAAGTTTATGATCAAACATTTTAGTTTCAAACCAGCTTTGATGAAACTCAAGATTATTTTAGAACTTTTCAGAAAATGTAATTTTTTGTTTGTTTTTTTTTTTTTGCAGAAAATATCAAATTATGTTCAAATTTTTGTCTTGTTTGTTTGTTTAAATCTGATTTCGACGCCTTTGCCACGCCCCCTTTTTTAGTGATTAATTGGTCGATGGGACATGTTTTTAGTCGACCAAGAACTTCTTTGGTCGACTACAGCCCTAATTATAATATAGGGAGTACAAGAGTGGTCACGCTTTTACTTGGTGGGACAAAGATAACTGCTCAAAAGATTAACCCTATAAATATTAGGGATGACATTGTGATATCGCAACACTATCATCATCACTTGACGACACTAAACAGCATGACTTATTAAAAATAATAGAGTTGGATGTTAATGTTAGAATATTAAAAGTTTAAATATTTTAATAAACAAACAAACAAAAAACAAGACCAGAGAGCCGATATGGTGAGAGAACAATTTAGTCTGAAGCCATGAATTAGCACAGTAATCCCAGAAAGATAAAAAAAATGTTGTTAGCATAATTTCAGTATCAACCCTTGTGATATTGTGACAAACATCGTATTGTGACCTTCAAATTGAAAAAAATATTGTATCGTGAGATTTGCATATCATGTTTACATCTCTAGTATGTATTTATGTATGTTTGTATGTATGTACATTTTATATTTGTTTTTTTGTGATGTTTGGATTGTAATGATAACTCTCTCAATGAAAATGGATTTGTGCTAGCTCATGTATAAAATGCAATTGATTTGTTTGCAAACACTGGAAGTATCTATGGGTTCCAGGCATAAACAATCTTTTATGATTTGAGGTCGTCATTGTTGCAACAATAGTGTGGAAAGGTCCATAATAAATCTTTAAACCAGAAGGGAATCCTCTGTCTGAAACCCACTGTTTGATGTGTTTACAATGTGTCTCCAGAAGGCACGTGGCAAAGAGGTCTTCTGACAGGTCGTGACCTTTCTCTCTTGTAGTTTTAGTCTGTGTGATCTGAATGGAAATGGAGCATGGTGCTGTCAGGAAGCCCAGTGCATGGTTTATAGATGTGGGCTCAGCTGCCTCTGGTTCAGTGAAAAAAGAAAAAAAAAAAAGAAAGTACAATTGAATTGAGTTTCACATGATGTGGACAGACCTGGCAGAAAAACGGTGACACGTCCACAGCAGCTCTCCCTCCCTGCTCCTGTCTGCTCCAAAAACAACTTAGCACCAGAATATGTCATGCTTTTTTTATTATTCAAATAGACAAATGAAATCAGAACAAATGAGGAAGATTTTCTGTAAAAAGAATACTCTCAATAACTAGTATACACGTTTTCTATTAAAACAAACCCCGATAAACCCTGCATTAATAACTGAGCTTTTTTTAAAGTCTTGCTAAAAATCATTGTTGAGTTTTCCAACAGTTTAGTGTCTAAACGGTGGAAACTGTGCGGAAGGTCCATTGCGTGTCTGGCCCTGACATAGGCTTTGAACTTAAAATCAATTTCCCCTCAGTACAGATATCTGGTTAATATTTCTATTCAGGTGGAAATTAGTCCCCAACGGAGCTCAACAGTGGAAGATCGCCCTGGTTCCAGAAGTAAATTGCCCATTGTAAAGTGCCAGGCTTTCTGAAAAAAATTCAAATATTAAGCTCTGTGCAAACCCAGATGCACAGCAGTTGTTTTCAGACTAAAAAACACATATAACTTTGTAGTTTATAAAGCTGCAGAATCTGATTTAAACACAAATTTAGGTTTTATGCTCCTGACTCACCACAGAGCTGATTACCCTCAAGGACGTTTTCAAACTTTTAACATATTTTTCTGTAAACCCTTATGGAGAACACGAGAGCACATGCTTGTTGAACCAGGAAGTGGGCGGTCACTGTTGAGCTGACCATGGATCTAATATATTATCTGGATAGAACATTTCTAGCCTGTAGCTGTTGTAAATCACCCCCAGTGGTTGCTTCATTTGCATTGCAGCGGGAAAAATCTCTATGCAGGCTAGAAAGCATTTTTTTCCCCACAACAAAATGCACACACAAACTGCTCGTGTTCGGCCGAAACAGCATCTACAGCTTTAAGAACGATCAGATTTGTGACAATTCTTACCTATAGTCTCGCATCATAAACTTTTTTCCAGTTCAAAAGGTTTTTAGTTTTGTATAAAACGGCTTTTTAAGCTTTAACTTCGACTACAGACTGTAACTCCCACTCTGATAGGTCACAACGGTCAGAATGTCCCGCTTCTCGTGCAAAGAATTATGGGGGAAACACAACTGCGCTGTCATTGCCCACGTCGTACCTTTTAGAGCAACTGCGCATGCGCCGGCCGAAATTACGTCTTTTAAGCACATTATTTGTAAGTGTACAATTGATATTATTCATTTATACTGATATTTATTTATGTATCTCACAAAGGTTTGCCAAAAGAAAGCCCAAAACGCCGCACTTAATTATCGCCGTTTTAAGCTAGCAATTAGCAGCCGGAACTAGCTTAATCAGGCATTTACGGCTTTAAAATAGTAATAATCTCACTTTATAAATAACTGCTTTGTTTTAATCTGTAAGGGGGTTTACGTTTACCAGTTTAGTTTCGTCTGTGTTTAATTTAAAATTTAAAACGAATAAAACAATGAAAAAGAAGTAAAGCTGATGGTACGAAGTGTGCTTCCGGTACAAAGTGGGCAATGACATGCGCATGTTCCATAGCCTAGAGCACCTAGCAAAAGGCTAATGGCCATGATGGCAATGAACGCCCGTGAGTAAAAGCCATTTATGCACAGTGCCATCTTTGATCACTGGGGCTTGGTTCTGACTACATGAATAATGTCTATAAAGTTTCTCTATTGTTGTTTTAGCAAAATCAGGGTTCCAACATGTCAATTTTCTAGTTATGAAAAATTAGCAAAACAGCTCTGAAATATGATTTAGTCGATCATAAAATTATATAAATACTACCCTTTGGTGAGCAGCGTAGAGTTAGGCCCAGATTTGTCTTCACTAAAACATAGAACTTGCCTAATGCTACCTAAATCTTTTTTATATATATATATATATATAATTTAATCCACCAATATGGTATCCACTTGATCAGACAGTCAAAATTCATCAGAAAGAAGGAAATATCATTATTTTTGGTCAAATTTTTGTGAGGGAGGACCCCCAGACACGCCACATTTTGGTGTAGATGTTGTGATTACCTAAAATCCTCTTTGGGAATGTCCAGGAAAATATTTTTGGGCAATGAGCTGGAACCCTGAGAATCCACTAAAATAAGACGTTTCAAATTAATTATTTCTGTTTGATTGTGTTTTTAAGGAAGCAAAATTGAGCTTTAAATTCCTGGGATAAAATGGTAACATATAAATAGGACAGCATGTAATGATCTATAATGTATTTCATGGATTGTGGTTTGAACTGACAATTCTCTCATTAATGACTGAACACTGCAGCAATTCCACTAATCACATATTTGAAACGCTTCACTCTCTCGGGACATTCTGGGAACAGTTCAGGCCAGGGTACATCCTAAAGCATGCAGTGTGTCCTCAGCCCTCTTCTGTCACTGCGGGGGCCCACGGTAGCTTCACTCAGGGGCCCCACGTGTCACTGTTTGGCTACCGGGGAGCCAGAACCACAGTGTAAGTCGATACCATGGTGATGTAGTATCGCATTAGCGGCCCTGTCACGGCTCCTGCTGGGGGACCGCGGACTGTGATCATGTGACCGACTGTGACCAATCGCAGCACGTGAGCGGTTATGTAAGATTGTGTCCTGTAACTACGTGAGGCCTCCAGCGCAACAGGAGCAGGAGCCGGCTTCACGTTATTGAGGTCTATCATTTACTTTTATGGGAGAACAGCAAATATGAGCCGTGTCAAATAGGTGTAAACACAGAAATGGTGTGTTCTCAATAGGCTCATTAAAATGTCATATCAACGGAATGTTAAAAATTACAGACTGGAAGTGACTGGAGGCTAAATGAAGTCAAACATGATACAGTATCGATGATTAACTGACAAAAATAAGCAGCGTTTTACATTTTTAAAGTAGAAATGAT
The DNA here is from genome assembly GCA_038363315.1 of Mugilogobius chulae. Classification (NCBI taxonomy): domain Eukaryota; kingdom Metazoa; phylum Chordata; class Actinopteri; order Gobiiformes; family Gobiidae; genus Mugilogobius; species Mugilogobius chulae. Next base: position 39,345,848 of record CM076398.1, read on the forward strand.
CTGATGATGTTCTGGATCAGACCTGAGGCAAACTGCCCAAACAGATGCAGCTGTTTTTATCAGGTCCTAGGCACATTAGAAGTGCGTATGACAGGTTTTTACAATGTCCCAAGTTTACGTTAATTTGGTAGATTAATACCTGTTGTAAATACAAATTACAGTTTCACATGAATCAAGAACAACTTTGTGAGGAAAAAAAAAATACAAAATATGTTGAAAATAACAGGAAGTAGAGGAAAGGAAGTTGTCAGATTTAAAACCTAAATTGTGTTTCACCGTAAAAAAAACTACGTTGTTGAGGGTATTGCCTGTGGATCAATTGTTGTCATCAGAGCAACGGCCTGAAGATTTGACCCCTATAACAATATGAAGAAAAGTGTCCATACATTATCTACATTTATAAAAGCAAATACATATTTCAGTGTGCTTGTTTAGTATTGATGTTCTAACCCTGGATAACTCATGCTACAGTCACTCACGCTACTGTCCTAAGGCCTCGATCATCCTTCCATCGTGTTTTATAACATAGACCTATAGTGTAAAATGTTGTCACCCCATAAGGTTTTAATGAATCACTTGTAACAAACAAGTTGTTCTGAAATGTATTACAAAACTTACCCTTGTCTGTACTGTAGCCTGTACTTTTCGTTGATCCAAAGTACAAGCGTTCTGTAAAATGTCTCTAGTGATTATGTTAATTTGAAGTTAAATTTAGAGCACTTGTGTCTTGCAGTTTTCCCGTGAACATGGCCTGGAGTGTGTTTTTCATCTTGACATAAACCTTTGTGTGTTTCTGTAGTGTGTGACTGAGTGTGGCACATCGATTCTGACAGGGCCCATCTGCCTCTCCGCTCAGTGTCACTCTGCTGTCTGTAACTCCAAATCACAACTCACACATTTCTACCCCCATCATCATATTCTGCAGTTTGCCAGTGACAAGACGAACCTGCTATTTTAAACACGACAATAATGCTCTGATTTGAAAAGTTGTTTGAATAATTGAATAATAAAGTATTTTATTTCTCAACATTTCTGTTTTTTGGCCATATCAGCGCGTCAGTGCCTGATCCCGTCAGATCTCAGAAGCTATGCGGGTTGAGCCTGGGCAGTACAGGGCCACAGCGGGACAAATGGGACAGAAACTGGTTGTTAGGTCTTTAAGCAAGCAACACAGTCTCACAAGAAAGTGTACATGTACCACATCAAAACAGTGTATTATGAGCACAATTTCACCCCTTTATTGCATATACTGTATATTACGTCGTAGATATATATCACAATATAAAAAAGCATCAAAAATGACACAAGATTTCCCTAACCCCCTAACCCTAACCCTACCCTAACCCTAACCCATTAAAAACACACATGTTTGGTTGAAGCCATGCGGGACATTTTCTAACAGGTAAATCTAAACCTACCCCAAACCCCAATCCTAAACTTACCCATTTTAGTAACTTGAAGCCTAAACTTATCTGTTAAACCCAAAGAAAATGTCGCCATGTGGCTTCAACCAAAATGTGTGGTTATTTTATGTTTTGGCTTTTTATACCATAATGTATTGAGGTAAAAAAAAAAAAAGGAGTGAAAACTTGCTTATTGTACATTTTTGACGTTTCGTTGTATATCTACATTTTCTTCAGAGGCTGTGTTGTCTGGTGTGAATGGTTGGTGGTGGTCAGAGGGACCAATGGTGCAAAATGGCTGCCTCACTTCAGTCAGTCTGCTCCAGGGCAGCTGTGGCTACAACAGTGGCTAAAAGCTACCAAATTTGAAAAAAAATGATCAATGCAAAATTGTGAATCGCTATAGCCTAGCGAAATTTACATTTTATAGTATTTACCTATGGATTTGGGTAAGGCTAGGATTAGGGTTAGGTTTGGTTAATTTGGCTAAGCTTTAGAAAGGTATGCTAACCGGGTAGCGGCATAACTGCTTTGGGAAAAATAAAGATGCACCGCCATATAAATCTTAATATTATCATTGTAAACAATAGCAAAAGCAGCACTCTGATTGGCTGTGCTTGAGTGGTTCTCTTTAGTTTCACTTTGATATTTGGGAAAAAAGGATCTTAAGCCGTAATTGCAACCAAAAATGATTTCATGTTCCAAGGGGTATGAGCATGATACAAATTATACAATTAAAAACTGCTTTCTGTTTTGCAGTGTGAAAATCAGGTTCCATAGCTTTAGGTAAATTAAAAGTGCACAAAGCAGCTCTTCTGAAGGGGGTTTGCAGTTTACTGTCTCCTGATTATAGCTACATGAGTAGTTCCACAGTATGATCTGCAGTGTTAATTTCATTTTAAAGTGGTTTTGGTCTAAAGTCTCAGAATGCATGTGAAAGGAAAAGCCAGCAGCAGATGGGAACGCTTCAGCAGGAGACTCGCAGACTGACATTGATCTGAGAGGGTTAGACTAGATAAGCGTAATTGAGTTTGAACTAACTGAGGGCCAACTTGTTCCTCACAGGTGAAAGAAAATGCTTTACAACAGCAAGCCAGATATGTGGCTGTCAGATAGTGTTCACAGAATAGTTTCATAGTATTTTATATGTTTTATTTATTCATTTGTGTGTTTTTTTTTTAATTACTGACAATGAAAACATAAATCTACGTTTCTCCTCTCATGTTTTTGACTAAAGTATTTTAAAGCTGACCCATTGTGCTTCTGAATCCATAGTTCGTCATTCGTGTGTATCATTGAATTTAATTTAATAATCTGCTTTTCACCTGTCCTTTAGAGCCAAGGGGGGATCTGTTGGAAACTTGAATACTACAGCAGAACAAAGCTCATGTACCATCTCAATTATGTTGTGCTTGGCCTGGTCAGGGCCTCAGCTGGAAGATTTGATGCAGTAAGTGATAGAAACCAGAATGACAGACAGATGACTGTCAGGTCCAGGTGGAGCAGAAGAACTCTGGTAGATCACCGGAGTCAGGTCCAGGTGCAGCAGCTGAACTCTGGTAGATCATCACAGTCAGGTCCAGGTGGAGCAGGTGAACTCTGGTAGATCATCACAGTCAGGTGCAGGTGGAGCAGAAGAACTCTGGAGACACATCGGAGTCAGGTCCAGGTGGAGCAGGAGAACTCTGGTAGATCATCACAGTCAGGTCCAGGTGGAGCAGTGGAACTCTGGTAGATCATCACAGTCAGGTCCAGGTGGAGCAGGTGAACTCTGGTAGATCATCACAGTCAGGTGCAGGTGGAGCAGAAGAACTCTGGAGACACATCGGAGTCAGGTCCAGGTGGAGCAGGAGAACTCTGGTAGATCATCACAGTCAGGTCCAGGTGGAGCAGCTGAACTCTGGTAGATCATCACAGTCAGGTCCAGGTGGAGCAGTGGAACTCTGGTAGATCATCACAGTCAGGTCCAGGTGGAGCAGTGGAACTCTGGTAGATCAACAGAGTCAGGCCCAGGTGGAGCAGTGGAACTCTGGTAGATCAACAGAGTCAGGTCCAGGTGGAGCAGTGGAACTCTGGTAGATCAACAGAGTCAGATCCAGCTGGAGCAGTGGAACTCTGGTAGATCAACAGAGTCAGGTCCAGGTGGAGCAGGTGAACTCTGGTAGATCATCACAGTCAGGTCCAGGTGGAGCAGAAGAACTCTGGAGACACATCGGAGTCAGGTCCAGGTGGTGCAGGTGAACTCTGGAGACGTCACAGTCAGGTCCAGGTGGAGCAGGTGAACTCTGGTAGATCATCACAGTCAGGTCCAGGTGGAGCAGCTGAACTCTGGTAGATCATCAGAGTCAGGTCCAGGTGGAGCAGGTGAACTCTGGAGACGTCACAGTCAGGTCCAGGTGGAGCAGGTGAACTCTGGTAGATCATCACAGTCAGGTCCAGGTGGAGCAGCTGAACTCTGGTAGATCATCAGAGTCAGGTCTAGGTGGTGCAGGTGAACTCTGGAGACACATCGTAGTCAGGTCCAGGTGGAGCAGGGGAACTCTGGAGACACATCAGTCAGGTCCAGGTGGAGCAGGTGAAACTGTTGTTTTAGTCGTGAGATAAGAACATAATGTTATTTGGACATTTTTAACTGCAACATCGAGCTAAAGCAACTAAATTACAATTAACAAAAACAAAATAAGCCTACCTACGCTATGAAAATTGGAACAGTTTTCTCTTTACTCTATGTGCCCTTTGGACAGCTGCAATTTACCATGCTAATCAGATGATTTTGTGCCAGAATGAGTCTGCTACACTGACAACTGTTGTTTAGAAAAATGAAAATTTCAGAAAGAAGTAAACAAAGAGCCTTTCTCAAATACATGAATCACTCTACAGCTTCAAAGAGGCTAAAAGGAAACATTTTCAAAGATCCTAAAAGTTCATGTGACATCAGCTAAAGTACTTTATAATGAGTCTTATAATGAAGATGACATGCTTTGTTTTCTTATCTAATGTGTTTTGCAATTCATAATTTTTCATCAAAATGAGTTTAGAGGCTAGGGTTAGGGTTTCACAGTCTGTATCTAATAGAAGATGACAAATGCTAAAAACAACAAAAAGTGAAGTGCACTTCCTGGGTTTGGGCGAACAAATTGCTTTATTATTAGATACAGACACTGCAGATTCATTTTCACTTGAACAATATATTGAAACAAAACTGAACAATCTTGACACTACTAAAAGCTAGATACATGTTAGATTCAATACTTTTTCCCATGATTAAGTTATATTATGGTAGATTTTATGTTTCATTTAGTTTGAGGTTGTGTGGTCCTCCTGTTGCTCTGACACTGGCGCCTTCACCGTCCCAAACTATCACAACTATGAACCTCTTAATCCCACTTTATTTCCTGCATGACATAACTAACATTTGTGGTTTCCCAGCTCTCTTAATAAGATTTATGGTTGTGTAATTAAAGAGTCAGAAGCGGGTGAAAGCCTGCAGGCTGTGGTATCAGCCTCCAATCACTGCCAAACGTCCATGAAGCCAAGATAGAGGAATTCTTAACATAACAATAAAGGCATAGACAGAACATAATGCATCCTAAAGCAAAAACACAAATGTTCTCCATATCGTCTTTGGCTTGTTTTTGAAATGCAGAAAAGTTAAATTACCGTAAAACTTTAAATATCCATTCATTCTTTTTTTTTTTTTTTAACCGCTTGTTGAGGTTGTGACTGTCTGAAGTCTTTCTCAGTAACTTTGGGCCTTAGGTGGGGAAACACCCTTAACAGTGGCTAACTCATAGGGTTAACACATAGAAACTGCCACAGACAATTCATTCTTTTTTTTTTTTAACCGCTTGTTGAGGTTGTGACTGTCTGAAGTCTTTCTCAGTAACTTTGGGCCTTAGGTGGGGAAACACCCTTAACATTGGCTAACTCATAGGGTTAACACATAGAAACTGCCACAGACAAACAAACATTCACACTCATTCATTCATTCAATTCGACATTGTTGCCAAATGACACATGCATGTTTTTTGAGGGGGAGAAAGCCAATTTATTTGAAGAGGACCTACTGTAACACAGGGAGAACATGCAAACTCCACCCAGAGAGATACATGAGATGTTGATTGGTCTGACCCTTAATTTGAACCCACAATCTCGTAGTATTGAGACTGATCTTGGTCTTAAGACTCAAGGGCATTTGGAATTGGTCTTGTCATGGACTTGGGCACCGGCTATCAAGAGCATATTTTCACAACCCCTATGTTCTGCCAAACTTGCACCAGGAGTTCAGTGACCACAGTTTGCAATAAGTTCTGCACAATAAGATCATGTGTAAGTAAGTAAGTAAGTAATCTTTATTTGTATAGCGCATTGTGACACTGTGGCTTCGGAAAGGTCTTGTTTTCGATTAGTGTGGTCTTGACTACTACTGGGGTTCCCTGAGCCATGTATAGGGGTCCCCCAATATTCTCGAAAGATTGGTTATTTCTTCAATTACACAATTTCTTATACTACAATAAATATGAGATGTTTTGGATAAAAAAAATAGAAATATTATGTCATAATAATATAAATAATAATGCGTAGAATGATAGGAGATCCTTGGAATATTTTTGTACAGATAAGGAATTCTGGGCCTGAACAAGTTTGAAAATCTCTGTATTATTCTGGCACAATGTCCTTATCATCACTCATCACTGAAATAATAAATAGCATGGCTTTTCCTTGGTATCAAAATAAAGTTTAACATTTAAGTTTTGTGAAATAATGTAGCTTACTTGCTAATTTCTCAAAATAAACTCAGAATTGAAACTGTCTAACCCTATAGGGGGTCGCATCCACTTTGCAAGCGTTCTGTATCAGAGGTGAAGAAGCTTTAGGGCTCGACATAGTGTTCTTACTGTTTGTAGACTTGCACTTTTCTGGACGGAGATGAGATGTCTGATGTTGTTTTCTAGGAATCTTCTCCAGTTAAGGGGTCACTTTGCTGAGCGCTCTGATCACTATGGTCTCTTTAACTTCCAAGCTTTATCCAGCTCTTTTGTGTGTCTTTGGTAGTTTCTCATGCTCTTTATTTCTCCTGATGAAGTTTTTCCTTGTGATCTTTATCCACCTAACAATGTCTGGTTGGTGATTGGTCACATTCTCTCAGTATTGTCCAAGGTGCACGGCTTGGTCATTTTCCTCCACCTCTGGAGGTGTTTGTCACTTTGATCCTAAAAGTTTCCATAATTATGGCATTCCATGCTTTCTCAACCAGCATCTTGCACCCTCCTGAGAAAAGGTATTTGAACGTGCACTGCAAAAAGTGAATTTCAGGACTAGTTTTGAACCCTGATTTTAAACATTTAAATGAATTAAAGCTTTGTTTTGTGTAGAGACTTAGATCATTTTTCTTGTTTCAAACTGTTTTGAACTAATTACAATACAATAGTTCTTATTTCGGGCCACGTTATTTGTCGATTGGTTAAGAAAATTGTTCTTTGTTTTTTTTTAGAGATAAATTCTCATATGACTAGTAAGAAATGTCTTGAAACAATTGAAATATATATGTTACACAAGCAATTCACTTTTATCCAGTTGAAAGAACTCAAACCCAAAATAAAATTCTGAATCCCAGTCACTTTAAGCAAGTATAGTTTTTGCAGTGTGTGGTTTATTTGCAATTATGCATACTTGTCCAGTTAAATGTCCACGAGTCAAGTTTTGTCTGTCTGTCTGTCCTGTTTCATGCCCAGTTCCAAGTCCCCCTCTCAGGTTGTAAACACAGCCTGTTCGTGGTGAAAGGGGCACACTCTTTCAAAGTGCTAAATAAGTTGATAGGATGAACACAGCAGGACTTCGGGACAGCTGAAATAAAACAATAGTCGCACGACACTTCAGACAGGCCCGAACGGTTCACACAGGAATCACACCTTTCCAAGAAACAACAGATTGGATCTCAAGTTGAAAACCGGCTTTTGTAATTCCTCCTGACATCAATGCAATATAGTTTGTCATAACCTCACGTCTTGGAAGATCTGGGCCTCTATTGCTCTGGTCAAGGTTCAGACCCATAATGCATTGATTTTTTTAACTTATACTTTTCAAATGTATATCAAACTCCCAAGAGCCCTCCACAGTAATGTTCTATTTGTATACTTGTGTGGGCACAAATACATTTCTCTTTTCATCTGCACTACTTTTGTCTCTAGAATTTCACATGCATTGCATCAGAAAAGCTATTTTAAAACATACAGTATATATGATGATCGTACAACAATTGTGATTCACATCATCAAGCAATATTGATGTCAAGCCAGAACCTCACAGACCTCAATCATATATTTTTTCTAAACCAACTTAAATACAACATACATGAGGCCAGAACTTGCAGGTTTTAAGTTTTGGTCACATCCAAGTGTGTTGTCAAGACTTTAGTTTGAGTTATTACTGTCTGCCTATTCCAGAAACGTTATAAATGCCAACCCTGTCATTCAAAGATTATATTTTTGTTTGCATTGCTTAACATCTATAATTTCTTTACATTAATTCAAATCCCTGGCAGATAAGTCCATCAGTGAAGTCAATAAATATAAATTAATCTCCGTCCAATTCTATATGCATAATCGTGACCTCACATGCACGGGTCATGTGATCAGAATATTACAAAATGTCTGCAGTGATGGGGTCAGGTGAGAGCTAATCCTCGCTGGGAAAACACATGATTATCTGCAGCAGCGTATTAATCCTGGCAGAATCACAAAGAGAGTTTTATTCCGAGGCTTCTGACCTGAATGCTCCTCCAGCACACATTAACACTGTTTAGATTATCATGAGCAGCAACAGGAACATCGCTAATATATGCTCTGTACTTAAGTTCTTCTAACTCCAAAAGTTATATAGAATTAATTCAAGATTCAACACTGAGAAAAAGATGTTCTTGGAATTATATGTAAGACATGTAACCCAAATGTTAGCATGTTTTTGTTAAAAATAAACTAATGTAATCTATAGTGCATAAGCTCATCAATATCAGAACAGCCTAAATCTTTACTGTCAGCTGTGGTATTCAAAGTACAACAACTGATATTGTACAAATGTACAGGTGAATCAATAATTAGCAAATAATCAGATTTATTTAAAACAGTATCCCAAGTATGATAAAGTAAGAAAGCCCCCTTGTCTAGGTTTACTGTAGCAGGGAGATGTTCCTGGATTTTTGTTGCTTCTTTTGTTCAATGTTGGTGTTTGTTGTCCTCTATCTCCCATCCAAATCCATAACATGGTTTTCTCTTTTGTGGTGGTCAGAAAAAGGAAATAACATTTACAAAGATATTTCCAAATTAACTTTTTAGAGTAACTGAAAATAAGTTTTGCATCAGCACAAACTTGTCAAAGTATCTATTGAAGTGAAAATAAGATTGTAAACTTGTTCACATGCTAGTCCAAAATTTTTTTTGTTTTCTGATATACAGGAATTATTGTTTTTAGAATGTCTTTTCCCCTCAGCGTAGTTACAGTATGTCATCATGACCCAAAAGTCCTAAAAACTTAACTGTACCTAAAATCCAAACTTGAACTTAAGCTTATACAGATTTCCTGAAGTGAATATTATAAAAAAAAAATAAACATCAGCTAGCACAACCAAAACTGCAAAGCGATGTTGTGTGGCATAACTTGATTGTGAAAGCCTACTGATATGACCCATTCCGTCAGTTAGTGCACAGAATAATGAAAACAAAACTTACAATTATTTTAAATTAGGAACTGAGTAGAATCAGTAAAATTGTCAGTTACCCCAATGAGATTTTAGATGATAATTCATTTATAAAATCATGTATTTATCAATAGTGACCAAGCAGAAATCAAGTTGTTCCTTGGCTTTACTTTAAAGGAGACCTATTGTGTAAAATCAAAGTTTATCCTGCCTTCTCTCATCATTAGTTTACTCAAAGTTTTATTAAAAATGATTCCTGCATGTTTGAGTAATCCTGTATTGCTTTTAAAATCTTACAATGAAGAGCTCTATAGCATCTTTTATGTCGAGCATTTTGTTTATATATGTGTCTTTGTAAAGTCATGTAAAGATGGTAAGGAAGGTCTAATATCTGAGTATTGTGAGAGACATTCACCGGTTATAAAATACAGCAACATACTTTTGTGAACTGTTTTTGCACAAAGTTGTCTTCTTCTGAACATCCACATGTATTCATATTTTACAACTCAATATTGTTTTTTTTTTTCTGTCCAGGAGGCTTTGCTGTCCCTCACCTGGTACATCCACCTCTGCCCCTTTGACAGCAGCCTGAGGGCCCCTGAGTTCCCCCCTCTGAGGAAGCCTGTGGAGAGCCCTTGTGTCACCCTGCCTGAAGGGTTTTGGACATTCTGCACACATGAGGACCTGCCTGCTGTTCCTCGGGGCTCTGCTGCTGCCCTTTGTCCGAGCAGGTGAGTCAATATTTACATGCAAAGCAAAAATCCTCGTTTTTGTTGTTAGTAGTAGGCTATTGAAATGTCATGTTCCATTTAATGTGTGCATTTCTGTAAAAAAAAAAAAAAATCATATCTAACCACAAGCTTGTATCCAGCATTCCCAATCTAAATAGGGCTCCAGAGGATTTAGAAATAGTAGTATTACATCTGATTTACATCGTACATCAAATGATAAAGTCTTCGCTGTTTGTGTTTTCCATCCAGCGTGTCCAGATAAACAGCCTGGACTACAAACATGGCTGCCGGGCACAGTGAGCACCATCGTGTCACCATTGGCCGAGGTCAGAAGGTTCTGCTCCGAGCCTCAGCCACAGTTCACTCCCTGGAGATCCTGTCCGGAGGTATTTATTAAATTAAATCCTAGCTAAACCATAAGCTAAACCTGGAGAAAACTAGCTTTGTTGCTAAATTCCCTTTAGCATCAAAGTTTTTGACTTGTTTTACTTCTGACTGTACTTTAAAGCTACTTTATGTAAAGGATTTGGCTTTTCTAATGTTAGATACATTATATTCTGGAAATATAATACATTTTGGGTCTTGATGTAAGTACCATGTGTCTGTAAACAGAAAAAGCAGATGCTAATATGCATTAGCTTTGTTTTGCTAAGTAGGCTATATGTCAGTTCAACATTAAAGTGACCATGGCTGGAAATAGTGGTAAATAAAGTCAACACTTGGTGAAAAATTGCTATTTCAATGTTTGTATTAATTAATCTTGCATACTTTGATTTCTCACTCTTGTCCAGTCAACTTGCTGTGATGCTTAGCTCTTGGAAGTTACTAGCCTACATTTCATTATTCTCATTAGATTGCTTGAATGGATCAAAGTACGTAAGACACTGGAGACACTTCCAGAATCTGCAAGAAAAAAATCAATCAAGAAAAAAATCACTAATTGTTTTTAGCACCCTGTTAGCATTCTGACACAACTCAACAAGAATTACACAGACTATTGACCCTATTTTGTCCCGCCCACTTGGCTTGGAAATGCACTTCCTGTTTAGCTCTGTTAAGGTAGCTAATGTATTTGTTTGTCTGTCTTGTGGGGCAATTTTAATTAAATATATGACAGTTAAAATAAACCCATCGACTGAAATCTACAGGCTAAATGCAGCTAAACAGGAAGTGCACGTCCTAGAAAAGTAGGCGGGACAAAATAGGGTCAATAGAATACATTTGGTAAGTCAGCAAAACATATGGACAGCCTTAACGCATTTAAAAACAATAGTTCAGTTAGTGAAAAGTATTGTGGCTTAAAGTGTTTTGTAATAAAGGAGTTTTACTCTGGATGTACACTGTGTGTGAGTTTGTAAAATTGTGCTCACGTACACTGACCTCCGAGGAGTGCGGATGCGAGTGTGGGAGCTGCGTTGGAAAGTGTCCGCATAAAGTCTATTTTGACCGTAGACCGCAGCGGTCTGGTGCGTCTTTCAATTCATTATACGAGCGTTGGACCAAATCGCACCGCCATTGTTTGGGAATCACTGGCTTAAGTCTTGTGGTTAAAGCCAGGACGTAAACCAACTCAAAGTCAGCTCAAACTAAGACTTTCTACAATCCTTTTGCTGAGAATAGATGCAATTATTGAGTAATAAAAGTTAAAAAAAAATCAAATGCATGATTAAGTGTTGTTCAAACCAGACCTACAGAAGGTTAGACCAGGTTTAAACCAGTGAGAACTGATGACACATTATGCTTGTGACAGGCAAACTGGTGATCGCAGACTCTCACCGGCCCTCCTTCTGAGAGCCAGACACATCCTGATCGGAGATGGAGGGGAGATGCATGTGGGCAGTCCTGACTGCCCCTATAGAGGCAACCTGACCATCTCACTTTATGGAAGGTACCTCCACATTCAAGGAACATTATTTTGTTTAGTTATCTTCTGTTTGAATATTTTTATATGAGCTTCCAACTTTATAAATATCTTTATACAATAGTAGATAAATCTCTTCACTAAATCTATCCTTAAGTTTAATATAAATGTGCATTTAAGTGTTTTAAAGACTTATTCTTACTTTTAAATTAATTTTTCATATAAAAAGCAGCTATTTGATTGCCTGCTTCTCAGATCTGACGACTCTGACGATGAGCACAGTTACTTTGGTCAAAAGTACATTGGCGTGGGGACTGGAGGCACTTTGGAGATCCACGGGGCCCCAAAACTCTCCTGGACGTTCCTGAACAAGACTCTCCTCCCAGGGCTGAGCAGTAGCAACCAGAGCTATGAGTTCCAGAGGAGCTGGGGCCATCGGGGCATTATCGTCCACCTACTGAGCCCCAGGACCGGACAGGTGCTGAAGGACGACAGGTCAGTGGATGTTCTCAATCCCATATGTTGTGGTGTTTTGTAGTGTGATAGGTTAAAGTCAAGGTCAGGCTTTTTTGTGTGTTCCACATTTAAAATACAGTTCCCAATGTCTAAAACTTCTATACACAATGAAAGTGTATTACACTCAGCACAGCACAAAAACAATTTCAGTCTCAACTTGTGTCAAAAGCCAGCATCAAATATTCGGAGGAATATACCAAAGTTGAGGTTCTCTGGTCTTAAGCCTCGATCTGGAGCTGTTCTATATATTCAAGTTCCTGTTCATTTTCTTTCAAGGTGATATTATGTCCACTGAACAATTTTGGCAGATTGCGCTAAAACCTTCCTATCAAGTGCAAAATCTTGAGTTGTTGCTCAAAGTTGTGGCCCGCAGCCATGGTTGCTAGAGTTGATGCCTCTGATGCCAAAGACCAGTCCTTCCTCTCTCTCTTAATACACATTGAGACTCTACAGAGAGCTAATGAGTCTGGATATAAGAATTTGTCTCTGAAATTCCGGACTTTCATTAGGATTTTCCTTAAATTGACTCATTATGCTTACATAGGGAATTGCTCGGGTCACTACTCCTACCTTGTGCACCTTTTAAAGACTAATTTCCCAGGAAAACCTCAGACCTATCAGTCTTTATTGATGTTTTAGAATCTTGATTTACAGAGTGAGACATCCTGTCACACTATAAAGTAAAAGCAGAAGAGCTCAATCATAAACAGACCTTACTGTATATCTTTTTCATTGAGGAACTACAAAGGTAAAAACACTGCTAGCATGTCTTCACTAACTAGTAACACTTCAAAATCTTACCACATTAACCTTGAGCCTAATAGTCTGTCAGATAAACTTGAATCGAAGTCAGGACTGATTTTGTGAAACTTCTTACAGTGACAACAAGATTCATAATACCTCTTGGAGTGTGACATCTACTGCATAAATATAATTTACATTTTTTTTCATCTGTGATGGACAAAATTGTGCTGTGAACACCAGCCTTTACAGTTTGTTCTTGTAGACTAAATATGGATCAAAAATTACTTGGCAATAAAAACAGGTTCATTGAAATCTAGTTAAAGCTGCTTAACTCATAGGTGCTGCCTTTTCACAGTGACATTTTACTGTAACTATCAGTGCAGTCATTCTTGCGTCTTTTCCTTTTTTAAAAAAAGTGGCCATGTAGCCTTTCTGAAATCTGAGCCTTAATATTTCACAGAGATGGCAAGTAACTAAGTATTTTTACTCAAGTACTGTACTTAAGTAGTTTTTTTAAGTATCTGTACTTTACTTGAGTCTTACACAATCTGGTGACTTTTTACTTTACTTCTTACATTTTTCAAGAAATCTCTGTACTTTCTACTCCCTACTTTTTAAAACAAGTTAGTTACTTTTTTAATCCAGAAAAATCTTTTAAAACCAGGTCAGACCTGTTGCTGCCATGGATTAAAGATTTTGGTTCAAACTAACGAGTGAAAATCGTCAAAGCTTTTATTTCTAACAAAGATTTCTCGTTTGTGACGTGATAAAAATCTGATGATTTATGATTGATTTACCGTATCTCACACTTCACAACATTACAAACCAATTTTGTGCACTGCAAACACATTTTATTTCTAGATTTATTTTTGCCTCTCTAATTTTTTTAAATGTTTTTACTTGATGTACCTAGATTGTATGCCTTATTTGTTCTTATTTCAAGTCAAATTATTTTCTGGTGAACTAAGACATTTTTACAATCTTGAAAAGAATCAGAAATGTCTTGCAAAAAAAGAAGCTGCCAAATTTCTAGTATTAGTAGTATTAGTAGTAGCCGAGACTAGAGAATAACTTTTATCAGTGTGATTATACTTTTACTTTTTTTACTTGAGTAAATTTACAAACATTTACTTTTATACTCTTACTCAAGTAAAGGAGCTTCAGCAGAACTTGACTTTTACCAGAGTTGTTTTACACAAGTAACTGTACTTTTACTTGAGTAGTGAACTTCATACTTTTGCCACCTCTGATATTTCAAGTAATCACACCTGAATAACTAAATGGCAGTACAGATGCAGACGATTGCTCTGGGCACTCACGTTTGAACATGTGAATGTGCCCAAACAAAATGCAGTGTATCATCTTTCTCAGAACAGACACGCTGCAGAAACTACCTGAGAATACATGAAGTCTCCAGGATGCCTCACTGTGTGTGTTTTGGTAATAGTATCCAAATTCCAGCTCATATTCTCAGATAGTTGCATGCCAAGCTGATAATATGATCCTACATTTGTCATAATTATCCATCTCTGTCCAGGTAATAGCATAGTTCTTTAGTACAAACATAAAGCTGTCACAACAAGAATAAAAGAACGTGCTGCACGGTTAAGTAACAACAGCTGTCCACGTGAGAAGCAACCGTATGTTTTGGATAAACTGTAATGTGTACATCCACTTTTTTAACCTTGTCGTAATGGGTTGTTTTCTCATTATTAGTTTGCTAAAAATATTGTATTAGGATTGTTTTGCCATGCTGCAGCTAAAGCTGGCATTGAAAATCCGTTTTACTGTGTGACATTCTTTATCCATGCCATATCATCTCCATAAAAAAAATATTGCAGACCCTGTATCAAGTATCGAAATCTATGTATTTTTGTTGTTTAAATAAAGAAATAAAACTCTGTCCAACCAAATCCAAATGGACTGGGATTATACCAATAACTTCTCTGCGTTTCTGGTGCATGTATAATGAATATTGATGTTGTGTCAATGAGTAGACGGCTCACATTCTTTGCTCCCTCCGGGGACAGTATGTGTGCGACAGGAAGGGCCTCAGGTGTAAAAACATAAGTCTGAACCTCTGTGAACCCAAAGTTTGTTTCCATGAGATTTTGAGGTGGAACACTGAAGGTACAGGCTGTTTGTATAGCTCTCACAATGAACAGACAAAACAGAGAGGAATGCGTCTCGGCCCTGTCTGCGCTGCTTTTAGATGACTCGATAGGAGTTTTAAACAATAATAACAAGTAATAACAAACATTAAAGGACCCATATTATATACTCAGATTTGACTGGTGTGAGATTTAGCCGTGTCAGAACGTTTCTTTAGCAAAAACATTGTCAAAGTTGTGGTTTCTTTTATTCACAAATGTTTGAGTTTTTGTTAAAGATTAAAAGTATTCTATGTGGAGTTTAAGAACACAGTAGAGTTCACTGTTACCACTACGGCACTTCACAAAGTGGAACAACGTGTTTTCACTTTGACAGAAGGACCCAGTGTTTATAATATGTAGGATTTGTAAAAAGCATGTGTGAATGGAACAAAGCGTAACTCCAGCTGTGTTTTCGATGAAGAAACAACAATATGACATGAAAAACTAAACATAATATAGGCCCTTTAAAATGTACGATAGGCTTATTCACCTTATTCCACCCTGCCCACTTTTCTTAGCAGCACACTTCCTGTTTAGCTCTGTTGGAAGTTAACATGTGAGTTTGTCTGTCTAACAGTGTGACCTCAAATAGATTTAATGACAGTTAAAATAAACCCAGCGACTGCATGGCTAACCTCAGCTAAAGGAAGGAAGTGCAGAACCAAGGAAAAGGGGTGGGACGGAATAAGGTGAATAGAGAAAATGCGTTGCAATTTTAGGCATTTTCATTGCAAATGAATACAAAACCAGTGCCCAGTTTGTTTACTAATAGTCACTAAATTCCTATCAGAAGCACACAACATCAGAAATTCAAGTGAGTTAGCTTGTAGCTTAAATTAAATGTAAGATATTTTAAAGGTGTGTTGCACAATTACTCTACAGCATTACTCTGAGCTTGCACCTTAAAGTTCCTTGTTGTTATTTTTGACAGATTGACCAGTTTGGAAAAAAGATTGCAGGGACTAATAAACAAAAGTGCCAATTTATTACTGTACTAAAACACAACCAAGACACAACTAACAAAGTATAGTTAAATCGCTAAATCCACGTCCAAATGTGCAGTATACTTTGATAGGCCTGAGTGTCTTACTGATCGAAAGAAACTCCAGATAAGCGTTCGATTGATCTAGATGGCAGTATTTACCTTTTTTGTTAATTTATTTATTAAAGTATCAATTTACAACCTTTGTCTAATGTATAAAAGCTTATGAATAATACATGTAAATAATGACAATAATACAGTGGAGGACTAGCAATTCGGCACAAACCACTCATATACCAGGCTGCGTGCCTGCGCTTAGAGAGGCTACCTCGGAAAATGTACAGAAAGTCATGACACACATCCAGACAAGTGCCAATAGACAATAGAAAAAGCAACTTTGAATATTTTAAGTTACGCAGTGCACCTTTAAAAGATGCATGTGATGAAATGATTTTACTATTTCAAAAAGGACTCATTGTATTTGTAACATGCATGTGGCTTTTTTAAATTGTTTATTGTTTTTGTTTTGTAAATAATCATGCAGCTTTATAATATAAATTAAAAAAACAGTCATATATACAAACACATACATGGTACAGTCAGTATGAGCAGCTTCCTCTAAGTGTGAGAGAGCAGCTTGCTAAAGCAGAGACAGCACTGTGGGAGTCTTTTGAGACACAAAGTTGTTAGTTCAACAGCAGCCCACCGGGAGCAGTGGCATGTCGTTGACTCTAATGACCAGGAATATCCTCAGAAACCAGAGCATCCAATAAGAAAAAGAAAAGAAACTTGGACCTCAGATGAAGGGCTGAGGTTTGGA
This sequence comes from Mugilogobius chulae, assembly GCA_038363315.1. Lineage (NCBI taxonomy): Eukaryota > Metazoa > Chordata > Actinopteri > Gobiiformes > Gobiidae > Mugilogobius > Mugilogobius chulae. The sequence goes on from CM076398.1 coordinate 39,362,754, forward strand.
GCTTTTCTCATTTTTGAACAATGTCTTCATTCTCATTACTTTGAATCCTTTACCAGTCCCGCCTGTTTTTCACTCTCCATGCTGAAATGATCAGTGTGATACTTTGCTGAGGAAGATGCAAAATGTATTTTGTATAGAAAGAAACTGTTTTTGCTTTTATAGTATAAAGCATTGGTGTCAAACTCATTTTTACCAAGGGGCACATTGGCATCATGGTTTTCAAAAAGGGCCGTAAACAAATCTTATAAAAACATTCAGGCCACAATCTATGTGGTATAAAGTATCTTACGGTACAATTATTAATTATGTTCCTAGATTACATTACGCATGTTTCTTCCGTGTCTTTGAAACCTCTTGATTCTTTTTTCTTGCATTTTGTAAGACAGATATCTCACACATTATATCAAAAAGACAATGAGTTGTTCCTTTGTTACAAACTCCCCAGTTTTTACTTCTAAATATCTGCTGTATCTCACATACCTTCTGCTTTTATCCACTGGACAAGTAAAACAGCTGCAGTACATCCAGAACGCTGCTGCTCGTGTCCTGACTAGAACCAGGAAGTATGATCACATTAGTCCTGTGCTGAGGTCTTTGCACTGGCTTCCGCTTGTGTTTAAGTCTCTCCATGGACTAGCACCAAAGTACATCTCTGACATGTTAGTGCTGGTGCCCAGAGTCAGGAATAAACATGGACCAGAGTCAGGACTAAACATGGACCAGAGTCAGGACTAAACATGGACCAGAGTCATGACTAAACATGGACCAGAGTCAGGACTAAACATGGACCAGAGTCAGGACTAAACATGGACCAGAGTCATGACTAAACGTGGACCAGAGTCAGGACTAAACGTGGACCAGAGTCATGACTAAACATGGACCAGAGTCAGGACTAAACATGGACCAGAGTCAGGACTAACCGTGGACCAGAGTCATGACTAAACATGGACCAGAGTCAGGACTAAACATGGACCAGAGTCAGGACTAAACATGGACCAGAGTCAGGACTAAACATGGACCAGAGTCAGGACTAAACATGGACCAGAGTCAGGACTAAACGTGGACCAGAGTCAGGACTAAACGTGGACCAGAGTCAGGACTAAACATGGACCAGAGTCAGGACTAAACATGGACCAGAGTCAGGACTAAACATGGACCAGAGTCAGGACTAACATGGGGAATCAGTGTTTCAGTTTTATACAGCTAAGATCTGGAACAGTCTTCCTGAAGATGTAAGACAGGCCTCCACTGTGATAATGTTTAAATCTAGGCTTAAAACATTTTTATTTGTCTGTGCATATGACTGAAAAAACTTTGTCTGCACTCTTTATTTCTTTTTAAGTACATTTTATAATGGTTATTTACGTATATCTCTTAATAATGTTGTTTTGTTTTGTATTGTAATTTGGATGCATCTTTTCCTGCCTTGTAAAGCACTTTGAATTGCTTTGTGTATAAATTGTGCTATACAAATACATTTGTCTTGCTTTGCCTAAAAAGCTCCACACTGGTGCCACTGGTTCACATCTTAATAGGTTTAAATGAAGGAAACTGTTTATTTAAATCGTCCATGTGTTGCTTAATTGTTGTTTAATTGTTTTGTTTTGTTTCTTCTGTAGGACTTGTTGTGCTAACAGTGTGCTCTTGAGAATAAGAGCTCCTTCCTTAGCGACACCTTATTAAAGATAAAGAAAAAAGAATTCATTAATCTTCATTAAAATAGTCACTTTGTTGTCAACCATGGCAATCTGCATACAAGCACCATAGAGACTCATAGGGGCATGGGGTGTAAGTTAAATAAATTACTGTATACTAGCAGATCATTTTGCCTTGGTAACATCTAACAAAAAAAACCCAGAAATGTCCTAATACAAACCAAAGCTTTGTAAATCAATTTTGTACAGTTACTGTCATTTGAACTCATTCAGAAATTCGGTTTTACAGGTTTGACACGTATCGCAGTCAGAACGAGAGTATGCGCCTGGCTCGCTTCCTGGACTCGGTTGACCCTGGGACCATCGTGGTCATGGTGGTCAACGATGAGGCCTCCAACAACCTGGAGGACAGAGCCAAGAGCCGCGTGTCCCAGCTGGGCAGCCGCCACATCCGCACGCTCGGCTTCAGGTAACACAAGCATGAAGCGACACTTTCAACGTCATGAGGGTGTGAGGAATAATGAACGACCTAGGAACTGATGGGAGAGTGAGAATCAGGTGAGAGGGAGCTGATCTGGTGAGGGGGTTATGACTATGATTATGAGTATTTTCTGATTAGTGAGAAGGTAAGGGCCTGGTAAAAGGGTGAGGTAAGAGAGAAGATGAACTGACAAAGTGGGAGGCTTATGATTCATGATTCAAGAATTTATTGTCGATGATGCAAGATGATGCATTCATCAACCAAATTTAGAAATTTTAGTGTCAGTTGTGTTGTTATTACTCCCATCTATTGCACATAAACAAATGCTTGATAAATGAGGCCCTTAATACACATAAACACCGTCAACAACATGAGAGAGATGTGATTTAGATCAAAATAAGACATTCAGAAAATACTACAAAATACGAAGTCTCAATTCTCCCAGTCCTATTCAGTCAGAGCCACAGCTACAGGTCTGAAAGTGTCTCTTACTGGTTTAACATTGGAATCTATGTATTTTTCAACTTTTTTGAGCTTTTAACCATAAAATTGTTGTTTATAGAATGCAGCAATTATTTGTACGAACATCAAAACACAGTATCATAGTTACTTCAAATTGTATGTACTGCTCCATACATACTGCTGCATTTTTGGAGCTATTGTGCCTTAGTAATTTGACTGGAAGATCAAACAAAAATAGTGTCGTAAACATAAGGCGTTTTCGCACATGGAAGTGCCGAAGAACTAGGCATCAGGAACACCTCCACACCCCTTCTTCACGGGGCCAATTCTACTCTAGGAACAAGTACCTGTTTGCATTTGCGATGCTCACAAGAGGATCCAGGGGACATTCGTTGACATCAGCCACGTACGTTACGCCAAAATTCTGCTTAGGCTGAGAAATCATTCACTGTTTTTTTTTTCTGTTTTCACCAATCGGTGTTGTGGTCCTTATTTTCCTATAGACCTGTTTAAATTTTGTTTTTGTCGCGGCATTGCTTAACTGTGTTGTAAATGCCAAGTTGCACTAGCTCATCAGCTAATGCAAGTTCGTATGTTTTTTGGGTCCCTCAAAGTCCCACTGTACTTCCTTCTTAGTATATGGACTTAGCAGTGCTTGTACCTCTGCATCTGTCCCTCTCTCACCACCATCAGTAAACTTTAATGCCATTATTAAATGCCACGGGCTAAAAAGTTTACCAGAACAACAAAAAGTTCACAGTGCAAAAATGTTTATATTTGCGTTACCAAATGATTCCTGGTGTAACTGAAAACACCTGCCCCAGTAGCTCCTAATCTGTTTGAAAGAAGTACAACGAACTCACAAAGGTTCACACATTTGGAAATTGTCTAATGTGTATCATCTGCACAATACAAAGCCTTTAGATTCATACGCTGGTGAAGAAATTAAGAGAAAGTGACAAGACAGAGAGGGCCATTTGTGTGGGTGAGAACACAATAATGTAAAGGCCTGGCGAGAGGATGCCGAGGAAACTGGTAGGAGGTTGAGTAGATGATGAGAAAGCGTGGGTGTGGTGAGAGGAACTGAAGAGGCGACGAGGATCTAATGAAAAGGTGACTATAAGGGAGGTCGCTTTTTGAACATAACAGCAGCTCTCTGTTTGAACACACCGGGATGCCTCCTCTGACATTCCTCCTGTCGCCGCGCTTGGCTCCAGCTCAGCCCGCTCTGGTGTCATCATGCTCTCGTTTGTGGCTCTTAAGCTGCACACACTTTTAATAAGCACAGATTTATGAGGTTGCGGTCGCGTGTTCTCTCTGTGCTGACATATTCACACTCACAAATACGCTTTGCAGTCCTCACAGTTCATCTCGCAGTGAAGAGAGGACATGCATCTACAGAACTGTTTAACCACAAGATCAATTAGAACAAAGAGCCCAGTGCTGCTGTCAGTGTCTGTCTAATGGCTCCGGCGAGGTTGACTTGAGTGACAGCTATGAACTGAGTGTTGTGTTGTGCACATTGCTAATGATATACACACTTTTTTGTGCAGGTAAATGCAACATGTGCATTTTGTGCAGTAAATGTAACATCACTTTTTAAGGCAACAACAGATAGAAAGACTATATTTTTAATTATCGAAACAGACCGGAGGCAAACAATTGTAAGTCTACTGGCCACAAAATAAAATGTGCGTGATTGACAGGTAGATTAATCAATTGCCTAATTGTTTGTCTCTGATCCACTTTAAAAATGAGGAGAAAGATGTAACACAGAAAAATGGTTAATCTTCCATGGCAAATCTTGTTCTGTTCAAATTTGCTTTTTTGTTTGACTATTTGTGAGGAGATGTCTTCTGCATTTCTTTGAGATGCACTTTGCAATCAGTCAGTGGCTGTTGTTGGTTCCCCTAATTAGCATTTGACCCATTTGATTTGAACAAATACTAGTGGTCTAACCTGTCCGGACTGGCCAGCATGTGGTTACTTTTCAATACACTTTTGGAAGTAGCATATGTCTGGAGGTTTATCAAAATGTGAGAATGAATAAAGAGCAGGAGCTGCCTAAAATGGAGACTGGAACTAAAATAAGTATTAGGAACTGAAAAAAGTTCTTACAGGGTGTAAAGGCTAAAGCTGGTTTGACTCCAGGGCAGCTCGGGACCATTCCACTCGGTGCAATTTGTCAATAAAACAGAAAAGGGGATGAAAAAAGAATATTTTTTTTTTCACCCTTACCAGTCGTTCTGCGTGCACGCCACATGCTCATCCATATTGTGCACACGCACCCTTACAGTAGCACTTGTCTTTTATTTATCGTGTTCATTTCCTTTTCTTTTCCACCTACAACTAACAAACTTCTGGCCCGCACTGGTGCACTTTCTTTCCACAATTGACAGAATCCATTCAGAAGGCAGAAGCCCCGCAGAGCCCCGGGTATGTCATGTTCTCTCCTGTTCATACATCTATTGTCACATCGCACCTCAACATTCTCCTCTCTCACTTTGTTTCCGACTTTATTTCCCGCTCTCTTTGTGCACAGTTGTGGATTAAACCATGATCTTACAGGTTAGGGGAGAGAGCAGCAGCACATCGTCAAGAGTCACCAAACCCGAGTTTAAATGACAGCACTAAAAAGAGAGAGAGACAGAGAGAGAGACAGAGAGGAGAGCAAATCACACCTTGCCATTCTATGTAGACTTTCTATGTTATATCTATGTCTGTGATGGTTTCCTCCTAGTACTCCAATTCCCCCAACCACTAAAAACATAGAGGGATTATTTGTTCATCAACACAGACAGATGAAAGATGATTGCCAGCGCACAAACAAGTGTTCAGCACCCAAGTCACTGTGAGAAAACAAAAGTTATGCTTATAATTCAACATTTGTGAATGAACTTTGTCTTTACGACTCACACACGTTACATTCAGTTGGGTGAAAAAACACAAACAAACGCAAAAACGTTCGTCATACCGGTTTATACCTGATCAAATCAGCTAGCTCTCGTCCCGTTTGTTGTTTTTATGAAAAAAGTTTCATCAGTCAACTAGACTCTTTCTGCGGGTGACATTGACCGATAACCCTTCTCCACTCTACCAAGACCATGTCCAATTGGTTAAATCTTCCATCTTACATAATCTTCAAACGCCATCAGTGCACCTACCTATTTAACCTGATGTGATTTGTATTTATTTTTTCATCTGTCTGGCTTTTATTGTTTATTATAAGTGTAACATGTATTGAATTTGAAAGCCTGTGTCAAAATAATAATATTAACGCTGAAAATAAATGAATAATTTCAATGCTATAAACTGCAATCTGTTTCCTCAGACACCCCTGGACCCTGATCGCGGTGAAGGGAGATCCCTCGTCAGCGGTGGAGGATCACTCAGTGTATCAGGGTACTCTTTAACTCTTTCTCCCTACTTCTTTATCTATCTCTGTTTTTTATGAATGAAAACAGCACACGCCTTTCTTGTTTCAGGGACTAAAGCGTCCAGCGAGGCCCACGTCTCCCGCACATTTCACCCAAGCAAGGGACTGTCCTTCAGCGTCACTGCATCAAGCCAGTGGGTACAAGGTAGGCATACAGTATATCCAAACATATGCAGCAGACCGTTTGGATCATTTTGTAGTTAAATTAGAATATGTATATAGTTTGGTAGTTGTTAGGGTGCTCTATTAAAAAAATACTAGGCTTTTTTTTTTTTTAACTCGCAATCAAATAAATGGTGCAATGGTTTCATCTTTTATCCTAATTAAAGGAGCTGTAACACATTTTTACTAACTCAAAATGTAAACAATCAAAAGTAATTCATCTTAAAGGTCCCGAATTACACAAAGCTGACTCAATTACGTTTTTAGCCTTTTCTAACACATAATAAACATGCTCAAAGTTGTGCATCAATCCATTCACACATTTTTACATTTCCAGTGATAAAAATGCTCTCTTCCACTTTGTGATGTCATTATGTGGTAGTTCTAAATTCAGCAGCACTTTCAGCTTCTATTAACTTGCTGATTAAAACACTAGAAAAAGCTTAAGTTGTCGTCTTTATCTAAATTAATTTTTGTTTCTCTTTTCTGTTTGTAATGACACAGACATTCTCAATTATTGTTCATCACAAAAACAAGAAAAACAGATTAAATGAGGCTTGAAAAAGTAGCTGCAGCTTCAAAGATGGGCTTAAAAATAGTCAAAATATTGCTGTGAAGTTGCGTGTGGGGCTTAAAAACACATTGAAGCGCTTCCTGTTGATTGCACTTCATGACATCATAAGGCTGAACGAAGTTTTTTCAGACTGAGAGAAAAACACAACTTGAATATCCAGGATTTTTGAGTCAATAAAGTGAAAAATATCTGCAGGCGTGCGTTTTGATGAAGATGCAACATTAAAATAAATACAAGAATAAGTGCAATATAGGCCCTTTATGCATTTTACAGTGTGCAGTCAATACATTTATCTTAATGCTTTATGTCAACAAATGTTAACAAAATAAACAAACAGTATTGAGGACCTAATATTACGCCTAGACAAGACGTTGCAAACTAATTTTCAACAGCTAGACAAAATATCTGCGCCTAGTGAAAATTGATGTGAGCGAGAGAGAGAGAGAGAGAGAGAGAGAGAAGAGAGAGAAAAAGAAAAAAGAGGGAGAAGAGAGAGGGGAAAAGAGAAAGAAAGAATGGAAGAAAGAAAGAGAGAGCAAGAAGAAAGAAAAAGAGAGAGAGAAAAAGAGAGAGAAGAGCAAAGAAAATGAGAAAGAATGAAAGAGAGAGCAAAAGAGAAGGAAAAATATTGAGAGAAGAGCAAGAAGGAAGGAAAGAAAGAAAGAGAAAGACTGAACGAAGAAGAGAGAGAGAGAAAAGGAGAGAGAAAGAAGTAGACAAGAGCGAGAGAAATTGAGAAAGAAAGAAAGAGAGAGTGAAAGAAAAGGGAATGAAAAAGAGAGAGAAGAGAGAGAGTGAAAGAGAGAGAAAAAAGAAAGAGAGAGAAGACCAAGAGAAAAAGAGGAAAAGAAGAGAGAAAGAAAAAGAGAGAAAGATTGAGAAAAGAGAGAGAAAGAAGAAAAGAAAGAGAAAAAGAGAGTGAAAGAGCGAGAAAAAAGAAAGAGAGAAGAGCAAGAGAAAATGAGAAAAAGAGAGAGAGGAAAAGAAGAGAGAGAGAAAAAGAGAGAAAGAAAGAGAGAGAGAATGAGAGAGTGAGTGGGAAAGAGAGAGAGAATAACACAGTGAGTCATCATGGACATAATGGAGGTCATGCTTACTTTTCTCTTTTATCTTGTACCTAGATGTTTGAACATGCCAGTCATGTTCTAGCCGCGGTAACATAAGGATACAGTGCCTTTAAACTTGTTATGTACTGGCTTTAGGATAAAAATAGATTAGGAATGTAAACATTTGATACAACTCATTTGCTCGTCTCCATGGAGATGATGTTCCATTCGTTTTTATTGCTCACAAACGCTTTGCTTTTTGCTAATATTTATGAGCAATAAACATGAAATGAAGGCGGGTTACAACACAAACAATGAAAACCTACTGAATACCTTTAGTAAATATTTTGTATTGAAACAAGTCAAGTCAAAAACTGCTTGAAATTAAATATTGTAGGCCTTTTGCAGCCCAGTCTCCAAAGAAAATGTAGATATGCAACGGAAAAAAGCACATTTGCACGCCATCAATATGTTGCAAAAGGCCAAAATGTAAAAAAAATCACGAATTTTGGTTGGCGTGGAAACATTTTCTTGGGGTTAATGGGTAAATCTAAAACCTACCCCAAGTATCAGTCCTAAATGTACCCATTTTACTAACTTAAAGCCTAAACTTACCCGTTAAACCCAAAGAAAATGTCGTCAAGTGACTTCAGCTAAAATGTGTGGTTATTTTACTTTATTATACGTTTTTAACATTTCGTTGTATATCTACGTATGTTTTCTTCGGAGATTGTGTTGGCCTTTTGGGGATATAAGTTTTAATTGGCCGAAATGTATGAAATTATGATTAATAACCCTGAATTAAGAAGTTTTAGCTCAGCATAGTAATTCATTTTTGCAGTGTTGATAGATACTGTACTGAGAAACATTCCAGGAATAACATGCCTAAGAAAACAAGCAGCTATTAGAAAACAGTGCTTCCTACAATACAACACATTAAAATCAGAATTGCAAATGTGGTTTGCTTGTGATAATGTTCTCCAAACTCACATTGTGTGATACAATTATTTGAATGCAATTAGAACATGTGCTAATTTCCTCTGTACCAAAAAGTAATTAAAAGATGAATCACTTTGCTTTTATACCGAGCTATTAAAATTCTGAATGAATCTATCCCGCTTCAGTCAAAGTGAATGTTGAAGGGGTTAAAAGGGGTGCGCAGTGTAACAATATGTAATTTTATGTCCTTTCAGAGGCCGAGTGGACCGAGTGGCTGAGCAGAGACGACCAGCGCGGCTCTGGAGACTGGGAGAAACTGTCTGATCTGCTTAAGAGCTTCCCTCAGCACCTCTGTCCAAACCCAATGGATATACAGGTATACCTCTGAATAGTACTGCAGCTGCTCCACCTGAACATACGTGAATAGTACAATTGCATGCCCGGGAAACTGGAGAACTGGTCTGGTCCAATAGGTTGCGTTTTTGAGTTGTATCATATTTTTAAATTGCCTCCTCATTAAAACCCAGCCCAGACTCCGAAGAAAACGTAGATATACAACGAAATGTCAAAAACGTTTTCACGCCTTTTTTATATCAATATGTGACAAAAAGCCAAAATGTAAAATAACGATGAAAAACTCGTCGTTATTTTATGTTTTGTCGTAAATCTACGTTTTCTTCGAAGACTGTCTTGTCAAAAACCAAACTGAGATGCTATTCTGTTCCCTCTGAGCCTCACAAAACACTGTTCTGAAAGTGTTTGTTTGTGATGTCATAGATAGATCTGGTCTAAGAATCAGAAAGAAGAAAAGTCCAAAAATCATCGTCATTCATTAGGAGCATTTTTTCAGCATTAGCATATCAGGCACAATCAGTTCAGTTATTTCTCCTATGTATACTGTATATTTAGCTCGAACAAATTACTTTTTAAAGTTCTAATACAGTAACATACTAATGTAAATGTTGGCGTGATTGACATAAATTAATATCTAATATTGTTTGAACACATCCCGATGACGATTATTATGTCATTAGGTTGCGTTCATGTTATAGAATGCGATGATTCGACATATCACACATCTCTGTCAACTACGTCGTAGTTTTGCTTTAATAGACCATAGAACATTGTTGTATCATAAAAAGTGAATGGATACGTCACTAATAAAACACTGAACTCAAAATGTGTGAAAATTCCTTTTACATTTTTTTATGGACACTGGCTTTTTCTCACTAGAACAGGGCTATTCAACATAACATAACCAGCCAGTTAAATCCGGGGAAACACCCAACCTTTCAAACAGTGAAAAATGAAAAATATATGACTTCTTCTTCTTGCAACTTGCACTACATTAAACCTGGTTCCTGACTTAGTCCTAATTCTGTTTTAGACTTGATTTGGTTTTGAGTTAAGCTTTGTTCAGAACTGGTTAATGTCTAGTCTTGCCCATTTAGTATTAATTCAGGAATTTTTAAATGGAAGGTAGAGTAATGTTGGTAACGTTTTTTGTATTGTATTTTTCCACAAAATATGAATGCAGCAGATGTTATTTGACAGTGTTAAAACACATTATGATGTTTTGTGCAGTCTCAAACTGTGTTAAAAATGGTATCTCGGCGTACACCTCTGGTCCAGAAGCTAAGGTTGGCACAAAAATGTGACCTTTGGGTAAATAAAGTTGAATAGCTGTTTTAGAACTTAAGTACAACCTTTTTAGTCCATTTTTTTCAAAATACAGTACATGCAGCTATAGTGAGCGAGCACAAACAAAGAGCATTTTCCTCCCAGTACAGATCTATTTAGGTGAAAATTAGTCGTCTGTGTTACCTCTTCATCTGATGTTTGTCCACTAAAATCTTTGCTAGTTTACTTGTTGATACTGTTAGCATTTTTTTTTTTCAAAATTTCTCTCTGTTTTTTTGTAAGCAAAGAAAACTTGAGTATAGCATTTTAAGGATGGCAAAAACTATCACCACATTTACATTCACAGAGCTCGGTACTAAAGAGCCAAACTCAAACTGTTTTTGCGGAGGCTGTCAGACCTTCTCCCAGTCAATCTACAAGAATTGAATTTGTACAAGTGGCAGTTAAGAGATGTTCAGGGACTTCAAGTAAGGTTGCATTTGCACATAAACTGCAAATGTTATCTTAAAAGCGTACCTTTAGCAAACATAACGCTACAACTCCTTTGTCTTAAGATTTCGATTTCAGACATATTTTCAGAATAAAAACATTATTGCAGACAAAAACAAAATGTACCAGTCTGTGATAGTGTCCATAATTGGTCGTCTTTGCTGTCATTTCTGAAATAAGTGAGCACACATTTGAATGTCAAACCTGTCTGACCCTGTCTCCTTTCATGTTGAAAAATCGGTCTGAAATGAACTAAACCAGTTATCAGGCTTTGTTCGGGTGCTTGGGTTTGTATGTTAGGAACGCATGAGTTTCATTCATTATGCAACATGATATTTAATAAGAGCGATATTGCATAAAGACACATTATTTCTATCACGCTCTGACATGTTTGTAGTGCTATATTAATATTTCAGGTAACAGTTATTTTTAACTATGTGTTTGTGTTATGTGCATTGCCAAAAAATAATGTAATTATAGGTTAAGGGAATTATCTCATCCAACATGTTGCAACAAAATCATGATGGGAAGAATACTTAGTAATGCCTTTAATTATAGATTGCTGAAAACTTATATTGTGTTGACTGTGTTTAATAGATGCCGCCCACAATCTAACCAACAAAACCAACCAAACATGCACATCACAAAAATACGCTACTATCAAGCCTTTGAAATGTACCTATGTTCTTAAAGATTCATTTATCTGCATAGTTTCCTTGGAATTAATTGCTAACACTGATTTCGTAACCTGATCCGAGTAATGTGTTGTGAGAACTTAATTTACAAGGAGTTGTAGTAGTGTAGTTGTAGTCTCAAGACTGCTTTTTTCTATTTTTAATAAGAAATTATCAATAAAAAGTACAGACAACCTGCAAACCAGCTGAACCAAACAAACAAAATAAATATATAAATAAAATACAACACAATAACAATAATAGTAATAATAAAGTACAAAAATATGTACACGTGTATATAAAAATACAAATATATAAAAGACAAAAAATAAGGCCGCTTTTAAAAGGTCTTGATCTATCTCAAGCGCATTTGGACAAGGACTTGTTTTGGTCTCGAGGTTGCTTGGACTCGGTCTTGCCTTGTGTGACATTGAGACTACATTTCATTATACCAATGTGCAAACCAGTTCATGGCCCCAGCGCTGTGACCTGTCCCAGGCACAGTTTGCAATAAGGACTGCCTTTTGATGAACCACAGTCTCGACTTTTAAAAGTCTCTGTCTTGTCTGATCTTGACCCCCAATGGTCTCAGGTCAATGTGGCCTTGGGAAGGTGGTTTTGACTACTTCACGAAGTTGCAGTTTAGTAGAAAATTCAACATATAATTAAAAGAACTTGGTGTGTGATTCGCTGATAATGTAAAATTGAAAAACAAAAAACACACAAGCACGCACCTTAAGAGCATTATTTTTTTCTGCTTTAATGCTCTGCAATTTTTTTTGTCAAATTGTATTTAGTAACTCTCTGACAGTCAATATAGTAACAGATGCACTATAAAACTGGATATACTGCCATCTGCATGTCTCCATGGAGATATGAATCTGAAGGTATAGCCTACTACCCTAACCCTATGTGCCCTTATTCAGTTAGAATATCTTAGCAAAAATAACTTTTAAGACATGAATGCTCACCAGCAGTTGGCAATAGCCTCTTCACTGATCTGACTTAGGCTCAGGAATAGACTGTTTGCCTCCTTGGAGATATTACAAGTTTACAGTTGTACAAAAACATAGTTAAAATGATGATATTATATTAAACATTTGACCATTTGCCATTTGACTTTGTGATGAGGTTTACAATTGTCTCTTGTCCCTCAAATATGACATAGGTAGACGTAATTGCACAGTTGTAACCTAGCAATCGTATTGTAAACCGGGCAAAAATCCACATGAAAACAAGCACTTAGTAGACTCTTTACCATTCGTCTTGTATTGCATCTTTAAACTAGCCTCCTTGAGTAAAAATGGATGGTCTTAGACGGGGCTGTCTTCACAGGTCACTGATTTTGTTTGTTTGTGATTGTGGGGCTTGTGTCAGGCAGGAGAATGTGTGGGGACAGAGTAATGTGCTGACAGCTCACAAATAAGTCAGAGAGCGATTCACCGAGTGCAGCCAGCCTCTCACTGATGTTCTGTGACATCTGGAGTGTTTACTTTGGAGGCAAAAAAAGGGGAATCACTGCAAAAAGTATTGCATTTCATTGTATTTATCTAAAACTATTATTATTTTTTGATGTATTATATATCAGTCACCTGTTGTGGTTTTGAGTCCTCATTTATGGTAATTTTCCCTGTGTGTGTGTAGGCTGAGACCACAGAAGGAGTCTCGTCAGACCAGAGCGGTGACATCATCCACAAGATGGACAAGGACTATGGCTTTGTGTGCCTCAACAAAGACCAGCCTCACGGAATGTGCCATGACTACCGCGTCCGCTTCCTCTGCCGCAAACTTGGTAATGCGCCAGTACTGCACGATTAGATTCATAACACACTCTCGCTGGTCTCATTTTGACCCTAACAGTTGTTAAATACGAAAAGAGCGGGGGCGTTATGTAGTTCTGCTTATATAGTTCTGCTTATATACATTTCCAATAGACTGTATTTCAGTGCAAAACTGCATGTTTACTTTAGCATGTCGAAGCAAGCTAGCATTTTTATATTACACCATAATAATTATCTTTGCTGCCAGTTGTTGGGTGCTTGAACCAATAATGAACAACATCAAACACCTGATTGACTAAAAGTCATGTATGAATTTTGGTGCATAGTTTCTAATACATCTTGTAACTTTCTGTAAGTTAATATTCTACTGTACAACTAAAAATAAAAATAACATTTTTAATGGAGCGAGTTTTGTTTTAGGCCATTTTGAGAGAAAAAATATAGCCAAGGTAACATTTCCTTGGAAGTGAGCAGGAGGAGGACCTCTGCTCTGGGGACAGCCTTCAAACAAATAGCCATGAGGAGACAGACGTCCTCTTAGACCCCACACGGACTGTACCCTGAGTATGATCTAAAGAGCTCAGGGAAGAGGTACAGGGTTCTACTGTGTCAGAATAACAGAGACAAGCATTCATTTGTACCTGTTTCAGTAAAACTGTTAAATGAAAAATGATGTAAGAATGTGGGGAGGGATGTATTGCACCTTGTTTTTGTGATTAGATGTGTTTTCTGTGTGAGTCTTTGGTGTGTGCAGCGACCCTTTTGGTCCAAGTTAAATTTCTCCCAAGGGAAACAAAAAAAAGAAAACCTTGAAGTATGAACCTTGATTTTTTTTTTTTTTTTTGCAATTCAGGAATTTGGTTTAAAAAAGATAACGTGCATGGTGATTGTTTGGGATCCAGATGCTGTGCTTCAGCAATACCTTGTTAAGAGGGTTTGGTCACCTGCAAATCAACTCCACCATACAACGCACATGAAACGAAGGAGCTTGTAAACAGCCAAATCATCTGTCAGTCACGCATGCCCATTGAAACGATAAATATAAAGACAATATTTTTCTTAAATATTTCTAGATTTGTATTGTTTTGTATTCAATAAAAACATCCGACATAAGCAAATGTACCTTAGAGCCCGTTTAAAGGTATGATAAGGTTCAAAAGAAATAATGAGTTGCTTCTAAAAACAAAACATATCCAGTTAACAACTATTTTAAAACCTTTCTTACATAATCCAGCATTCTCCGAGATTCCAAAAACCTGATCTCATTCTTCCAGATATTGTTGCCCAGGTCTGATTGGTTCTAGGTAACAAGTCCAAAGTGATTACTGTCTTGTCTTTGTCTTTAAATGTTAACAAGAAGCAGCAGTAACATTCTTCTCCTTACACACATATGATCTTGTTAAGCCTGTATTGTGCTGTGTGCCTCCCACAGTGCGTCCCCAGGCTTACATCTCCATCGATTCCCAGTCCAACAGCAGTGTCCTGGAGCTGGCTGACCCCCCTCAAGGCTGGGGCCCCGGGGATCGCATCGTGGTGGCCAGTACAGACTACTCCATGCACCAGGCTGAAGAGTTCACCGTGCTGCCCTGCCCCGGCTGTACTGCCAACCAGATCAGAGTGGAAGGTGAGGACGGTCAGCACACAGCCATTGTTATGTCCTCCAGCACTGCACTTACATTAAATGTAGTCTAGATTTGTCTTTTCTCATTAAAACAGCAGACCACTTTTTGTTTAAATCTTCACATATATCATAATTATATTGTGTAACCTGTGACAAAAGTTAATTGAAAATCTTATGTGTTTATTTCACAATTGGCTTGGTGGAATATGAGTGAAGTTTTATCAATCTGTGCAAAATGCTAGTCTTAATATATATCTTTATAAGGCTTGGATTCTTTTCAGTTTTTGCATAACTTATCTTGAACTCCAATGTGTCAATCAATATACAGCATGAAGTTATAAAAATTAGTGTTGTTATTTCCAAGTAGCTTGCCTGGTCAGAAATTCACAACATTTATTTTGTTTATTGGTTTATTTGACCAGGGACAGATACAAAAAAAAACATTGACTAACTGTAACACTGCAGTCCAATGCAACAGAAACACCACCTATGCCACATGTGCGCTCTCTACAATGACATGATTTTTCCTCCCAAAACAGGGTAAAAAACCCACGTATACTATGTCCACAATGTCACGACAATTCACTTTTCACTTCATCTAAACAAACTGGGTGAGCTTAGGGCAAACTAACGGCATGAATCGTGTCTCTCTTCTCTCAAACAGACTGTGCGCGAGCTTATGTCTTTGCCCTGCGGTTGCAAACAGAGCGCTATGTGTCGGCTTACCTTCTTTAGCAGAAGAAATGAAGAAACAACAGGTCCATATTCAATTAAATACACGTTCTTCAGTGCGAGCCTTTCTGTCAAAAGTCTGCATGTTGAGCTTCATAAATCCACGCAATCCAGCCAGAGTCTAAATTTACGCATAAGAATGTCGCCAAACACATAATATAATCCAAACATTGCCGTAAAGCCCTCTTCTTCATTGCTGCAGTTGAAAGCATTATCCCAAATGTGAACCACTGTGGCTCATCTGATGCAGCCAAACAAGTCAGAGTAAAAAAATATACTGTATGTAATCCAGCTTTCTCTATTTCTCCTCTTTCCCAGGTGTGTTTTAGTGTCAAAAGCAAATGTTACAGTACTGCGTGTGGCAAGAAAGTGAAAGTGAAATGTAAAGTTCTACAAGCGGGAGTCGTGTGAGGAACAGCTGTTCATTTGCAAGCACTTTGTTTTGAGTCGTAATTGAACAGATTACGTGTGTTTTAAAATATAGTTTGACATTGCTAAAGGCTGAAAAAATAGTTTGGGGCTTATAATTAACATTTAAAAAAAAGCAAGAACCGAAAAAGAATTGTTAAGTGACCGGTCTTGAAAATTAAGTACTGGTGTTGAAAAAATCGAATGGTACCCAGCCCTAGAGAACACTCATTAAGCATGAAAGGATCCAGGATTTATTCTGTTTTTTAAAAAGGACTAGCATTGTTTCAGATTTTACATGAACAAGGAGGATGTTCCATAGACCTGCACCTCTCTCAGAAAAGGCTGTGGGCTAAAGATGTTTTGCGAAAAGGCACTTTACAGTCTCCAGAAGAGGCTGCTCGTCTCGACCTGCCACAGCTTTGTCATTTGGTTATAAAACTGCCCAAAGGCTTTGGAGCTAAACCATTAACACCTCTAAAAATCTGTTTAAGAGTGCTGAATTTAGTACAATTTGAAAATGATAAAAAGTTGTGCTTTAATGAAAGTTTACAATGATGTAACCTAATTAACCTAACTTATCTTGTACCTTGTAGCTCACCTCTTATTCAGTGTTATTAGCAAGGATAAAATTAACAGTAGACTGAGAAATTGTGCAATTACTGTAGATCGAGATGATTTAAATGTGTTCATTGGCGTGGTACCTTGAAAATGTGATAACAGGACTAGGTGGCAGTTCAAAGATATTCCTCTCTTTCTCGCATAGCAAACCTCCTAATTAGTCACTGTATGTGTTTAGCTTTTCATAACTTCAGTGGCCAGAGCTGAGTGACAGTAAAGCTACTAATAAACAATATATTTGTCCCGGTATAGACACAGAAAGCACCCAGTTTCATTTTAACCCTAAATTAATTTAATTGAATGCCTTTAATTTAACCAAGAAAGTCACACATTCTGAATCTCTTAATATTCAAAGAAGTTCTGGGATATGGGAGAGTGGCTTTTTCTAAGCCCTATATACACACATTATTCAAGTGTTCTATTCCAACTATTTGCTTTTGACAGTTTTAGTTCAAACTAGAGCAATTTGCACCAATCTTAATGCTGACATCACACTGATTACAGTAGATATACAGTATGTGTTGTCATACAAACACTGTCATGTCAGACCAATCACACTGCTTCTCCTTTCCTCAGGCTCACATAGCATCCAGTCTAGGCTCCGGCCGGGCCTCGGAAACTTTCCATTTCTTTAAAAATAAGTAAGAATAGAAAATGACGAAAGTAGCAATCTTCCAGTCCAGCAAGCCGTGCGATTGTCCACATTCGTTACTTGAAAAAAACTTTTTCGAGACACGCCAAACAGGAAAGCAAGCGAGCGCTAGTGAAGTGCATCCAGTGGTTTTCAAAACAAAATGATCAAAAGAGAAGCTGTCCGTCTAGTTGGCTGAGGAAACTTCTTTGATACAAATAACAAAATGGGACGAGAGCTTGCTGTTTTTAATCAGGTCTGAACTGGTATGATGAATGTCTGGCTCCGGAAGATTGAGACAGTGTTTTTCCTTGTAGTTTTTTCACTTATCTGAATGTAACGTGCATGAGTCAGTGGGTTTAATTTCGTTCACAAATGTTGATTTAGCAGCATAACTTTTCTCCTCTGTTCGGCCAAGTTCAAGCCCAGGCCCAACATGCTTAGCTTCTGAGATCTAACAGGATCAGGCTTTGGTGCGCATAACCCAAAACTGGACGTGAGTGTTCTTTGTTTACCAGTAGTTTCTATATTATTTGTCATCAGTGAACTCCCAAGTTTAGCTTGAACCTCCGTGAACTCTATACCAACGCATGCATAATCCAGTCACCCAGATGGATCCGGATCAAGAACTGGATCCGGACTGAAGGCAGTGTGAGCCCGGCGTTACTCCGCGTCTCACTCTCTCGTTTAGTCCTCCAGATTCTGCACAGTTTTGCAGCTTCATTTATATTGAGGATTTGGGCAATCTTAGAGGTTTAATCCATTGTAAAAATGTCAATATTGCACAAACTGTTATGTTGAAATCACAGAACGTTTATGTCCTTGAAGTTATTGGATTTGTTGCAGACATTTGGGACCTCATTATGAAGCAATTACTCAAGTGCAAAATAGGTTAAGATGTCCAAAAACCTGACACAACTACAATCCTGTCTCACACATCACGATAAATGCAAAATTTAGATGGTTCATATCAATAGATTGCAAAACGCTTACAAATAGCAGATGCACTTTTTCATTTTCTACCCACTATTCATCACTTGGCTTGATAAATAAAGCCCTTAGTGTTATGCGCAGCCCCGCCTCAGACTGGGCCTCAGACGGTGATGATGGCCGACACAGGTGAAGACAGGTTACACTAACAGCAGCAGACATGTTTGTGCTTCTGTCATCTCACGCTTTTCTCATAAGGCTTTTTACTGCGAGAGAGACAGCAGGTCAGCAGCTACCGCGGTTTGTTTTCATGGAATTGAAGTCTGCTGAAAATCTAAAAAGCATAAGTGACATTTGGGGTAAAAGCAGGAGCTCTCTGTACTGCCAAACTATTACAAACATGTTCAGAATAGGCATTTTAGTGTTGTTTCAAAAGGGTAAGTTAATTTCTTTTCCAATTAAAAATGTTGGTATGAAATGTTGTTTGATGTTCTGCTTTGAGCTCAGTGATAATGACGGAACTAAATGTCAGATATTTTTGGTAATCCATCAAAATCCCATTTTGAAAGAGGGGGAAATACTTGTGTATTTTTCCCAACATGATACATTCGTTACAGAGGATTTTTTTTTTTTTTTTAGCATACATTCCAGTTTTTTAAAATACAGTGTTTTTCAGGATTTACACAAAACAGGAAAAGAAAACTAACAGTAACTGAAAAACAATACTTATTATAAATATTAAATACAATAGTAAGGAAGAAAAATAATAATTTAAGAATAATTAAAAAAAAAGTGGGATCTACACCAACATTTTAAATGTTATTTTCAAAGTACTCTAAAAAGGCACCCCATGTCGAGTGAAAAAAATTTAATTTCTCTCAAAATTCAACTTACATTTTTTTCAGTTGGACATATTTCATTATATCGTATAATAGTTTTTGTACGTTGGTGCGTTCTTTTGTTTCCAATTTAACATGACAAGTGTGGTGATATAGCGTAGCAGCCCATCTGTAGCCAATCAGCGTTAGCAGCGCCCTATAAATTGGGGAGACTCGTTGTGATTGGAGCGTCATGAAGGTCGTCATAGCCAACAACAAAAGTAACACAACTAACGCCTTGCATATAGCTGCGTGTCGCGCTGGGCCATGGAGGGGGCTAACTGCAATGCTGAACGGGAGCGTTCAGGGTCTCAGTGTAGCTGTGGGTTCAACGCCCCGTCCACGTCCCTGGGTCTGCCTGTGTCGCCCACCTCCTCTTCTTCAGTGGACCTGAAACTGTGTCTGTGACTGACATGTGGACTGAATAATGTGTTACGGGCTGGTTCCAAACCTGTGACTTTTGGACTGCAACTTGGTGTATGTGAAAGATGTAAAGGTGTCCTGATCAAGACTTTTTAACTGAAACTAAATTATTATTTATACTTTTGTAAACATTTACCTCTGTCCACTCAATTTAACGAACCTGTGTCCTTACTTTTATTTTCTGGATTAAACTCCAGGGGCGTTGTTGGTTGTTAGTAAATTCACTAGGTTTATGTTAAAGGTACAAGTGTATTTAATTTAGCTAGTCATTTATTTTATCCCCACATCCTCCCTTGGTTACACAAGTCTTCTAGCTAACAATGTTACAAATTTGACAAAAAAGAAATGTGGTAACAGGGGGGTACACCAAATAGAGCAAGCACAGGGTCACGGCAAAGCTGTGATTGGCTGACCTTTGACATCATATTAAATATTTTTGTCCAATATGTAGCTATGTCTGGACAGCTCCAAAAAGTATGTGCAAGAGAGGCCTAGTCCTGGTTACAATGATAACATTTTGTCCATTACTATATTCTTAACATATGTTTTTACATTGCATTATCGATACATTTTAAAAGCCTGACATAAAACAGCCTTTTGTTAACCCTAACTATGATGATATATCCTTTATTACAAAATATAGAAAGAACTCACTTCAAGAGTTATCAGATTTTTTAATTTTTTTCACTAATTCAGTGCAATATGAAGACTAAAATCAATGATACTCCGATGTATTTCTATTAGGGCTGTACTCGAAGTATCTGTATCGTGAGATATATAGATGTATAGATACAGGGAGGGTGGATCAGGACACTAAATTCATAATACATTTTACACTTCTAAGCCTGGACTGCTGCTTTAAGGCTGAAACTGCTGAGCTGAAAAGGGATTTATTCATATGACACTAGTAACATTAAGAGCAGTGTGAAAATACAATTCTTTTGCATTTTGTTGTTCTACATAATCATCTAAATTATTATCATTTAAGTTAGGGACACTTGTAGATTTTTACAGGTAATATACAATACTTTTTTTGTGGCTTACAATGTTATTAAGTTGAAAAATTAAATAATTCATAAATCAGTTGTGCTCTGATAAAGACATTGTAGATAAAAACATAAAATTCCATGTATGTTTTTCTGCATGATTAGAAATACTGATGGCAAATGTTTATGATAATTTGTTAAAATTCTTGATACATATTGTATTGGAGGAATTGGATTGCGATAAACAAGTATTGTATAAGAAGGCTCCTGAAAAAACCTAACCCCAATTCCTATCTTTTTTATTTCACCAATATTAAAATTGGTATTGTTTTGCTGTGGCTAGCTGGTAGAGTTCAGTTGTTGTTGTTCAGCTGGTTTCATTAAGAGCTGAGAGAAGAGGTTTTAGGAGTGAGATAAAAGCTAATAGCTTTAAGTAAAAAATATACAGTATATATATTATTATTTTTTACATTATTTTTGCAGTTAGGCATGCATTGATCTGATACTGGGATCAAATATCGGTGCCAATCTGTGAAATTTTGCCATATCGTGCATCACTCTCAGGTTGTGTCTTAAATTGGGTACAATGACACTTATTTACAGGCTAATATTGATCCAGACATTGCTTTCACATAAGTTAAGTTGTCACCTGCACTATAAATCAGTCTTGTCAATAGAATTTGGGGGCCCAGAGCCTGGGTACCTCATTTTGGCCCCAGCCCAGGACAAAAGACCCCTTTAACCTCAGTTACCAAAATAATCATTAGCTGTTGCCCTAATACAGTGGTTCCCAAAGTGGGGGTCGGAACCCCTCGGGGGGTCGCGAAGCAAAATCTGGGGGTCGCGAGATGGTTTCAAAATGTATTTTTACAATTATGATTTGGCATTTAATCAGTTTTTTGAGGAAAACTGGGTTATATACAGCAAAGCACTATCAGAATAAACACAATTAAGCCTAATTTAATTGGTTTTGTAACTTAAAATTTACACTAAAATATATAATTTTTGCTGTGAGGGTCGCGAGTTGGTTGCACGGTTATTTTGGGGGTCCTGGGCTGAAAAGTTTGGGAACCCCTGCCCTAATATAAACACACAATCCCTTCTTTCACATGTATTCGCTATGCAGTCACCAATCCATGTAATATGTCTCTGGTGGTTTTGAAAAAAGATGCCTCTTCTTCCTCTGTCCAGACAAACAAGCACAGTCTGAAAAACAGAACAGGCGCGCCTCTTGAGTCTCGGTAAATGTCACGATGGAAATAGAACTGCGCTGGCTTCAGGCTCCACTCTTCACTTAACATCATTTATGCCATTTACAAGAGTTCAGCCAGACGAGAGTGCTAATCCTGACACAGTTATGATGACGACTGGTCTAAGCACTCACAAATCCGACGCAATCAAACACACGATCCAGAAGTCTGTAAGCTTGGCCAAAACACCTTTGAAGTGGATCTCAGAATGTAGTTTTATGTAAAAGGGACAGTTTGTGGTGTTTCTGGAAAAAGTTTGTCACCTGCTTGACTCTGTGGAGATGTTATTGCATTGATATTTTGTATTTTCAATAAAATTTAATTGCCTATAAAATCCATTGGCAGAGGCAAGTCTTGACTTGTTAGTGTCATCTCATTGCCTGGACATTAATAAGTTATGTCATAGTGTGTCATGTCCGGTGTTCATGTTTAATGGTGCACTATGTAAGATTTTGGGTGAAACCACTCTCCATGGAGATGATATTGCTTTGCCTATAGAATGTGGAAGAGTAGGCTTTGAATTTGCTTGCAAATGGCAATAGTAAATGGTAGCATTTATATAGTGCTTTTCCACCTTTCAATTCACTTAAAGCGCTTTACAATCAGGGATTCACTCACCCAGTGTAGACAGACACTAAGGCAAACAACGAAAATCCACTGTGGTACCTGGTGTTCCAGCAGTCTCCCATCAAAGTAGTAACCAGGCCCTAACTTGCTTAGCTTCTGAGAACTGACGGGCTCAGGCTTTGGCAAGCTGATGTGGCCACAGTTGTCCATGGAGAAAAGCATGTAGAGCTACAAGGCCAAGTTTAAAGTCAGATCTATGGAGAGACGCGCTTGCTCACTGTAGTAAAGCTGCTGTATATTGAAGTTAATTTTGAGCAATAAAAACATCAATAGGGAAATCTTGAATCTTGAAATACAATTTAACCTTGTACTAAGTTGCATCTGGGCAAATGAATTACATCACCATGGAGTCAAGCAGGGATCTGAACCTCCACAGGGACAGAAAAACTTTATGTGCTAGATGTAAAAAGTTAAAACATTCTGGATACAACCTCACCTTGTTTTGAACTTCAAGAAGACAACATTAGTTGTAGAACACAACCATAACTTTCTAATGAGGTTTCAAAATTAAATGTAAAATGATTTGTTATCTTACCACAATCTTGGGAAGTAACTGAATACATCAAAGTACTGTATATATTTAGACTACTGAATAGGGTGAATAGTAAGTTAACAATTACTCAGATACTAGATTAGTTGATGATAGTGATAATTGCCTGACATTTTGTAGCCCTAGTTACTATATTTTTATTCAGTTTTAAATTACATTTGTAGATCTTTAGAAAGTAGAAGTTTATGTTTTCTTCATTATAAACTAAAGTACATACTTGGCATCACACTTCCTGTTTAGCTCTGTTAAGCTAACATGTTAACTTGTCTGTCTTGCAGGGCAGTCTCGAATAGATATAACTACAAAATAAAATAAATGTGTATGTTAATAATTTAGGTTAACGATAGCTAAACCTGATACCCGCTGCTAAGAAAAGTAGGCTGGCTAAAATAATGTGACTATATCTATAATAAAATTTCTGCATATACTGTATAACCAAACTTGTCTGACCACCCAAGTAAAATTTAAGAAATGCACCTAAGCAGAGGGAGGTGTTAGGGAGGACATGAAAAATCCACCTTCCTTAGCACTCAAGCCTCAAATGCATGATATCTGATGTAATGAAATATGCATAAATCATTCACACACAAAGGAGGCTAAGATAGCATGAAAGCTATTTAATAACGGTTAAAAGCTCAATCATGTTTGCATAAATTGTGTGTCTCTTGTTATTCTGGACACACAGTGTCTTGTCGTTGACTCAAAGCATCTCTTTTGTCTAAATCATAAATCAAAATCATACCCAACCTTTCTTTCAAATCTTGATTTAGAAGACAATAAGATTTGATTTACGGTTCATATCTTCTCCATTTGTTCATTCTGTTTGTTTTTATTGTTGACTTGACTCTTTGGAGTTTAAGTATTATGCTGACAAAAGGCATAACAGATTAACACCAAGTCAAGGGTAATGAGAAGAATGACTATTGCAACATAGTAAAATATTCCTCCCTAACTAAAAACCTCACAAAGAAAAGCCAACACAACAAATTGAACTGTCAAGGACTGGGCTTAAATAACAATAGAAAATACCTTTCCTCCAGCAACACATTTTGTTAAAGAGCACACATTATACAAAATTGACTTTTTGAGTTTTGAACCATATTGTAGCTTATCCTCATAAAAACACATCTGAAGGTCTGTCTGTGAGATACTATTCATTCTCAAAAAACACATCTTCGAATGTCCCTGATCTAGATTGATCTCTAGGTTTTCTGCAATGTTTTTAAGTCCTTTATTATTCTAGACTCGCAATCGTGTTATTCCCTACGGGGTTGTTGTGTTAAAGTATTGACGATGGGGCAAATGAATTTTTACATTTGGTATTGACCCTTTGCACCTACGTCACTTGATCACGAGTGCGCCATGGTGGAGGGCAGAAGTGCGTGTGCGCAGCATTACAGGGAGTGCAAAACTGACAAATTCTCACGTATTGTGGTGCACCTTGGTTATAACTACGAACAACCCATTCGGGCTTCCGTGGTTTTGGGGGCATGGTTGTATTGGCATGTATATATTGCAAGTCGGAATGTTCTAGATTCTTTTACTCTATTGACTCTCTCTGCTTTCACTTCTTTATGATGGCGATGTTGAATAAAGCCACTCTTCCAATCTATTGAGTGCCTCCCTCATTTTCCTTGTCCGCCACAGTATTTATTTTTCTGTAAAGAAAGCAGCGGATGCTTCTAGCGCATGTTTGGTACATTTGTCTGTGGAAGTAGGACATTTTTTAGACATGCACAAAGCAAGGTATTGGAAAAGCTAATAAATGCTAGCTGATCCATACCTTCTTCCTTCTGCTATGTTTACTCCTCATGATTTGCACCATGAAGTGGTAAACATGGTTTTGTCTTACACTGAAGCAGATTTAAAAGCTACAAGAGGTTGGTTTTGAGTAACTTAGCTGTATATAATGTGAGGCTAGTGTTAGCCACGCATAATACAGGCGGTTTCAGATATTCGTTGCATTTATTAAATTTTTTTTAAATGTTATACTTTTTTTCTCATTTGCATTGACTTACCTTGTTTAAAGTGTTCACTGCAAATCCGTAGTGACTTAGAGGGATTCCAGTTCTTTTGATTTATTGCTGCCATACACTATAGCGTCTTCTATCTTCATTAAAATGTAAATAAAAAAGCTACAGGTTTGGGCTTACAACCTCCTTGTCTGTTAGAGCAGCGTGTTCCAGCCATTTTACAATTGAAATCAATTAAATTACTTTTTAAAGTTTCCGTAGTTGTAATGCGCACAGACAGCGCTTTTGCCCTCCATCATGGAGAAGTGGGCGTTCCCTCAAGGATAGTGACGACACGTGCAAAGGGTCAATACTTGCACTTGGGCAGCCTATACCTGCGACTCAATGGAAACTCAGAATTTAACACATGTCGGTTTGTTTGGAATTTTCAGAGCCTTTCTGGCCAGTGACTTTTCGTACAGTGAAGGCAGAGCATAGGCCTGATCATTTTTAAGATTTTTAAGTTCTAATATATAAGATGCCAAGCAAAGGTTCTCAAGAGCATGTTTGTAAGAGAAGAACACATCAAAAACAATTAATATTTTCCCTTTATTGTACGATGTATGTATTGAAGTGAAAAGTAGTTTGCAGTATTCCATCTACTTATAAAATTTAGAAAGTATACCGTTAAAACAGAGTGTGGTGAACAATTTGGAGGCTCGGAATTCATTAGGTCAGTCAGCAAAACATGTGGACTAATGTGAAAATCTCGTACCAGTGGAAGAGCAATCGGTAACACTGGGAACAATTCATGCTGTTGTTGTATCTTCGGGATTTACACTCTAAACATTTCATGAAAGTCGCTTATTCTTGTTGTGCGTTCAGGTGTGGCACACTTCCTCCACGTGGGTGAGCTGGTGGATGGGGTGGACATGAGAGCCGAGGTGGGCCTGTTGACCAGAAACATCCTACTCAGAGGAGAGATGCAGCCCCAGTGCTACGAGGAGAACGCCTGCAAGTTCTTCAGCTTCGATACCTTCGGAGGACATCTGAAGGTACAACTGCACTGAAAACATGATATCGATAAAGTATGACAGAAATATGACAGAAACAAATACTGTTGTCTCATTATTATAGGCCCATTTTTCACACTGTGATTAGGCTATTTCCGGTCTGAAAATACCCGATCTATTCATTTTGCTAAAGTGCCCTAAAATAATTAAATTTTATAGGAGGCGGGACGCATGTTACAATCAGATTATCTTTTTCCGCATGTTCAGACCTTCACAGGGTAAAAATTTAATCAGAGAAAACCATCTGTTTATAAAATGTGCTGTTTGTGTGAAACTAATGTTATCTTTATTTAATTTAATTTATGATTTTGCACTACAAATGAACTAGCTTTTTACAAAAACAGTCGGACTGGCATGTATTTTTATAAAATTATCTACTTTATATTTAGGTTAAAGAGACTATACTTGCACGCTCTTAATGTGTCCATTCAGGTGAAAATAAGTCTGCAATGTCCTGTTTCCGGCTAATAATATCTCGTTAGTTCACCCTTCGCTACCAAGCTTGTCTGTTGTTGTTGTTATTAGCATTGTGGCTAGCTGCTGTTAGCATACCAGCATGTCTTGCTCCTAAATCTGTGAAAAAGCTTAAAACACATCGTAATGAACAATTTGGAGGTTTAGAATGCATTAGGTAAGTGAGTAAAACGTGACGTGTAGGACGTTTAAAATGAATTATTTTCGGGGGTTTTTAGGAAGCAAAAGATATGTATATTTTTACACTTTTAACAGTACATTGGCTTTCTCTGGTGAAATATTTACCTCATACGTAAAGGTTTGAACTTGCTGCAGTAAAATTTGTTCTCTGCTCTGTGAGTTTAAAATATTGATTCATTTAAGCGCATCTGGCAAATTCCCCATAAGGAATGACTGAAACAAGAAGAAACTATTCGCAGGTACAACAAGTAAAATCGGAACTAGCTTAGTCGCAGCTTGAAAACGGCCCATTGGCCTTTAAAGCATACCTTAGAATACCTGATTTTTACTCTGAACAATCTCAACCAAGTATGTAACTAAGTATTCACTTTAAGTAGTCTCTAGTGCAAAGAAATTCCTAAGTACATAGTTCATATCCATGTGTTCATTGATTTGGTCGGCAATAGTTTGTAAAATCTATTTACAAACAGCAAAGTGAAACTGGCGTGGAACTCCTAAGTACAGCCAATCAGGGCTCTGCTTTCAGCTCTTAAAGAGAATTGAAATGCTTTATTATTTGATTAGACGGAGCACAGCAGTCGTAGACTACTGCATTTACAACATACTTTTTGATAGACAAGGTTAAAAGTATAATTCATTGTTTGTACGTCTCACATTTGTCTCCAAACCTTTGTGAGATGTGGCAAAAACTAGCTTGAAACCTAAAGAATAAACACGTATATTTGCTAACTGTGATTGAAGACAGAAATTATGATGATTTACTTATATTTTATTTAGCTAACAATGTTATAGTAATAGTTAAAAGCTCACAAAAGTCAGTTAGCATATTATGTCCTGGACTTGTTGAAGACTCCCTCCAGCAGAATAGTTGTGGTACTTTTACTTCAAAAAGTTAACTTGTCTTTATGCCAAATTTTTACTTCCCCCTTAAAATGTGACCACTATTTCTCCAAAACTAGTTCATTCAGTTTGACAGCATTCAGAAAGAATAAATTTATGTTTTGTTTTGTTTCTCTCTGCCACAGTGTAAAATTTAAGAGCAGAGATTTGCTCACCCAAAACCGCACGCGAGTTTGTCTATTCTGTGCGACAGGCAGAGGAATTTGATCTGGATGGGTTGCATTCGAGCGTGCCATCCCATAATCAGCTCTCAGTATCATAAGCATCAGAACTATGCCCGTGTTCCGTGCGTCACCCCCAAGGCCTGGGCAGCAGGCCAACCGGCTACATGATCGCCATGCGTGTGAAAATAATCGCTCAAATATGGTGTCGAATATCAAGCTAAGTAGCAAGCCCACACAGAGGAGAAAAGTGGGATTAGTATTTGCAGTAAATACAATAAATTAATATGAAGAAGTATCAGGTCACCTCAGTCATGAAGTTGCAAGATCAACAATCTGACTTATGTCTTACACAATTGTACCAATGCATAATTATGTTGATGATTTGACCTGAACTTGACTTGAACTTCGGTTCTTTGACTTGGAACTTGACTTGGAATTTTACTTGGATTTTGACTCTGGACTTGGGATTATAAACAAACTGGAATTGACTTTGGACTTGACCTGGATTTGGCTTGTTACTTAAATTAATAATCTTGGGAAGTCCTCAGAGACGACTGTTGTTGTGATTTTGGGCTATACAAAAATAAATTGATTTGATTTGATTTGACTCAAGACTACTTTTTTAACTTGGGACATATCTGTCAACTTGGCTTGGAATTTTACTCAGAACTTAATTTGGGACTTGGCTTCAACCTATTTAGTAATTCATATTGGGTGAACTTGATTTGGAATTTACTTTGGACATGACTAGGATTTGGTTTGTTGCTTGGAACTTTGCGTCTTGGGACATGCTTAGTAACTTGACTTGGAATTTGACTTCAACTTATTTAGGAATTTATTTTGGGTGAGACTTTAGTTCTTTGACTTGGTTTTGTTCCTGGTTTATGACTCTGGACTTGAAATGGGATTATAAACAAATTGGAATTGACTTTGGACTTGACCCAGATTTGGCTTGCGACTTTGGAGATTACTTCTTTAACTTGGAGCATTTCAAGGAACTGAGCATGGAATTTTACAACGACCTTGAATTGGGACTTGACATGGATATTTACTTGGATTTGACTCTGGACTTGAAATGGGATGAACAAATTGGAATTCACTTTGGACTCGACCCGTATTTGGCTTAATACTTTGGAGTTTACTTCTTTAACTGGAGCATATCTAGAAACTTCACTTGAATTTACATGAACTGATTTAAGACTTGTCTTCAATTTATTTAGAATTTAACTGAGTGAGACTTTAGTTCTTTGACTTGGAATTTTGCTTGGATTTTGACTCTGAACCTGACTTGACCAGGATTTGGCTTGTTGCTTTGGACTTTAACTTGGGACATACTAAGTAACTTATTAAGTACTTTACTCAAAGCCTGATTTTTTCAACTTATTTAGGAATTTATATTGAGATTTTAGTTCTTAGGCTTTAAATTTTCTTGGATTATGACTCTGGATTTAATTTTGGAGTATAGATCATTTGGAATTGACTTTGAACTTGACTCAGATTTGGTTTGTTACTGTGGACTTCTTTACTTCTTTAACTTTTGTTAGAACTTAACTCGGAATGTTACTTAGAACTTGATTTGTGACTTGATTTCAACTTGTCTAGGGATTCTTCTTGGAACTTTAACTTGCTTCGGATTTGGGTTTAGGAACATACTGTAATTATTAAACATAACTGAACCTGCCCACAGTGCAACTTAAAGCAGCTATTGTTTCTATCGAATCAGAGCTGTTTCATAACAACAGGAAAGAACCTTTATCTGTATGCTGAGAAATGTAGAACTATTTATCATGTTTCCAAGATTTACATTGTGAAACAGCAATTCAAATGTGTTCAAGCAGTCCAAGTGAAACTGTGTCTCTGATTGGGTCTTCAGGTGGAGAGGGGTTCCGGGCGGTGCATCTGTCCGGGGTGGAGCTCCAGCACATGGGCCAGCAGACCATGGGACACTACCCCATCCACTTCCACATGAACGGGGACGTAGATGAAAAAGGAGGCTACAACCCACCCACCTCCATCAACCATGTGTCCATACACCACTCCTTCTCCCGCTGTGTCACCATCCACGGCACCAACGGCCTTCTGGTGAGATGTAGCTTCTAAGCATGTATTTATTTATGTATTTTACCCAGATACTTGATATTTATAACAAAAACATATGGACACGAGAGTATGGACACTTTTTAAGCCCTTCCATCTTAAAAGCAAATCAAAACAGGATTACCGAATTATGAATCATTCAATCCAAATACAACCCCAATAAGCTAACGATGAGAGAAAACTCAAACATGTTGATGTAATCTGAAATTGTCTGACAGTTTCATTCTTAAATATGGGGTGACAGAGCAATATTGAGGTCTGGCTATCATTCTTTCAGGGCCCCATTGTGTCCCACATAGATACCGTCGCAACGCACCATATTTGGGTGCGTAATCTGTCATGTTCCTTTTATGGCAATGGGAATCTAAACTTTTTTACTGTTTAAAGTTTTCTAGAGAATGATGGGTTTTGCACACTAATTCAAGACGAAACACAACTGAGTTTAAATGGAGGTTGTTGATAAGTCAGAAAAGTGAACCGAAAGATTTGCAGGTGTGAAAATACACCAGGCGGTGCTAGGTCATGTTAGCATTTAGCTCGTCGTAGCTATCGTTTGCGTTGTTGGATAAGTTTTCATATATGGACAGTTGGATCACTTTATTCATCTACATGTCTATGTTTGCCACAATATATTTCCTTAAAGTCTTCTGAACACTACAGGAGTTTTGGTTCAATTTGAACCCCGATGTGCCTCTCTACCAGTTTGAGGAGGTGTGGCCAGAGTAAGGATTTTTTTGTCGTTTCTTTTCTTATGTCTGTGCGTTACTGGGTGCATCATTGTGAGGTTCACATGAGCATGAACGCGAGGACCTTTACAACAGAAGCATCTGATGCATCTGCACCAGCAGTCTGAAAATGTAAAATAAAGCAGAAATGTTGCTTCACATCTCTAGTCAAAGTGCGGATTTTTTTTTTTTTACGAGTATTGCGCAGCAAACAAACTTTTTCATTTCACATCCACAATGCATCAGTGTAATAGCTCTCTACCTCTATGACCCTCTGCTCTCCTGTGACCTTTATAAACCGTGTTTATACCACTATCTCTGTTGTCTCTGTTCACATGATGCGACTGTGAGACAATCGTTGTAAATTCCTTATATCTGTGCCTGTTTTTTAGTCTAAAAATTCAAAAGATCTTAAACTCCTCTGCGTGCAGCCGACTTAAGTGCACACTGTTAGTGCCAGAGGGCGTTCCCTCTGATGCATCTATAGCTATTGATTGGTTTGATTTTGCCAGGTCTTATGATGCTATTGTAGACTGTAGGACAGTTGAATTTCTCTCAAAATCTGCACCTCATTGTCTGCAGATCAATGATTTGTGGCTTATTTGTGTTGAAACAGTCTTTTGTGCACTGGTTGTTTGCTTTCACCTTCATATTATTGCTTTATGAATGAATTTGTAATCATTATTTTTTTTTTTTTCAAATGCTTACAGAAAATCTGGTAACACTGGCGTGACCTAGCCAATCGCAGTGAAGTAGGAATTGTATTTTTGCAGATGATTTCATTTATTTATATTGTAATAAGAAATAGACAACAAGAATTGTGATAAAATCAAAATTGTCATCTGACATCAAGAAATCATGATATAAATTAAATACTAGATGTTGCATTAGAGAGTTATTATACAGCAGATCTTTCTTGGCTCACTACTACGTTATCTTTTACTTGAATAAATAGTCTTTAGAAGTAACTTTACTCTGAGTACAATTTTTGACTACTCTACCTCCCTTCTGATGATATCTCTTTTAAAGATACTTCAGATATATTAAAATATAAATGTTGATTTTCCAGGTGAAAGATGTGGTGGGCTACGATACTTTGGGACACTGCTTCTTCACAGAGGACGGCCCAGAGGAGAGGAACACATTTGACCACTGCTTAGGTCTCATGGTGCGAGCCGGGACACTCCTGCCGTCGGACCGTGACAGTAAAATGTGCCGCGTCATCACAGGCGATTCTTTTCCCGGTTATGTGGCCAATCCCCGGCAGGACTGCAGGTTAGATCAGTTAAACATTTTCTTACACTGCTTTCCAAATATGACATTGTTTTTTTTTTTTTTGTGTGCTTCATTTCATGAAAATCCAGTATGTATGTGCATTATTATTCTTGTTTGGTAGCAGAGTGATTAGAGCTCTGGTTTTCATAAATCATGTTGAATCGGGTCGACCAATCAACATCTCATATCTCTCTGGGTGGAGTTTGCATGTTCTGCTTGTGTTAATGCAGATTATCTCCGAGTATTGTGGCTTCCTTCCACCTCCAAAAACAAATCATATGTAGGTTAATTGCAAACAGTCAATTTTCCCTAGTAAATGAACGAGATAGTGAATTAGTGTCTGTCTATATAATAACCCTGGCTTGAGTTGGCCACTGTCCAGGATGTTTACCCGCCTAATGTCCAAAGTCACTGAGATAGGCTCCAGTCACTTGTCAACCCAAACCAGCACAAACAGATACAACAAAACCAAAATAAAAAAAAATAGACTTAAAGTTACTATAATGTAGAATATAGGGCAATCTGATTGGTCAGAACTAGGGCTGGGCGATATATCAATATATATCGCATATCGATATATTTACTGGACAAGATATAAATTCTATTGTATTCCATTGTATCCCTGGCTAAAAAGAGTTCATAAATTGTTGAAAAGTTGTTACAGTGAAACGTGACAAAGAGAAAGAGAAGATCAATAGTCAAAACATAAACTTGTGTTTTAATCAGCAAAAGGTGCCGCTAAAATTATTTTATTCAAGGAAAATTTCCATTTGTACTTTCTAGTGGGCAGACTATAAGCTTAGAAAAAATATTTCATTTAAAATTCAAAAATATCGAGATATACAGTGTATCGTATATTGAGTTATGAACAAAATAGATATACCTTTTTGTCGATATCGCCCAGCACTAACCCAGAGCCGATATGTGCAGCCGATATCTGCAGCAGGTGTTTGCCTCGGTTGCACTAAAATTGCAAATGCGCACATTGGACGAAGATAAAGAGGTCTATTTTGCCCTTTGTCTTAGCCTTGGTCTTAAGTATTCCTCTGTTGGCCACTAGTGGCTCTCTTCAGGCGCTATACTCTGTCAGTGTAGAAGTGTGGCTTCAGCCAGATGTGGGGGTGCAGTTTCCTTCAGTGAACCTTATGTAAAAGAAAAGACACATTTTAAGACAAAGTTGTTAAAGTCTGTCATATGAATAGACTTTCACCAAATAGATTTCTATTATTACACTTTTTTTTTCCAAAATGAAGCTGCTGCTACAGTTCACTTTTGCCTGTGATCTTAATGCAGCTGCTCACTTGTCACAGACGTGACACATCACAGGTTCACTGAAGGAAATTGCACCCCCATATCTGGCTGAAGCCACACCTTCTACACTGACAGAGTATAGCGCCTGGAGAGAGCCACTAGTGGCCAACAGAGGAATAATTAAGACCAAGGCTAAGACAAAGGGCAAAATAGACCTCTAAGTGTTTAGTTTCACTTTAAACAGACTCACAGCTACTGTTATGACACAAGCCTGTTCTTGCAAATGTTAATGTGAATATACCAACACAGTATCCGAAGAAAACGTAGATATATAACAAAATATCAAAAACATGAAAATGGGGCTTGGGGTTAGGGCTGGGGCTTGGAGTAGGTTAAGATTACAAAAATACAAAAATGTCGCCCCTTGGCTTCAACCAAAATTGTGGTTATTTTACGTTTTGGTTTTTCATAATCATATACGTAAAAAGGCATGAAAACGTGCTTATTGTACGTTTTTGACATATCGTTGTATATCTACGTTTTCTCTGGAGATTGGGCTGGAATATATATACACTATTTTATTCTTGCAATCTTTCAGAAATGTGCTAAAATGCCTATAAATGCCTTGGTTAAGGTTCATATCATGCAAAATATGAATAGATTGTAAAATGACTCTCAAAAGTGCAGAATTGTCACCACAGGCTTATGTAAAAGACGAGACAAATCCACACTTTTGCACTTTGCAGACAGTTTCTTCTTATGAACAATGTAACTGACAGACTGCAGTGTTTTGCACGAGCCTAACTTTTAGCGGACAGGATCTAACCTGCACCATGTGGTTAATGTGGTAAACCTCACAGGGACGTCTGAACAGGTCTGAGTCTTGGCGCACATGTATACACAAAACAGATTTTAATGTAAGCGGATATCTGATGAAGAATTTCACTTCTCACTGCATGTTCAATGACTTAGTCCCACCTCAGGTCCACGGTCTTAAAATAACTCATTGGATTACCCCCCTTATTTTTCTTTATAAGTTAATGCAAAAAAAAAAAAGTTACAGAAAATGATAATGAAAATGACTGTGATTTGGTCCCAAAATTTTCAGCGAATTCACTACTTTTAGTTGCTGTTCAACATACACAGGAAAAATACAAAAAATGCTAACAAACTGAAAAAAAAATGAGTGGAAGTAGTATCTATCATGATATATGAGAATATTATGACTATCTTTTATGATGATTTGCCAATAGAACACATACATTTAGTTATTATTCCAAATACATAAACATTTTTGCTGATTTAAAGCTAAAATGTATGTGTATTTTTCATTGTTTAAGTATAGCAAGATCTTTTATGCTTGCTCTCTCTCACTTGTTATCTAATTTAAAAAGATAATTTTCTTCAGTGTAAATCTTTATCATTAATAGTATATAAAAGAATTAGTCAACTAAGCATGTATCAACCAAGTAATGGGGTAAAGGACTACAGCACTACACCAGACATGACAACCATTAAGCACTTTGGAAAAGTATCCCAAGTTGGGCTGCTCGATTATCATGAAAATCATAATCCTGATCATTTAAATCGTAATTAAAATCCAATTATTCAAATATAAGTATAAATATAGGTGACAAATCTCAAATGTATTTTACTATTGTCTGGACCTACATTTTGAACTCAAGGAAATATATAAACGCACTTTTAAGTTATGGTTAATAATCAATACAATACAGCAATAATCATATTTGAAATTGCACAGCCCTACTCCCAAGCGTTCTCAGGTCCTGTTGGTTCGCTCCAGAGACATATGCTGCCTATAGGGAAATTACATCATAGTTTAAACTTCACTGACTAAAAGTCAGTGGTGGTGATTGTGCTGCTTGTTCGCTCTGTTCATTTAAACTGATCCAATTAATGCTCTTCAAAAGAAAGGGGATGTTTTGTATTGAGCTTTTTTGTCCAATTTATCCGAACCATTGTGTTCAGGGACTAATTCCCACGTTGATTTATTTCCGTGGATTAAAAATGCATTTTATCAAATGAGATTGAGCGCAGTGTGTTACCTACGCGTGTGTGTGTGTGTGTGTGGTGGGAGGTTTTGGGGTGCCTTGGGGCCTCTGCTCTCCTGCTGAATGCAAATGAGTTCAACAGTCTTTCTTTCAGATTTCTGAGGGTGAGAAGACGTGGGGAAATGCTATGTTCATTCACTGCAATAAGAGTAGGCGGGTATTTATATCTATCTTGTTGACAAAAATCTGGTAAATCTTCAATGACTAAATGATTACCATGGTTTGAAGTTAAGATTATATTGGTTAAAGTTAGACATTAAAGG
Organism: Mugilogobius chulae; assembly: GCA_038363315.1. Lineage (NCBI taxonomy): Eukaryota > Metazoa > Chordata > Actinopteri > Gobiiformes > Gobiidae > Mugilogobius > Mugilogobius chulae. The sequence continues at coordinate 39,398,177 of CM076398.1, forward strand.
CACATGCCACATTTTTTCTTCATTTACAATGCACGGTGAGCCTTGTAATTCTTCACCTTGATCCTTGTGCCGTTATCCTAACAGAGGGTTGGACAATCCAATCTGGCCAACCAGATGGATTCTCTCGCGATATTTGTGAAACTTGAGAGAAATCCATCTGGCCCTCCACCAGCCCGACTGGTTTGCAGTCCGACCAGTGGTTTAACTGATAGCTTTAGCTACTGTAGCTATGTCTGCCCGCATCACTATGGTTGTTGTTTTACTGTAAGCCCACATCTGTAAATCCCACCTCCTTCTGCTTGCTATACTTGGTTTGAACCATCAAGAAGGTTTCTTGTAGAAATACAACGAGAATTCATCTTGCTGCACAAGGTTATGATAATATAGCTGTGCTGAAACAAGGTATAGAACCTTTACGTTTTGGCAAGTAGTTTTAATGAGCGTAAGACTATCCTTTGCTTTGTTTTGTTATTGTATTATTTTATTTTATTACTACAGCTGTATCTACAATATGATCTAGTCTGTTTTACATTAGAACTCACATATGCACTAATGTACAGAGACATAAGAGGGGGATGTGGGTTAAATGTCTTGCCCAAGGACACAAAAGCATGCACTAGCCAGAGCGGAAATTGAACCATCCGTGACAAGTACAAATTAGCTATTGAAACTTGATGCATGGACAGAGTCCAATCCCTGGGTGGTTGTAATGACTGAGATGTCTGTTTTGTTTTTACATCATGAAATCGTTAGTTTTTAGTCTCATTGACAGTTTAATCTGTTTGTGTGCAGTGCCACCTCCACTTTCTGGATCGCCAACCCCAACAACAACCTGGTCAACTGCTCCGCTGCAGGGTCTGAGGTATGCTCTCCCATTACACAGACCTAAAATGGATTATGCATTAGCTGAATGTTCTTGAGATTATCATCATTGTAGCAATTCTCAGAACATACTGTAGATACATGTACAAGTAGCTATATAAATAGCCAAGTGTCGTATATATTGGGAGTATTGTTTACATCACTTTGGAAACAAATTTGTTTATAAAGTGCAATAGAAAATACAGTTCAACTGGACTGAACTGGAGATCAGTATTCGTACTGAACCCTTTCAGACCTGAGTTAGAAAATGCAAAAAGACTGCACAATGCCTTTGCTGAATGTTAAAAGTCTAACAGGTGAAATCTAATATTAGTTAGTCTGTTCTAAGATTTCTAATGTAGTCAGAGCTAATGTCAACAAAAGCAACCATTCCCTCTCAAATGTTGATTTATTAAATGTCAACTCAATAACCAGGTTAATAAATTAACTTTGGTTAATCTGCAATTGAAGCATTTGCATCACATACTTGCATGTGTGGTTACTACAACATATTGTTGAAATGTCATTTTGAGTTCTTTGGACAACTGTTGTGCAGCATTTGTCCGAAAGACATAATGCACCTTAAGTCAACCCAGTCTCCGAAGATAACATAGAAAAACAACGAAATGTCAAAAACAGACAATAAGCACGTTTTCACGCCTTTTTTAGGTCAAAATGTAACGAAAAGTAAAACGTAAACAACCACTAATTTTGGTTTAAGTCACATTTTCTTTGATTTAGACTTCAAGTTACTAAGGATAAGTTTAGGGCTGGGGCTTGGGCTAGGTTAAGACTTATCTATTAAACCCACAGAAAATGTTGCCATGTGCTTCAACTTAACTTTGTAGTTTACATTTGACTTTTCGTATAATTTTGACTAAATCGTACACCTTTGACAATTCATCGTATATCTAGGTTTTCTCTAGAGACTGGCCTGCTTAGTTCCAACACAGTTACAAATTGCATATCGGCAAGGCATTGGTGCATAGTCTGCAGTGACTTTTAACGGCCTAATTTTCGTTTGTGTTGTGTTCCACAGGAGACTGGATACTGGTTCATCTTCCACCATGTCCCACGGGTCCCTCTGAAGGCATGTACTCCCCGGGCACACCGAGCTCACCCCCATGGGCCTGTTCATCAACAACCGGGCACACTCCAACTACAGGGTTAGTCAAGATACATTCACTCATTCTGTTTACGTGTTTTTCATACTGTTCACTTCTAATACAAGAAATCTCTCACTTTACAGCATCACTACATCTAAATTAAAGCTAAATCAATAAATCACTAGTTTATTTCAATACCCTTAATAGGTTGCTGCATAATTACTGTTAGCTCCTCTATAGTGACAGTGTGTGTGTGTGTTTCAGGCTGGAATGATCCTGGACAATGGAGTCAAAACCAGTAGAGCCAGTAACAAGGACAAGCGACCTTATCTGTCTTTGGTGGCATCCAGGTGAGATGGACAGGAACTCTGTGTGTCACAGCAAACATATTTGAAAGCAAGCATGTGGTGAAGTGTTAGAAGTTTCCTAACCCTGACCCAGTCGAGTAACAAATACTTTAAGGACACGAGACACAAAATTAGGAGTTCACTTGTTTATTTGTATTTCTTTCTTCTTTTCTATAGCTTCTTCTTGTTCTTTTTTAAAATTAATGTTGTTGTTTTTTGTAGAAAAAAGAAAAGAACACTTCCCAAACCCATGCCCAAAAATACTAAAAAGTAAGGCTGCTGCATCGGGCCAACCCTATACTGGGCTGTAGAAGCCAGTGCCAACAGCCCTAAACTTTTAAACAAAAACCCCAACTAAACCTATATAAAAAGAAAAGCAAAAACGTGATCACCAGTCCAAAGAAAACTAAGGCTAACTCAAAAAACAAACCGTGCAGGCGACGTGCCTGCCAGGTGCAGCAGCCCAGCGCTGATGGAGCTGAGAGAGCTGAGAGAGCTGTGAGAGAGGAGTGAGTAAGCTAATTACAGGGCCACGGGTGCCAAAAACAAAAAAAGGCCCGGAACCCCAAACTGCCCCAAAAATATACTAAAATACATACTACAAAACTAAAACAACTAAAACAAAATAAAACTACAATAAAAGCAAAAATATATATATCAAAATAGGAAAAATTTAAAAATACAGAACTAATCTTCAAAAACATATCTAAAAAAAAAAAATACAGAAAAATATAATAGAATAAAAGTGCTGAAACCTTACACACCTTTAATGTTGAATTCATGTAGCATACTCAAAAAATCTAATTTCAGCACTCTTTTGTTGTTGGTCTATGAGAGAACAGGTTAAGAGTAGTTATTCATATATAATGAAAAAAGGAAAGAAACCAAACCAAATCTAGTCTGAAAGCTTATGTGGAGATGTCTATCTTGTGCATAGTGAATAAGGCCATCCCAGTTTTTTTGCATTTCTTTACTGTATCCAACTGTTACAGAATTAATCCTGTAAAGTTACTCTAACATTAAAAGTTTTCTCACAGAAGTGGAAGGCTATGCATCAGCTACTATTTAAACTTTGTTTTGTCGAAGCTTAGTCAGGCTTGAATAGATAATACTAGAGCAGTGTGTTGAGAATTCAAGTCGCTTGGACTGTTGATAAATAAACTTTTCTAGTCTCAGTGTCTCCTACTTTTCCTTACAACTTTATTCAATTCAATCACAACAACAGTTATCTCAGAGGACTTCACAAGAATGTTGATTTAGCAAACAAAAGAGTCAAAACTAACAGAATCATTAGAAAATAAGAAATGGTTATTGTTCAGAAATACAGAAGGAGATTGTTCAATAACTAACAAGCAGATGGATAATTGTCCCAGAACATCCCCTCTCAAGGAAAAACTAATTAATAAATAAATCTACTCCCATGGACACATAGACTATAGATGTGACCAGGGGCCTCATTTATAAAGCTTGCTTACGCCTTACGCAGTGCGTAAACCCCCCTCTGCGCCAAAGGTGGTATTTATAAAAGCTCCACTAGGCGCAGGATTTTGCTCAGCTCTGCGCAAACTGGAACCCATGCGTGCGCTGTACGCAATGACTGGAGACACGGGGAAAAGACGACACTTGTGGTGAGAAGCAGAAGTGATGAGAGTTTGAGGAAGTGTTTGATGCAGGAAATCATCATTTTATACAAATATTACATTTATATTTATGCCTTAAAGCAGATGTTGACCAAACACAGACAAGAGATGTTTATTCCTCTCATTTTTATTACAACACATGTATGTAAGCCCGTGCGCTCTCGTGCACAAGCTCGTGGCTTTCGTGCGTGCGCGTGTGTTGATTATGGCTCTAATACCAGAGAGAATGCCGCTGAATCTGTGAACGTATTTATGAAACAACGATCGAACCTGAAAGAAAACTCCTCCCTCAGCACATTGGCAAGGTTTGTTTAATAAACAAAGCCTCGGACAAGACGCAGGTTACAGCACGCGGCAGAATGTAGATGGACAGAAATCATTCTGACACAAACGCGCGCCCCAGCCTGAGCCTGCTCGGACCGGGAGGACCAAAGGTGAGTCATTTTATTAATTGGTAACGGGGAGCTTTGGAGCGCCTATACCCATCTCTGTCTAAGTAAAGGAAATGTCTAAAGTGTCTGTGCCACGGGCGCGCACGTGCAGTCAAAGAAGCAACAGGAGTGTCACGTCCCGTTCTCTGTAACGCTGCCTGTTCTCTGGCTCCTGTGTATTTCCCTCTCGCTCTGGCATCTGTGTCACCCTCGCGCGCTCATCAGCCTCGTTTCATTCATTCAGACTTCCGCGTGCACGTATAAAGGCCTAGAGTGAACGAGACCAAATCTCACGCACATTCTGTTAAACACACCTGATTCATTCGAAACGTGAGCCTAATTTGAGGGAGAAGATCTCTTTTTCATTCACATTTTATTAGTGGTAAACCCACATGTGACAAGCTGCTGCTGCTGCTGCTGCTGCTGCTTGGTCCGTCTCCTTCTGACTCCTCCCTCTTTGCCTTTCCCCGTGTGTCAAACCCACTGATTATCGCCTCATGTCTATTAAAATATTATTCATGAGTCACCTTTCATGGTGAATTGGAGGTGTGGAGAGGGCGTGGTCTGACGCTGCTTCACGTGCGCAGATTCTAGAAGCAATTGGGATTTATAAAGCACAAATTGCGTGGAGGAGAGCGCACGGAGGCTTTTATAAATATGGAGTTTGCGTGGCGCACGCCACCTGTGGCCACTAGGTGTACGCACTTGCTCAGCAAAAATCCTACGCAAACCTTTATAAATGAGGCCCCAGGACTGACGCGTATCGTGATGCAGTTAGAACTTTAAAATGTTCTAACTGCATTTGTAAAATGTACTTTTCTGATTTTTTTTTTTTTCTTTTACCATGCTACAGCAGTGTTCTATCACTGCTTAAACCCAAAGTTATATTTCAATTTATTTGCTGCCTGTTTGAGTAATCTTGTATTGTCCTGCATATGATGCTCCAGTGCTCAGAATTTTACAATGAATAGGCAGGGCTTATCAGTGCTGCAGTTTTAAGTCAATGGACCTGTTTCGTTTTTCATTTTGGTGTTTTGCAATTGAAAAAATGTGAATTATTGTTCTGCATATGCCATAGTTTCTTCCTAAATACACACAAACATCACAACAGGTCTCTTTAAGTCAGTCTAGCTGGAGTCTAATGGCAAAGGGAAACAATTCATCTAGAAGGATGAGGACGGCCAATCCAAGAGAGGGAAGTGGGATTGAATTCAAGTGGGAATTCAAGTCAAATGTTCAATATCAGGGGGCATCAAACTGATACAGTATTTTTTTTTCTTTCTGTCATGTAGTTGCAATTCACTCTTTATTATTAAATATCTACAATCATATTTTTTGCAGTTTCTTGTATATATTTATCAATCTTTTATTTTGTTATATAATCTTAATTTGAAAGCCTTTCTGTAACTTCCAGTGTCTTTTCTTTATTTTCGTCCCCAGGTATGGCCCCCACCAGGACGCAGACCCTTTCAAACCCAGGGTCCCAGCTCTGATCCACCGCTTCATCGCCTACAAGAACATGGACCAGGGCGCGTGGCTGCGAGGAGGAGATGTGTGGTTGGACGACTGCCAGTGAGTCCACAAAGTCAAACAGATAAAGCAGTAGGGAGAATGATTACTGATGGAAATATTTGTGCGTTGTAGATTTGCGGATAACGCCATCAGCCTGACTCTGGCCAGGTAAGAACAAAGTACTACCACAACTGTACCTAAGCTAGTGTTGTGAGCAGAAAGATTAGTTTTACCAACAGAGAGGAGAAAGAAATTGGATTAGGGCTGCAACAAGTTAATTGATAAATTGCAACTAATCTATTATTGAATTAATCGTCAACTAATTTAGTAATCGAAAAATAGTTAAGTGGTCTGTATAGGTTCCCAAATATGCTTGAACTGAAAGAAAGTACGTTTTATGACTTCAATTGGGCATGACATAGGGTAAATTTGCTGCTTTTAATTGAAAAAACACAAATTTTATCTGAATTTGAGTAAAAGACGAGTGATTCTGAAAATGTAGACCTCTTTACTTATTTTGGTTCACACTTCTCTTTTATTTAGTTTGGGTTAACCAGCTGACTGAAGTACATCTATGAAATTAGATTTAACAGTTATGTGACTACACTTTTTATGTTTACAGTCAAGCTAAACGGAGCTATTGACCTTTTGCACCTACGTCACATGATCACATGGGTGCGCCATGTTGGAGGGCAGGAGTGAGCACAAATTCTCACATATTTTCTTATTTTTCCGTAAAGAAAGCAATGAATTCTGCCAGCGCACGTTCAGTACATTTGTCTGTGGAAGTAGGACATCTTTAAGACGCACAAAGCAAGGTATTTGGAAAAGCTAATAAATCTAGATCTATATCCTAAAGTCATACATTTTCTTCTCATTAGCATAGACTTACCTTGTTTAAAGTGTTCACTGCAAATCTGTAACAATGTAAACGAAAAAGCTAAAGGCTTAGGCTTACAACTTCCTTACCTGTTACTGCAGCTTGTCGCACTGGATGCAGCCATTCTACAATTGAAATCAATAAAAGTAACTTAGAAACAGGCAAGTTTTCGACAAAGTTTCCATAGTTATAATGCACACAACGCTTTTCCCCTCCATCGTGGAGAAGTGGGTGTTCCCTCCAAGAGCCTGACGACACGTGCAAAGGGTCAATAGATGCATAACGACCATTTGTTACTGATATAGTTTTTGCTTTCTAATGTAGAGCAGAGCACTGTTTATAGTCATTCAAACCTTGTGACTCTAAACTGATTCAAACCTAACATGCATCAAAACTAGCTGGATTAAAAAAAAATATGCATTGGCTATAAAAATATATCAGTCTCTATGTTGCATACCTTATTTTGACTTTCCACTCTTAATGTGATGGTACTCTATCATAATGCTAACTTTATTTCTCCGAGGAGATTACTTATTACTTGGGTTGCAAGATTCATCTCTTTTTGAATGGCCACAGTTAGCCACAAATGCTGCAATGATTTATGCAACGCAATTAAGTCAGTTAAATATGCTGTCTGCGTGGGATTTTATTTTACCATGTATAAACCTGCTGACCCTACAGTTTAGTCCTCTCTCAAAAACACGATGTGATTCCTGGATTGAAGGGACTTTAACTCATAAAAAACATGGTTAACAGAATCGGTATGTGAGTTTCATCAATTTTTCTAACATAATCAAAACCTCAAAACCATTCAGAAGCAAAAGAAAAGAAAGAAAATGCAATAACTAGAAGGCTAAGAGTGCATGGTAAATAGACACACTAATCTTATTTTGACCTTGCTACTACATTATGACTGTTCTAATAAGTAAGCAATACATTTAAAAAAGCTGGTACAGCATCAGTATTTTGGCAGTTCAGGCGTTTCTTACAGCGTAGCCTAGCAATGACAGAAACACCCAATGTTATCCGAACAGGAAAAATGCCAAACCTCTGAAAATGGCAGGTGCTTAACAAGTCACACTTTTATGAGCTCCTCCTCGAGTCTTAGCCCGAACACGCTCAAATTTGGTGGAAATAATCTTGAGAAGTTTCTGCACAAGTGCTATGGCAATTGTGCATAATATTGTTAGACATTTCTCAATTTTTTTTTTTTTTTTTTTGTGTGTCCCGATTAAAAAAGTCAATGCATCGCTATAAATTCCCAAATTTCATTCTAAGCAGTATAAATCTGGCCTCAGGTGTTCTTCTGTCTTATCATACTTAATTAGAACTGCAACAAGTTAATTGATTGATTGCAACTAATCGATTATTGAATTATTGTCAACTATTTTAGCAATCAAATAATTGTCAACTGGTCTTTATAGGTTTCCCAAAAGTGAATGAACTAGAAAAAATAGTTTTATGACTCCAAGTGGTCAGCAATGACATAGAACATTTGTAAATTTGCAGTCAGTTACGACCTCAACGTTTAATTTAATTTAGGCTTGTCATAATCGCCCAGCTAATCAATTTTCAAAATGGTCGTCAGTTGCAGCCCTACATGCAACACGTTTCCCCAAAAAAGCTCAAAACTGGTCAAATCTTGTCTTTGATTTTGTCACACATTTTGACATTTTCACCAGCATTATTGACAAAAATGAAAAAAGAAGGGTAATATGAAGAACTGGGAGTAGCATAAAGAGCGTGTTGGCATTATCATTACTATCAATTATTGGTGTTCTGAGATGTAATGCTAGCTCTGTGTAAGCTAACTATGATGCTGTTGTGTTAGCGGTGGCACTTTCCCGGACGATGACGGCTCTCACCAGCAGGTAGTGAAACTCTCTGTTTGTGGGAGAGAGTGACAACAGAGGCAACCTAACCGCTGGCAATGTGTGGGGCCCCGGAGGATGGACCTGAAGGGCCGCTCCCTGCCCCGCGCTGTGTAAGTCCTGCTTAATTTACCTTTTTATGTTTGGTTGAAAAGAAGTGAAAGTTGTCTGTTCAGTGTTTATGATTAGCAGGTTGCATTACAAGGTGATGAAGCCACTTGTTGTGCAAGAGACTGTTTTTTTCTAATAATGACATTGTACTGCAATAAACAATATAAATTTTAGCGGACATCTGTCTGTGATAAATGTTATTGGTCTGTAGAATGTTTGGATGTCACATGAAGGTAACCTATTGATTAGAGTAGAATAGTGGTCCTCATAGTGTTGTATGTCATCACTGATAGTGAGTCCTTCTGATATACAAGGTGCTTTACTGTGGTTCTCAACCTTTATCATGCACAACCCTTAAAATAACAACCGTAGCCATTCCTGACTCCCAAACCCAAAATATAGGCTACCTCCAAAGTGATAAAGTTGTCTTAAGTCTCAAGTTTGAGTTTATTTGAAGACATAAGCCTAGATAATTCATTTTGTAGACCAGCAAATATGATTATACATCTATCACTGTATTTATGAAACTGTCAAACCTTGTTCAAGAATCCTAATGTTCAATTTTACACATGATCTGGGGGCCCCAGAAATCATTTTGCTATTCCCATGAGGGTCTCTCTACTCTATAGAGCAGGTCTATTCAACTTAAGGCCCAGTAATCTATATTTCTTCTTAGGTGGCTTAATTCTGATGGAGTTTCTTATGCCTGAAATTTTGTAGAGCAATTCAAATCAAACAAAGGCTATAACAGTAGTGACTTACATTTCTGAAACAGATTTGTACAACAGAAATATTTTGGTTCTCTGAAAAAATGACTCTGCTCTATAGTCTACAATTCTTCTTGGCTAAAAGTCAGTTTGTCTACCGCAGTGATTCTTAACCATAGGGCCGACTAGGCCCAAAGTTGGTCCGCGGGCACTTCCTTTAGAGCAGCACAATCAGTAAAATTTAAAATGAGATTGGGCTCCAGGTTACTTTGCACATGAATATTCGAGCCTTGCAGTAAACAAAAGAACCCTTTGTTCACTGCAATTTTCTCAATTCCTCCATCAATTGAGGCTTTACATAGACTGGGTTTAATTTAAAAAACAAAACAAAAACAAACAAAAAAACTCTTCTTTATCTTTCTTAGGTGGTACTTGGTGTGAAAGGTTTATTAGATTGAATAGACCTATTGTCATTAGATCAAATATGATGTCCAGTCAGTGCATCACTAACATATAGTATTACAAAACATCCAACAGAATACACTGCTAATGTTAATTTTGTATCACACACACACACACACATACTGTAAGATTCAAATCAGTTTCAATTGCATTTATTTTTGTATAGCCCAATATCACAACAACAGCTATATCAGAGGACTTCACAAGATTGTTGATTTAGCAAACAGAATTGTCAAAATATCCAACAATCAAACAGTCATTGGTCAATACCAGCAGTCCTTAGACCCTCAAGAGAAGGTATTTATGAGATATGCTATTAAAAGTCAGATGCTGTATCATTATTAAAGAACACATATTGACCTACTATGCTGAAATAACCCTGTAGCTTCTACACAATTTCCTCATCAAAAACACAACAAAAATAAAGTCATACTGTTTCAATCTCGTTTGTTAAATAATTTAATTTCTGATGCCTCAAAAATCCCTCCTTTTGATTATTTCGTAGATTACTATGTCACATTAGGACTTATCCTACGCCGTTTTCTCTAGACCATTACTGAACTCATTCTGCTGTCAAATTGTACTCACTATGAATGCATTGCTCTATTAGCATAGCATTCACATCGCCTAGAGCTTCCTTTTTAAAATCTTTCCCTTGTTCATTCAGCCGAGGGAGGTGCAATGTCTCAACCCCTAATTGGAAACAGAGGTGTAGTTTGTAGTTTTTTCCAAATTATTTAAGTTAGAAAATATGAAATTCTTACTCCAAAACTAGTCTAAATGCTAGATTCAGCTTCAGAAAGGCTGTAAATCATGTCGTGCTGGAGCAAACTAAGCTAAAACAAATGTAGAGTTGTGTGATGATAAAACGGTGACTCTTGATGACTTGTTGCTATTCACTTTTGTCCCTTAGAAACTTTCCGTTGCGGGGGATGCAGGTGTACGACGGGCCCATCCAGGTTCACAACTGCACCTTCCGGAAGTTCAGCGCTCTGGACGGACGCCACACCAGCGCTATCGGCTTCAGACTCAACAACTCATGGCAGAGCTGTCCCAACAACAACGTGTCCCAGCTCATCTTTGACCAAGTCCCGGTCAGTCGCAGAAATACAACTCATGTTCAAAACTTGTCCTCAACTAAACAGCCTCTAGAATTGCAATATTTCCAAATCCTAGAGTGGTAAGCTTTTCCTGGCTTAGCTGAAGTATGTTTCAAATATCAAAGAATCTGACACCTGAAGCAATAGTTCAGTCCAACACTAAACATCAAAAAACAAACTTTTTACCTGCCCTAAAGTTCTATATGATATACTGTATGTAAATCTATTCTTTTTGTAGGTATTTGTAAGTAAAATGTTATTTTGTGCATGTTTCGTCTCGGTAGGACTAGAGATACATTGTAAAAGCAGCTGTTAGAGACCAAAAGAGATCTCTGTGTGCTGTCTGCATCGGTTATAAACCATTTTTATTTCATATTAGTTGTTTTAAGACTGCAGCTCAAGCTCATTAGCTCTGTGGTGAACTATGAGCATAAGACTTACAATTGCATTTAAAATCCAGTTTTGCAGCTTTATATACTACAATGTTACTTAGACTTTTTGCAGAACGTTAAGTTATACAGCACACTGCTTTTTAGACTGAAAACAACGGCACTATGGATCTGAGTTGGCACATAGCTGACTAGCCCGGGATATGCCTTAAAACTCCTAATATTTGAATTTAATGGGGTACTGCACTTCCAGAACTATGGCGATCTTCCATTGTTACCAAGCAGGCCTGTCGATAGAAATATTGGGGTCTGGGGTAAGGATGGTTCATATGGGGCCCCCACAATATTAATCCGTAGGCAAAAAATACCATTCTTGGCCCCTAAGATCTTGGGGCCCAGTCTTGGGGCCCATGCAACAAGTCGGCCACTGTCCAGGACTCTCCCATGCCTAAGGCCCAAAGTCAATGGGATAGGCTTCAGTCACCCCCACACCAGAACAAGAACAGATTCCCAGATTTTAGAATCCAAATTATTTATTACATACTGTACAGTGTACTTTACTTTATAATTTACTTCTAGCAACATTTACAATCTCTGACCATTGTAACTCACTGCTAAAACTCATGACATTGCTGTCAGCCTTTTCACTGGCCTCACTCTGTTGTTGGTTGTCCCTCAGCTCTCCTCCCGGCTCTTCTTCGGAGAGGTGGGCCCCTGGTTCAGTCGCATGCAGATGGATGGGGACAAAACAACCGTCCTGCACGATACAGACGGCTCCCTGAGCCAGTACCCCGGGGCTTTTCTAGTTAAAGAAGACAACTGGCTCCTGCGCCACCCCGACTGCATTGATGTGCCTGAGTGGAGAGGGGCCATCTGCAGCGGCCGCTACGCACAGGTGGGGAGCTCACATTTATTTGTCATGTTCAAGGAAAAAGTGTGTATTTCATCAAGTGCATTTCTCCTCAGCTGGTCAGGTTTTGTCTTACATTTAATGAAATATACTTAGATGAGAAGTATGATATCTAAACAGAAAAGGGTAGAGGTACAATTATCGTACTGTAAAAGCATTGCTGAAGGAGATAAGCAACTTCAGCTATAGTGCTTCTCCTATACTGTAACTCTTTTGTGTTGCACACATTTTTGTTTTCTATTTTTTATTGAAATAAGGCAGTAAGTAGGAGAGCTCTCATTGGGTCAATGCATAGAGGTTGTAAGGGCGGGTTTAAACTGCAGAGGCAGAGAATGCAAGTTTCAAATGCCCCCAAGTTACATCATGAAGACTTATAAACAAGGGAAAATGTTTCTTTGTTCTGCTTTAGGAGCTAATATAATGAGAAATGTTGTATTATTTGGAAGTGAAAGTACGATTTTATGGCAAACTCTAAAATATTATAGCTGAAAAAAACATGTTTCTGTGGAAACAAGCAGGAGACCCATGCAACTTTGCACAGACTCAAGGCACACAATTTATAGCATAAATCCCCTGACACAAACCTAAGGATACATTATATGCAAAATTGACTTTGCTTCCTCATAAAAACACAGCTAATGTGTTGTGTTGTGTTGTGATATATACTTTATTTCTTTCTGAGCTCAGAAAACATAGTTTTGAATATCCCAGATCTGTGATGGATCTCTGCATTGTTTTGAGCTTTTTTGCTGCATTAGCAAATCAGACATTGCTTTGACTATGTAATTTCCTTTGCAGGTAGTAAATAGACTAACTCAATCCCCAAGTTGAGAAAAACACATTAGGGCATGGACGATACGTTTTTGTCAAGACACAATCACGATACAAAAGAGTGCAATACACAGTATTTATTTAAACACACAAAATATTAAAAAATATGATAGTTGAGATTTTGTGACTTGATATTAACTAAGTAGTCAGTGTATTGCAAAACAGTAGGTCAATGGTTGAATATAACTACAATGCTGCAGAAATAATTCAAAGAAATTTTCTATGGATCCACTTTGATGATGACTGATTATGAAAAGTGGCTTAGACACAATTTGGTGTAAACAGCAGCTTTGACTGTGACATAAACCTAAAAGAACATTTAAATGTTCTTTAACTCAGCGTTTTATTCACACATTAAAGTACACATTTGCCACAATACAATACAGACTTTTGTGTGTGGACATGTAAATATAACTATATAAAAATATAAATGAGTTTGATTCCCAATAATGGAATTTTTAACGTATGCTCCACCTTTCTCTATTTCTCACCATTCTGTCCCAAAAGACAACAAGAACAGGAATAATTCATAAAGATTAAAAAAAAAAAAAAAAGCAATAGACAGAGAGAAAGTTTTTGCAAAGGTAACGTTAGTTGTTTTTGTACTTCTCTTGTTAATTTAATGAAATGTCACTTGTGCCCTTTTCCTTCTCAGCCTCTGAAACATGACCTACAAGAATCTAAAACAGAAATCCCATTATTACCTTTCATTTACGATTTCTCTCTTAACACGACACCTCCGCCTCTCTCTCAGATCTACGTTCAGATCCGAAACCCGGCCAGCCTGGTGATGCAGATGGTGAGGGACGAGTACCCGGACCGGCCCCTGACTCTAGAGGGCGCTGTGGGCAAGAAGAAACACTACCAGCAGTTCCAGCCCGTGGTGACGCTGTACAAGGGCTACACTGTGCACTGGGACCAAGCCGCACCCCAAGAGCTCATCATCTGGATCATCAACTTCAACAAGTCAGTCTCACACCAGCACCCAAAGGCCCCCGGGGACACTCAGGGGCCAGAAACATGTGTGACAATCTGGTATTTTACATAACTGTCATTTCACATTGGGTTTAAAATGTCGTTAAAATGTCCGCCCCGTTACAGAATTATAGCCAGGGTGTTGAAAGTGTTGCATCAGGCTCGGTGTCACAAGGTTTTCCCTGCTTGTCAGTGTAGAACAGAATTGTACTGTAGAATGTCAGGTTGTTGCACATTTGGTGTTTAAAGATGGGGTAGCTGATTTTCACAGTGGAAAAAACCTGAAAGAGTTCTAACTAGTTCTCAAATTCTTAACACATGGTAATATCCACATACATATTTTTTTGTCGCCAATAAGTCTTAAAATCATTTTTTACAGACAGGAAAGTGAGACTGGAAGTGAGCACTCAAATACAGCCAATCAGAGCTCTGCATTTGGCTCATGAAGAGAAATCAAATGCTTTTCATTTTAAATCAGACAGTACACAAAGTCTAATTTTTTCAACAAATAATACATAATTTACAGCATAATTTAAAGTAGAAAAGACTAAGTTTACTCATTTACAGATAGAAAATTTTGCTACTCCACCTTTAAATTAAAAGTGCACTTTTTTACTTTTTTTAGTTCTACCAACTGCTTGTCTACTAGGGCTGGGTATTGCCAAGAGACTTCTGATACAACACGTATCACGATACAGGTTCCCCGATACAATACATATCCCGATATACGTATGTACAGTATATCTCGATACCATTCCCTCACTACAATACATATCAAGCTACATTTTACTGACCAAAATGAGAAAGTGTGGAAGTTTTAAATGCAGGACTCCCTAAAATCAATATTAGGAATCTACAAGTGTCTAATGGATACAAGTGTCTAATGGATAAGTCACTTTCAGCTGAGTTTAGGTATCCTGATACGCATCCCAATACACCTCCCTGTATTGGTACGTGTATTACATTACACATCCCGATACCGGTACATTGAGTACAGCCCTATTCTCTACTATTGCTCTGCCTTGCTTCACTTTAACATTAATTATAACTACACATTAATTAGCTTTCATAAAGCATGAACACATACTGTACATTTATAATGAACTACAAAAGTACGTTTGGTGACTAATTTGCTTAAAAAATCTACCACGTATCCTCTTCCAATCCTATAAAACTCTGAATTGAGGTCTACACATCAAGAATAACTCCTGCCTTTCCAACACAATCTCTGAAGAAAACGAAAAGGCCAAAAACGTGCAGTATGCAAAAGTCAAAATGTAAAATACACACGAGTTTTGGTTGAAGCCACGTGGCAACATTTTGTTTGGGTTTAACGGGTAAGTAGCCTTCAAGTTACTAAATGGGTAAACCAGGGCTTGGGGTAGGTTGATTTACCTGTTAAACCCAAAGAAAACGTTGCATTCTGATTCTGATGAACCATTCAAGATTTTAGGTGATATTCGCATATTGTAGTTATAACTTCTATATTTAATGCAAACACAGACTCTGTCCAGCCTGTTTCCTCTATTGCTTAGCCGTTAGAATGTTCTGAGTGAGTCATAGTTGGATTTAAAATAACAATATGATTATATTCATTGAAAAACATATACATATTTTGCTAGTCTCCTGGTTATCTGTATAACTTGACCTGATGAGATCAACTGCTTGTCTATAAAAACATTAAATTACATTACACCCAAAGTAGTAACATTTCTATGGAGACCAGAAATAACCCCACCACAAAGTTAAGCACCTCATCGAATATAAGGAATAACATGTCAAACTGCTGACAGTGAAACATTTGCATATCATAATTACATATTTGTTTACAATGTTAGAGTTTAGCTGAAGTTTTCCACAATAGTGTTTGTGTCTTTGCTGCATGAAGAATGACCCGAGGCTCGCTGTGAACATTTGTTCTGGAAGTGGACTCTGTCAACCACAGAAATGATTCATAACTCTATTAATATCAAAAGAGTGCACCCTCCCACAGGCTTGCACACACACACATAAACAGCTGTGCACTGACCCAGACCACTCATAATGTGTCTGCAACTACTACAGCAGTGAGGGGAAGAGAAATACAAGAAAATAAATCTTTTTTAGGTGAAAAGTTTAAATGAGCTAAATATGTATTAATGCAGTGTAGAAATATTACACAATTCTCTAACAAATAAATTCCTATTGGAGTTAAAATTTTATTAATAATGCACAGAGGCCTTGATAAATTGCCCTCGATTTACAACAGCTACTCTGGACCGCTGCTCAATGAAATAACTTGTTAACTGGAGCCATCTAGTGTCCATAAAGTGCAATTATTTATTATTATTGTTATTAAGAAGTTATTAGTTTTTTTTTTTTTTTTTTTTTGTAGCAGTTTATAAAGAAATTTCAAAATGTTTGAAAGTTTAAAAACGTAAAAAGAGCATAATTATCATTTCCGTGCCTTTAGTATGAAATAAAAGTAGTACATTAATTGTGTTATAAACATAAAGTTTATTCCAAGCTCAATTTTCTTTTATGCTTGTTATGTGGACGACTTTTTGGAGACTAGAGGGAGCTATGGACCCCAGTTTGGAAACCATTGCTATAAAGCCTATTCATGACATAGGGAATTCCATCTACAAGTTTAGACCAATTTACACTCAAGAAACCCTCTTTTACAACCCGATCCCACATTTATTTGTCACATAATATTTTTGAGGTACTTTTGAGGATACTTTTGCTCTCTGCACAATAAGATAATAAGATTTCCTAGTGAATTATATTTTTTTAAAAACGTTGCCTAAGGCGCAAAGTCCTCGTAACAAGCTTCAGTCTCCTGCAACCCCTAACTAGAACAAACACTAGAAAGTGAACGAATAAATAAATACATAAATCTTTACTATTAGTCTCTAAGCAGCATGTTTTGGCTCAGAAAAAAAATAGACCAGGCCAATTCACCTTAAATTTCCTGAGGGCCAGTTTTTTCACAAAAAATCTATTGTACAATATCTGTTTTAATAATGTTAAAAACTACAGTTATAGCCAGTCTACATTTATATTTATATATTTATATAGAATTTCAAACCAGACAAGTACAAGCCAAGTCTGAACCAGAAGTAAGCCAGGGTCTAATCAAGCAGAATTACACTAAGAATAAAAAGAACAAGTCAGATCTAAATAGTAGCCCAGAATTAACCCTGCAAACAAGATAAAATATATTATATTTGCAATATTAGGAAGATGGGTTGGGAGGCTGAATCAGATTTTTGAAGGACCGATTAAGCTCATGAGCCTTAAGTTGAATTATGGCTGGGCGATATGGGCAAAATGCATATCTCCATATATTTTTTTCATATCTCAATATATGATATATATCTCGGTAGCTTTTAAGTGATTTTTTTTCTTTCCTAAGCCTATAGCCTGCTGATTCGAAAGTGCAAATTAAAATTTACATTGAAAAATACATTCTGGTGATGTCTTTTGCCAAGTAAATCTAAATAAAACTAATTTTTGCATAAAACAAATGCTTAATTTGACTGTAACTGTTTTTAAGCAAATTTTCTTATCATCTTCTTTACATATATCATATCTCGATATTTACGATATGAATCAGTTCATATCTAGAAAGTTTATTCCTTGACAGGCAACGTGGTTTGTTGACTGTTATTCAGTCTATCTTACAGTACTATGCGTCATTTGTTCCAGATTCTGTTATGCAATTTAAATAGGTAAAACTATGGAAGTAATACATCCATAGTAAAAGCTCATAGTCCTGATTAAGTAATTGTAGTCAAGATGAGATTTACCTCTGAGTAATCCAAGAGTCTTGTCTGATTCAAATCTAGTTGTTGACATAATGTTTTATTAGCTAAATCCTGTTTTTTTGCGCATTATTGATTTATTTTGTTGTCGTTTTTTAATAAATTATGCCATTGTGAGTTGAGGTGAAACACATTTTCAATTCACTTTTGGCCCAATGATAAAAGTAATTGAATTGTCCTGTTGTAGAGAATCAGAGAACACCTTGCACATTTTCGATTCTTGTTGTGCTTGACAGGGACGACTGGATCAACGTGGGCTGTGTTACCCCCGCGGCACCACCTTCACCATCATCTCCGACCTTCACGACCGCACCACCAAAGTCACCCGCAAGACCGCCACCTACGCCCCCACAGGCAACAAGGACAAGCTGCAGCATCCTCACCCCACCAGAGGCTACTACTACTGGGAGGAGCAGACCGGGTCAGTGGCCTTCATAACAAAAGGGTTCACACTTGTTGCTAGGTTGCTTGCTTGTTGGCAAGTGTCACCAGCTGAATACACCTCAGGGCTTAGTTGTAGCACAGCCTCTCAATCATCTAATTGAAAATACAATTAAACAAAGGCAGCAGCAACATTTGTTTTGTTGTAGAGGGGGTCTCGCATAACATGTCGAGCAAGAACTCCCTCCCCACCTCTTCTGCGTTTGTCTCATTATTTAAATGTCGTTAGCTCCCTGCAGTGAGTCTCCAATGTGTGGAATTTCTGTTTTAATTTAAAACAGGGTGGGCAATTATTTTTCCTCAAGGGTCATATTCAAATTAGATTAGTGGCAAAGGCCGGACCACAATTATTGGTATTGGTATAAAAATGTATCATTGTTCCGAGCACCTTTTTTATAAAATATGGGTATTTATCTATTATTGTGTCAATTAATTTTTAAAAACACAAGTACAAACACATGCTTTATAGCCAAGTCAATCAAATAAAAGGAATGTGTAAAGGAAAAAATGTACCTCTAGATTTGCTAAAATGCATTGAAATCTTAACCTGGCTCACCCCAGATGGATATGTGTTGAACTCCCATCTGAGTTCTCACTATACCCATTTGGAACTTTACTAGCTGAAGGTGTTCGGGGAAAGGTGGGGCGTTTAGTGAAATACGTCAGTCTACCCTGGGGCAGACTGACGGAAGCGAGGCTGCAATTTTGCGCCAACGGCACCTCCGACCACCACCAAAGATTCACACTCACACCAGATCCATACTAGGCAAGGTGGGTGAAGTGTCTTGCCTAAGGACACAGCAACGAGTTTCTTCTCTGTTCACCCCAATGTGTTACCTGAGGTTCTTCTGCTGTCTCCCATCCTAGTACTGCCGGGCCCAACCCTGCTTAGCTTCTGAGATCTGACGGGATCAGGCTTTGGCATGCTGTTATGGACATATCCCTTGTCTGTTTCATGGAAAAGCTGCTGCGTTAGCATAGTTCAGTATAATATACAGTAGTTTACTATATCAAAGTATAGTTTTAACTTTAACCAACAGACATAAAAAATACTTTAGCTGAGGAGAACCACTCAGCTCACCTAAATAAAGACAATATTAAAAACACAAAATCACTTGCACATTCACACATTCACATTTACAAGAAGAAATTACATTTGTTTATTGCACTACCTCCCGCAACTCTAGTGCTAGTGCTAGTGCTAGTGCTAGTGACTAATTTGTGTTCACGAGCCTAACAGTCTGATGGTTAAAACTTTCTTTTAGTCACTTTCTGGTTTCGTGAAAAAGATGCAGGTAACTTTCATAATATTTTACAATGTTTCTGTTCAACCCAATTTTGTTCCGAATAATACTGACTGTTATGGGGTGTGCTGGCATTTCTAGGGGTGCACCACCAAGCCCCACCCACCTACTTCTTCTTTTATTTGGATTTTATCGGTGGACTGTTCCTTTTTGTTACATCTACCGGAGATTGTATTTCCTATTATGTTCATTTTCCATTAATTCCCAAAATTATACATTTATTCAATTTCCCTGCTATCATCCTTCCTCTAGTATATTGTCTTCATTTAGGCTCTCAACACTCATAAACTATTTGCTCACCTCAAGCAATCTGAATTAGTTCTTTTTCCCAGTGAACATAAATAATAGAAAATACTTCTTATCAATATTCATTTTGTATTCAGCTTTTGATTCTATCAACTTTTGTTAAATAGATTCAGTGCACATTTTCACTCTCTTTGCAGCTTCAGGATATGTCAAGCTGACATCTAGAGCATTGACGTGATTCAACATAATAATTTCTTTTGCAGCCCTGCGATTATACCATACGTTTTAACCACAATCTTTGTTGTTGCTTGTAACTTGAGGAAATAGTTCTACTGATTGCCATATTCGACACACACGGCCACTAATAACAGTGTTTTTGTCCCACAGCCTGCTCTTCGTGAGGGTCCTGGCCCATAATCACAGGGAGGGCTTCTCCTTCTGCTCCCTCAAAGGATGTGAACGCATTAAGATTACCGCGGTCATCCCCAAAAACAGCCCGCCCAGTAACTGCATGTCCCAGGCCTACCCCCGGCACACAGAACTCCCCCTGGTGGAGCTGCCCATGCCCACAAACTGCCTGATAACAAAGTGGTAAGCAACACACAACACACACACACGATAGATACAAGACACAACATGTTTTTTTAATAGAAATGTAGCAGTGAACATAGATACAAATTAATGATATCAATTAAGTCGACAAATTAAATGTACATGTTGATGTTATTAATGCATATAGAAACCTAGCTTGTGGGTCTAGCCTAAGCTCGAAGGCAATTTTAAATGCTAATTGCAAATTGTAACAGCTTTCGGTTTAATCTCTTTATAACCTTTAATTAGCTGAAAGTACAGAGAAAAACAGATTGTATTTTGGCAGATTTTGTACTAACTTGCTATGGTATTTGATCACACTAAAACAAGAAGTACACTCCTGACAAACTGCTTAACATTATATTTTTCCTCATTACCTTACAGTTACAAGATACATAGCAGTTTAAAAATATATTTTATGTGCAAAGTGTAATTTTTGTACTAACTTAACAGTTCTGATTTCATTCTCATGTCAAATACTTGCATGTGTTTAATATTATAATAACAATCAATCAATCAATCTATCTATCTATTATCTATCTATCTATCTATCTATTTTATTATTTATCTTATCTATCTATTATCTATCTATCTATATCTATCTATCATCTATTATCATTATCAATTTTTTATAAAGAAATCTACAACATAGTTTAGAGTGAAAAACGTTTATGCTCCTTTAATTCATAAGGAGATAATTCCTCAGTCCCTTTCCTCTATGTTTATGTGATGCTTAATGAAATATTAGTGCATAAGAATAATAATAATAATAATGAGAATTGTCAAACATTGGCTACTGGTCTCTATACCAAACTAAAAATGATTTCGAGCCCGTCCCTAATGATGATTGTGATGATGATTGTGATTGTGATGGTAATGATTATAATTATTGTGATGGCAATGATAATGATGATGACTGTGATGATGGTGACAATGATGATTGTGATGATAATGATGTGATGGTAATGGGTGATGATAAGATTGTGATGATGGTGATAATTGTGATGTTGATGATGATGCAATGATTATGATGATGGTGTAGATGGTGATGATTGTGATGTTGACAATGATTGTGATGATGATGATGATCATGATGTTGATGATTATGATGATTGTTATGATAATGATGGCGATGATGATGATTGTGATGATTGTAATGATGACAATGAGTGTGGTTATTATGATGTTGATAATGATTATCATGATTATTATGATTGTGAGGATGTTGATTGGGATGATGATTATGATGTTGATACTGATTGTGATGATGATGTGAACAATGGCGGTGTGATAATGATGATGATTGTGATTATGATGATAATAATGATGATGACAGTGATGATGATAATTGTGATGATGAGATGATTATGGTTATTATGATGTAGATAAAGATTATCATGATGATTATGATTGTGAGGATGTTGATTGGGATGATGATTATGATTATGATTGTGATTATGTTGATTGGATGATGATTATGATGTTGATACTGATTGTGATGATGATGTGAATGGTGGTAATAATGATGATATTGTGATATGATATTATGATTGTGATGATGACGATGATTGTGATGATGATGATGATTGTGATATGATTATTATGATTGTGATGATAATAATTGTGATGATGATGATGATGTGATAATGATGTGAACAGTGATAATGATTTAAATGAGTATGATGAGGATGATGCTGATAATGATTGTGATGATGATAATGATTGTGATTATGATGATAATAATGATGATGACAGTGATGATGATAATTGTGATATGATTATTATGATGGTGATGATGACGATGATTGTGATGATGATTGTGATAATGATGACTGTGATAATGATGTGAACAGTGATAATGATTATAATGATTATGATGAGGATGAAGCTGATAATGATTGTGATGATGACGTCCGCCCTGTGTCCGCAGCCCTCTTCTGACCACTTCCTGGAGGTGCGCCTGGAGTCTTACAACACACGCTTCTTCCACATCAAGGATGATTTTGCCTTCACTGAGGTCAGTTCTGTTTCATAGTAACAGCGTTGGCAGTGTTCTCAAGGATGAAAATGTAAATGAGGCCCTTTTGCAGCAAGTGTTTGAATACATTTTGGACATGCTCAGAATGTTCAAAAATTCTTGGCATCCCATTAAAAATAAGATAATTCTACCCTTTGATTGAAACTTTGCCAAATCCGTACAGCTTTGAATGTGGCATTTCAACTTGGAGCCACACAATGAAGACAAGGAACATTAAAAGATAATGAATGATAGCAATGTATATAATTAACATCAATAGATTAGGGCTTAAAGCCTGGTAGAAAAGACGATCAGTGCAGGAGATGCAGAAATCTTTCACCAGCCTAGACACAATAAAAACCTGAAAAGAAGACGTTACATTTTGCAAATGTGGAGCTGAGATCGAAGCGGGTTGTTAAAGCCAAGCTGCTGGATGGAGCTAAATTAAAACAATTGCATTAAGTGGTAATAGGCAGAGCTAAAATAACACAGTAGAGTGGTAATTGTTGGATGAGCAGATAAGGCAGAAGCACTAGTTTTCTAGACTGAAATTTCATTATACGTACGAATTTAAATGTAAATCTTATATTTATTTATTTATTTATTTATATATTATAGAGCAAGAAAAAGCAATATGTTGCATGTGACTTATAATAAACAACTAATAATCTAATTTTATGAACTTGCTTTCACTGTACAAACACACAAGAACATACAGAAAGACTTTCTACAATAAGAACAATGTTGTTATTGACCCAAAATTACAAATAATAAAAAAAGGATGAATATTAAATAATTCTGACTTTCATCTGGAAGTCTTCTATCCCCATAGTGTTATAAATGTATTCTATAGATCTGAATTGTAAGTAAAAAATGATATCTTGACTAGCCAACAAATAAAAAAATTAATACTAATTGCAATAATGTGTTTTATTTTGTGTATTATAATGTGAAATATTCCTAAGGCAGTAATTAGTATTAGTAATTACAAATTTACCACCCAGATTACATTTGCTGTAGTCTGTTCCTTTTATCATTTAGCCCATCTTCTAAAAAATTACTGAAATGTAATAACTATTTTATAACAACACATTATATAACAAATTCCTGAGAAGTAAAGATATAGAAATAGATGGAAAGTGCTGATGCGTGGTCTGACTTTTCTGTGCTGCTGCTCAGGTGAACGGGAAGAAGTGGTACCAGGCGGAGGACGGCGTGCAGGTGACAGTGGTGGGCGGCCATGATGGGAAGGTGGTGGAGAGCACAGGCTTCAAAGTGTCCGTCCTCCAGGGCATCCCCGCCAGATTCACAACTACATCAACCAGCTGCCAGACAGGTGAGGCCAGGAATAGATCCTCCTTCGAACTGGTTTAACTTTACTCCACAACTAGGGTTTTTAAGTCTTTTAGCTTTGTTGAAATAATATGTTACATTATTATAATAAAAACAGTACATACTTGAAACTACAATAACAAAGCAAGCTTAAAAAATGTGTTCACCTTGTTCATTTAAAGACTTGGTTTGAAGTGTTTTCTTCTGTTCACATGGGTATACAGTCTTATGATATACAGAATATTACTGCCAATATTTAACTGTTGCAAGACCTTTTATTGGATCTAGACAGTGGTGCTGTGAAAAGAAGTAATCGAATATACATTTTCTACCCAAAAAGTCAAAATTTATTAAAATTATGTTTATTATGTTTGAATGTCACTATTTCTAGCTTCCTAAACTTTCTGTTTTTTTACTCTCAGCTCGATTGTCCTGATGACCACTAAGGGTCGCTCAGTGACCCGGGGCCCCTGGACCAAAGTTCTGCACACCCTGGGGGCCGACCCCTCCATCAAACTCCGAGGTATGTGCTCTGTCAGTCAGCAGGTGGTGCTGCAGTCACACACATAGTGTAGCTTTGGAGGTAAACTAGCAGTGTACTGTATAGTCATGTGTTGCTATGTGTTTTTCTTCTGTCTGTCTCTTTTTGTTTGTATCACTGAATTTAACAATGTCCCAGATATATTTTCCCTCATAATATTTTCTGTAAGTGAAAACTTATCAAAGTTTAAATATGAGTTGCATGTCAAAAATCCCTAATGGCAGCAGTACATTCATAACAGCTGTATGCTTTGTTCTTCTCTTAAATGGTGTTTTTCTTTTTGCAGAGAAGTTCACCTTCATCGGGTTTAAGGGCTCCTTTGTCCCACACTGGGTTCATTGGAGACAGACTCTGAGCGGGCCAAGATCCACCAGGCTCTGCCCGTCCCTGTGTTCCACATGAAGAAGCTGTGAGCTCCAGACTAGACTTTCTTCAGTCTGAATCTGACTGGACACGACTTGTGTACAAATACATGCACAAGTACAAGTGCATGTAGAGGTACCTGTAGAAGCAGCAGAGCACTGGAGCTCCTCTGGACCAGAGCCTCATGACCCTGTGTACATAAGCTCTGTAGATAGCACATTGGAGTGTCTGTGAGGAGCAGCGCTGGGACCAAACTCTGCATGTTGACTTCAGACAGTGAGTCCGGCTCCTGCGGACCTGGCTCTGCTGTGCCATCAGGAGCGGTGTCTTCTCCTTGTACATAAGCTATCAACACTGTCTGACATTTCCCTTTATTTCCCAAATGAAGAATGCAGCTGTTATGTCTGAAAGTCCAGTGAGTGAGGCATAATATTATATTTAGATTATGATTTTTTATGCACTTCAAAGTCCTGATCCTCAGTGGTTCACACGCTTGAGTGAGGGGTTTCTATGGAAACATCCAGGAGTAAATGGCACTTAATGCAAATCTGCACAAAATACAATTCTTCTCAGCTCTGACCAGTCCAAAACATGTTGAGGGCTTTCAGCCTTTACTGTGTCAGGCTCCAGAGCATTGTTTAGTGATAATAGTGTCCAGCTGACCTTTGGGAGATATTCTGATTAGATAAAGATGACAAGTGCAAACTTCTGAGGACAGAGATAGTGCAGACATCACCGTGGGACACTTTGTGTTTCTGTGTTGTTACTGTGTGTTCTTTACATGAGACATGTGCATGTATCTGTGTCCCAGCACAGGGACAGCCCTCTCTGTCTCTGTGTCAAATGTCTGTCAGAGAAAACCCACCATTCACCAGTAGTAGCAGTTCTGAATGTGTAGAGAGATTATTTTATTTTAAAAATTCAAAGTCATTCCATTCTGAAAGCATGTCCTTCGGCTCAGAGCCGAAACAGCTGGTCTTTTTCGGAGAAGAAGCTGTACGTAGCACAACCTGATTTTGTATTTGTAATTTATTGTAAAGTTATGTGGTTGACCCTGGTGTAAATGTGCGCTATGTGCTACTTTTTCTTGATTGCTGTTGTGTAAGAGATATGACTTGTAAAGCCATTCTGTTTATGATTGTATATGTATGAAAATAAAAGAGTATTATTTCCTAATTTTTAATCAGTTACTGCTCAATAATTCAATCACAGCACACACGTAAGCCAGCAGGAGCAAAATGATGAATTCATAAAACCTCACCAATGCAGATAACAGCTTTTCATGTCTTTAATATGTAATCCATACAGGCAAAAGGAATAAGTAGAGTCCACATATTATTACTCTTATTATTATGTAAATGGCACTGCAGCTCTGGACAGAACTTACATTCTTAAGTCATGTTCAGACCCCATCTGTGCAGACTAAGCCCTGATCATTTCTCTGTTCCCAGCAAACATTTATGGCACAAACTCTACATTCTGTAGAACAAATACCTCTCACTTTAATATTTACCCTCAGGGAAAATGAACTCTAAACAAGTGTTTGAGCCGGGAAGACGTTCTGTGCCTCTGAGATGGACAGATGAACAAATCCATGAGACTTGGTCCTTTGGGTGCTGAACAATATACATACACTGTGTTGAGTACATTCTAATAAAAGATACGTTCAATCTACAGTCGTTTTCAGTGCAGTGAAATACAAAAATGCCCTTGACTACTTACATTCATTTAATTCTATTAAAAATAACCATGTACATTCAGAAAAGGTACATTTACATCCTGAGGGCTGGGAATCTGAAAAGAGCATAAGTGATGTTTTGGCTAGTGATGCACTGATCTGATATTGGCCCAGATACATGACATTTTACTGCATTGTGTATGGATTTCTTTAATTTGACATAATAAAAATTTAAAAGATATTCTGGGCATCCACCAGGATTAGGCCCAGGACATGCTGGATGTCTCTGGACTGGCCTGGGAACGTCTCGTGATTCTTCCAGAAGAGCTGGAGGAGGAAAAGGAAGTTTGGGTTTTCCTGCTCAGACTGCTGCCTCAGCGACCCAATCCCAGATAAAGCAGAAGAAAAATGAATACATGAATAGTTGTTTGCACACTAGATAAAAGTTCAATTAGACTGTATAACCCATTTCAAACTAGATAATGGAGTTTCACAAATTGTTTTAGTCCCGATTCTGGTCTCTGTTGATCACAGGTATCAGCAGATGCTTAAAAACAAGGCTGGATCGATGCATCCTTAGTTTTGGCAAATGGAAGAAAACTGTATGCAAATCCATATCTTGGACATAATTGAATTACATGTACCATGATCACTTCTTGGCCATAGATCTTACATTGCTACCAAAAGAAAAGCACTTAAACTAGAGTAAAAACAAACAAACCAAACTTTTTGGCACTGAAATCAAGATGCTTCACTTATAGACACTTTCGATTCCCAGCCCTGAATCATTCTCAAACTAACCGACAACTTGGTGTCTAATAAAACTTTACTTTGTAAAACTCTTTATAGATTATTTAAAATGTAATAAATACTATAAAAGTTTAAAGAGCCTGTACCTGACTATTTATCCAGTTGGCAAAAGAGAAAAAAAATGTTGAATTTTTTGATATTTTTCAACACAAACACGGACGTGGGAAAACATCTGCCTGAGACGATCCCAGACAGTTCATTCCTGTCATGGCGCATTATCAGGGCTGAGCAAAGAAGCCAAAGTGGATAGAAAGTTGAGACTGATGAGAACCACATGGAAACAATTGTCTGGACTAAAGTAACCAAAAGAGCCAAGTAGGCAGAGCAAACATTTTAAACTTAAAACATGTTTTTGACTTCTTGTTCCAAATCAGGTACAAGCCCTTTAAAGAGGAAGTTTGCTGTGTGTGCCTCCAGTGTGGCGCCTCATGATGCAGAGAACCAAAGACACAAATGAGTATTGGCCTCATGATGCCTTAAAACAAAGAATAGGTTGTATTCACAATTCAAAATCACTGTTTTTGTGCTTTATTGGTGTGACCATGTCACAAAATTCTACAGGTCAATCATATTTAAAGTGGGTGGAAGACTGCTAACATCAACAGCTTAAATCCGTTTTGTTTTGTTTTTTATTGTAATACAAAAGATTAAAGGGTTCAGTCATTTATTCAGATTTCAAAGTACATTTTTATGAAAGGTGGGGTAAATGAATTTCATGGGTTGTTTCATTAAAGATGCTGTAGCTGATTTTCACAGTACAAACACAATATAGGTTTTAAATCTGACAACTTTCTCTCATGAATCCTTTGACACGTGTTTAATATTGATGTATTCATTTTGGTTGCAAATACAGCTTGAAAACATCTTTTTATGAACAGCAAAGTGAAACTGAACAAAAACTATCGCGCTTCGTTAACGTGCTAATTTTACCAGCCCTCCTTCTTAGCTTTCACAAATCCATCTACACATATAGCTTTGTACAGACAGAAAAGTGAAAGTGAAACTAAAGTGGACCACATAAGCACAGCCAATCTGAGCATTGCTTTCTGCTATCAATAACAATTAAATTGATTTATTATTTGATTGAGTCAGAACACAGCTATCTGATTTTGTCTGCTGCAATTACATCATACTTAATAGTGGAAGAGAGAAAGTTTATTAATTTACAACTAAAACAATTAGGTACCCGACCTTTAACAGGAAAAACTGACCTTATGACACAAACAAACCTATTGTATAAACCATCTTTATGTATATTATCATTTATTTTTGCGTCGCAGTTCAATCCTGGCACATTCACCACAAAAGCAGACTGGAAATTATTATTGCTTCAAAGTAAAAGTGGGTCATACCTTCTCTGTGTTTTAAGGCATCACTGGGAGGAATAATTACGTTTCTCTGCACTGTATTGTATCTTCTGCTATGGCTGCTAATGTGAATGTCTTAAGGCATACAATTGGCACTGGAGCTGTGGATGTTAGGAGCCTTATCCGTTATGTTCACCAGTTGAGTTTCTGCCCTGTCTGCAAAACGTCTGGAAACATGACATTCATTCATCAAGATGTACAGAAGGATGGAGTAAACATGAAAAATATAGAATCGCGTGTGTTCAGTTTCTAAAAAAGATTCTAGTACATCCAACTAGATAAATAAAGGTGACTTTGTATACATTGTACCAGATAGGAGAACTAATCATTGATGCTGGCTACTACAGCTGCTGACCACATTATAGTCATGGTTCTGTACTGAGCAGGGCCCCAAACCTTAAGTGTAAACAACAGTATATAAACTCAGCTCATTACTCCCAAATACGCTCTTTTTGACATTCAGATGTTTGTATTTTATTGAGGTGTAAGTGTAAGTTTTCTGGTGAAGGGTTGTCTTCAGAGAGATGCTTTTACTGTCTGGAACATTGCACAGTATGACTTTAAAAACACTCTACCTGAAATGTAACTTTTTTGCAGCAGCAGTCCACATGATTGATCTTTTAATGATGCAGACATGTTCAAACTGTGGCCCAGGGACCAAATGCAGTCCTTGGAAAAACTTATTGAACCTCAGTCTTCCTGCTAAATTGGCCTAGATTACAAAAAATAAGCTATCATAGTCAAATAACAAATATTTTTATGTTTTATTTATTAAAGGTGTCTTGTGTAACTGCTAGCTCCATAGAAACATGTCAACAGTAGATCTGTGGAGAGGCTGTCTTGCTCACAGTAAGACTACAGCTTTTCAGCACAAAAAACATCTAGAATTTTATAAAAATGCAAAAGAAGCCATACTGTGGAACATTCTTGACATAGCAAAACATCTCTGTTAAACTCTCACCAGACAAGTTACTGACACTTTAAGTTACTTTTATGTGCTGTTGAAGCCAAGTATTAAAGGAGACCTATTGTGTTTTTCCATATATTTAGTAATAAATGATTTATATTTTTGCTCACTGGAAAACACAAAATTGATCTAAAACTGTGTAGAAGAGTCACAACTTCTGTTTAAAACTACAGAACTGAAGCCTTGTTTTGTAAATGTAACTGTAACATGCAGCAGATTATAATTTGTGAACATTTCTGTGTTTGTAGGAAAGTAACTATGTGATCATATTTGAACCTACATGCTTTATTTGTTTAGTATTTGCAAGTAAATACAGACAAGTGGGCGGGGATAGTTGGTGGGTGAATACAAATTATTTGAGCACCGCATTTTCACGTTGCAAAAATTGATTTTCTTTTGCAACAGATTTCAAGCTTAGCTGTAGTTAGACATTATATTATTTTGCAGTTATATCTATTTTGAGATTGTCTCTAAGACAGACAAGCTAACGAACAAACTATGTTAGTTACGTTAATGAAGAAAAGTGGGCGGAGCAGAATAAGACGAATAGTGTAGGTCCATTAAGAAAACAGAAAAATACTCTGATTTCAAGACTGTTTGACTCCTCTTGCAATGTAGCTGCATCACAAAATACACTGCAAAACATTAATTTCAGTTGGTTCTAGGATTTAACCTTCTTTTGAAGCATTTTGACTAATTTAACCTTGATTTATTGTAGAGACCTAGATTATTTTCCTGTTTCAAAATTCTGAATTTAAGTCATTTTAAGCAAGTCTAGAATTATAGTTTTTGCAGTGTAGGGTGACTCAAACTTGCATGAATCAATTCAAATACAACAACTCAGAAAAGTGCAATAGGTCTCCTTTAATGTTATATTATTTTGGACTGTGCGAAGTGTAGTGAATATATCATTATAGTATTGCTCTTTGTTCTGTGTGGCAAACCAGACTCCTCCTAATCTTCCAAAGTCCCCCCTTACAGTGAGACCGGGCCCTGCCTTCAGTCCAGCGCGCCGGTCCCTCAGGTCCTCATGGTGGCGATGGGGACCACGATGACCAGCAGAAGAGTGCAGGTGGCAGCAGCGATCAGAGCACCCAGCTTACAGACCCGCGCCCTCCGGAGGTCCGCTGTTTCCTCCGCAGCAGCGAGTCGAAGCCCGGGGTGTACACGTCCTCCAGCCAGTATTCCAGGTGGGCCGGGTCCAGAGCTGTCCCGCCCTGCAGTCACACACACACACATGCTTCACATCAGTATGTCAGTGTGCACCTTGTGGAGTTGGGGTTTAAGCTCCAGTATATTTAGGTAATCAACCTCACATGTCAATTTTAGGGGAGAGCGGAGGTGGTTGTCACACTTTTTACATTGGTTTGAATTTCTCAAAAACAGCAAATCTCACATGAACCATTTTAACACCAGAGAAAAGTTCAAAGTCTTGGGTAACTAATGAATCCACCTGCTATTCTCTGTCTTATTCTGATCAAAAGGTATTGATCATTAAATGTTAAATGTTCAACTGTAACAACCAACCCCAAGTCAGGGGTTATCACACCTCATGGGGTTGGTTGTCACAATGTTATGTCCATGGGAGACCGATGACAAATGTGTCTTGTTTTTAGTTTGATTTTTTGATGTTTGATTTCATGTTGATTTAAGAATGTTTCACATTTTCTGAATCAGGAGACGTTACATTACAAGAAAAAGGCAATTGGAAATTTAAAAAATGCTTTTTGGCAAGATTCTAATGATATTGTAAAACTATATTTTTATGTGAATTAGTGATCAACAACTTTTGAACAGAATAAGCTACATGACAATAATTAGATTTATTTCTTAGTTGAAACTTTACCCTGATTTTTTGCATTGAATTGGAATATTTAAAATACAGTATTCTCTGGCTTTTGTAAAAGTGTGACAACCAACCCCGCTCTGGCCGTGCAGGCTGTTCTAGATATAATCATATGTGACAACCAACCCCTACTTGACTTTTTTATTCTCACCTCAGCTTTCTTCTATTTTTAAACCCAGCACAGAAAAAAATAGTTCTAATTGTCACTCTGACTCTCCTCTTTGTAAAGTCAATGGTTTCAAACTTTCAACACAATTTTTGGGAAAATATTTTTTCTCAACATCTGAAAATTTTCAGATGAACTTTTTGCTATTAATATTTTTGATGTCGTCTTATCACATTCTTACTTTTTTTCTCCCCTACCATAAAAACTTCCTTTAATCTATTCTATGTAGTTTGTTCATATCAAAAAGCATCTGTAGTGTAGGCTGTCAGACTGCATTTACTTCATTTGTGTTAATTAGCTTTTGTGTGAACTTGGACAGTTGTTGTCTTTTGAGCAAACATTAGGTTCAATGCATAGTCAGATCATAAAGGTTTTTAAAAAGTTTGGATCGTTCCCTTAGTTGACTAAATGATTGGGAAAGAAGGTCAATTTTTTTTTTTTTTTTTTTTTTTCTAGATGAAAGTGGAACTCGTGAGACAAACCTAATAGGTCATTTCCTAAAACATGTTAATCTCATCTACAGACCTCACAGACCAGGGGTGTCAAACTCAGGTCAAATGTGACCCCCAAGATGATTTCATGTGGCCCCCGGGATGATATTGACAGTGGTCACCTAATAAAAGCACTCAACAATTTGAACTACAGGTCCCAGAACACACTGCAGCCCAGTGCTGATGCGAGGAGCCACATAGGCCAGAATGGATAACAAGCCTATAGAACAGAGGTGTCCAAACCTTTGTCATTGAGGGTCGCTTTTAAAAATATATATATTTAGAGGGTCAAAAGAAATGGAAATGAAGAGAATCCTTACAAAAAATGTGGTTTTGATGAGCCACAACACCTTCGATATGGCGCTGGACATTCATTTTAGGCTTGTGTAACAACAAGTGGTTATTTAGTATATGATAACAATTTGACAGTAAAGATTATTATTATTATTTTCGATTTGAGCCAATTTAGAGCTGCATTTGACCCTCGAGGCTAAAATAGCGGCTAACAATAAACTTCCACTTCATGACATTACAAGAAGGAACATAATATTTCATTTGGCAACTTTAGGCTTTAAGAATCCTGGATTTCTTAAATATTTGTGAAATGACCAAAATGGGATGTTTTGGTGAAGTAACAACATTCTAAAATGGTTAAGAGCTGCTATAGTGAATTTTGCGTATAATGGAACCTTTAAAAAACGACCCTCAACCATTTGAGTTTCACTTCAGTCAGAGATTAACTTAAGACATCACAAATTTGGGACATTTAGAACAGTGTTTTCTGAGGCTCAGAAGGGAAAAAATACAAATTCAAAACCACAATTACAACTACGTTTTTGATGAGGAAACAATATATGATATACTCGAAAACATTTTTTAATGCGTGTTGTTGAAGTTCGTACATTATCACCTGGATTGTTCAAGAAATTTCACACAATGGAACATCAAAATATTTTGATATTATTAGTAGTATTTTGATGCCCAGTGCTGTCAGCAGAGGGCACTAAAGATCTATCAGAAGATGCCCTGCAGTACTCCTGACAGGAAGGTTCAAACTACATTTAAGAAAGAGCCACATAAGGAAACTTTCATCTCAGCAGGGAAACATTTAGCTTTGTTCACGCTCATACAATAATACTTGGTTGTGCCACACTGGCGACAAACGAAAGTACAATCTCCACTGACAATTTATGAAAATGTCCTTATGTAGTCTTTTTTGTGATTTCATAAATGACATAGTCTGATGAATCAGCTGGTTTCATTTCACTTTGAAGAAACCATCTGACACCACATCATTGGGCATTGTTTGCTTCACAGTAGGCGGGACATTTGTTTATTTAACCAATCATTGCTTTTTGGTCGCTTTGTCGTCCAGGAAGTAGAGCATAAACATGTGTGTCAGTGATTGTTGGCGATAGGTTGGTCCTGGCTCCTACTTCTTCTTGCTGATTGGACGACCATACTTCCTTTTTTTTGTGAACCGTCTGCAGTCCATACCTGACCTAGTAGCTTGTGTGAAATGAAAAAAGAGTGGAGGTCTCAGCTATTAACACTAGCTTTACCAATCCTTATATTAAAACAATAAGCCTTACAGAATGGCTCACCTGTAAGTCCAGAGTTTTGAGCTGCTTGGCCCTCTGCTCCGGGTGGCGGGAGTACCCCTCTGAGCTCCAGTTGGGGTGCAGGCGTGTGCTGTCCAGCCGCAGCTCAGAGTACACTGGGCTGCTCTTCACCTGGGGTTCCAGGTCTGAGTACACGGGGGCGCTCTGGAGGTGCTTCTTCATCGACGGGGTGTAGGGCTGAGAGGGGAAGTCTGTGGACCCCCTGCGGCCACGGACAGCTCGTACGGATGCTCCTGCTGCATCTGCACAACAGCACCACATTAGCTTTGAGACTTGTGTTGGTCAGCGTTTGCCAAAGTGATGACTGCAGTAGGGAAGCTTAATTTATTCAGAATATTAAGACTTCACTGCACTCACGACTCACAACAATAGGACACGACTCTTCCAAAAAAAAGTGACTAACTCCAAAATACAGATTTATGTAAATCTCATGTGTCTGTGAGTTGATTGAGTTGGCATGAGTAACCCTGTAAAAAACGACGCAGAAAGCTTAGCATGAAACTGAAATATCAATAAAATGAGGCAAACTGATCCATTTAAGCCCGGCTTATGGGTGAAATGAGTCATTTTACAGATCTTCTAACAATAACAAAATTATAAAAATGTCATCTTTTATGACTGCTCAGGGCGAAAACTGTAGCAAAGGGATACTTCTGTTATTTCAAACACTTTTTTTTGGGGTGTAAAACTGTAGAACAACCGAAATCCAGTCAGGAATAAAGGTTTGTCTGAGGCAGGTATGTTCAAACTGCAGCCAAATTACAAAAACATATTAGTTTCGTCTCTAAGTTGCATAATCCTGTTATCATAATCTAATCAACCAGTTTGATATGATGCAGTGTATGTATGCTCAGTGCCTTATTTAAGGTGGCTCATCAAAACTCAGCTAAAAGCAACACTTTTAGGAATTCACTTATTTTTCACGTATTATGAGGCCCTGTGCTCCATTTAATTTTTCAATATATGACCCTCAATAAAAAATGTGTGGACACCCGGGTCTAAGGCAATTGCTTTGTTAAAATTATTAATTGTCATAGGGACAAAAAAACTTAAGGGGACCTATTATGTAAAATGTACTTTTCTGAGTTTTTAACCATGTTACAGTAGTGTTCTCTTATCCTTGTATTTGGATTGATTCCTGCATGTTTGAGTAATCTTGTATTGTCCTGCAGCTGAAGCTTCAGTGCTAAAAAAAATCCCCATTTTCAACAACAAAAAAATGTAATTTTTTTTTAGATCTGTGGCTTATTAAATTTTACAAGGAAGAAGCAGGGCTGCAGTTTTGAACAGGAAGTCAATGAACCTGTTTCTATTTCAAAGCTGTTTTAACAAATCTTTATGTTTTTCAATGTATAAAATAAGAAATATTTATAAAAACAAAACTATTTTTATTTATAACGCGCTTTTCATACATAAAATGTAACACAAAGTGCTTTACAGTGCATTAAAAATAATCCCGCTTGCCGAATAAAAGAAATATAAAGAGCAACTCTCAACATTGAAACAGTCTGAGGGCCACATCTGACCAGGTCTGATCTAAACAAATAAACTTGATCTTAAAACACCATGAGTCAAAAATGTTCATTTGTCCATGTCACAATAATAACCTCTTATATAGTAAATGGTACTGCAGCGGTGCATTATTTATGATCTGTTTTATAGCACGAGCTCATCAAATATGCATACTTGGAGAATCACAGCTTTAATACCTGACCTGGGAGACCTGAGCAGAATAATATTGATCAAACACTTAGCTTCATCTTAAATAAAATAGAACACTTTTGCAGCAGTCAGATAAGTATTGATGGTGACTGCTGGGCTTAAACACTAAGTCAGTCAACAATCAATCAGCTGGTGATGTGGTTTACAAGAGAAGGACAAATGTCTCTGTTTCACGTCCTTCAGGAGGCAGCTTATCTGTGAGCAACAGGCTCCATTTAAAGACACGTGATTCCTGTACTCATTTAAATACTATCATTTATTTATTTTCTTCCTAAGAATGTCTGTGTCTATATTTCACATCACAGTTAACCTAGCTAATCTAAAGTTCTTTTAAGAATGTAAATACTAGTGTAAAACGTAATAACCTATTAATGAATATAAATAAAATAGCTTGATTCTAGATTAATTAAAGATTTATTTATTTAGATTATTTTCTTTGTTTCAAACTGTTTGGTCTTGTTTGAATACATTACTTCATACTTTGAGCCCAATTATTGTTTAATTGACTCAGTGCATTTGTCTTGTTTTGGTTTAAAATACTACCCTGTACGCACAAGCACTTCTGTGCAATGCTTTCATGAGTTTTCACTACATCAGTTAAACAATAAATCCTTTAGATCAGACAGTTGTGGTAAATGTTGCAGAAAACATTTAAGACTTTACATATTAGAGGAATATTTCACCAGAGACACTTGTGTTTTAAGAGACATAATTGTGTCTAAATGCTAAGCTAACAGAAGTGTCGTACATACAAAAGTTAGCATTTTTGAACGTACGCAAGCAACTGAAATTCGTGCACAGTCAATTGCCAAGAACATTTTACTTACACTATATTTGCACATTTCTTTGTCTATTCTAACCAAATTTTAGAACTGTTCAGTAATGCGTTAAACAAGTGAAATAATTACATCCTATCCAGTATCCAAATTCTGAGTATTTTTAAGCAGGTATATATATTTGTGTCTATCTCTTGAAGAGTCTGTGATTTTGTACCTGAATCTTCAGAGTTGCAAATGAGACAATAATAAAGAAGTTCAGCTCTCATCAGTAGTCGAATGCCGAGCTCTGATTGGCTCTGATTGGGTGATCCTCTCCAGTTTCACTTTGTTGATTGTATGAAGTGTTTTTTAAGATATAATTGCAAACAAAATGAATACATGTTCATTCATTTTTGTTGACCCTATTTTCTATTTTCTTAATAAATATAAATTTATATTTATGAAGAAAATAGATGGTATAATTCTGCATCTTTTACAATTGTTAATTTATGCATATATGTTAGTTCCTCTCCCCTTTGCCACTGCTCCCTCTGCAGCCATTAGGCTTAATTCTTGCACAAGATTTTGTGAACAGAAATACTAAAGCTTGAAATTTTGGCCAGGACAAATAGACTTATGATTTAGGAATTCCGGTTGTTTGAGCAATTAAATCTGCAGTTGTATAGGTCCATCCACTATTTGTGTTCATAACTCAATGAATATGTGTCCTATTGACACAAAATAACTGGCTAATAGCTTAGGAGTGAGATCATTTTGTTTTCATTTTATTAGGGCTGCAATTTGGCACCTTCATCAACAGGTGGCACCCTAACTGCCTAGTTCACCTATGCCCAGGACCAGCGCTGTGTTGATGTGCTTAGCATGTGTTGAAGGATTCAAAATAGAAAGTTGCCACATTTAAAACCTAAATTTTGTTTGCAGTGTAGAAATCAGCTACCCCACTGATAATGAACAAATACTATTTTGAAAATATGTAAAAATCATTTTTATTGAGGGGCTGAGGTTGCTTGTTTTGGTCTATTTTCCAAAATCTTAGCAAAAAAATCTTCTAAAAATCTGGCAACCCTGTTTGTAACTGAAAGGACACTCTTGGGACGACACGGAGGAGTGAGCTGAACCATCATCCATGATTATAAATAAACCACATATCTGAGCTCCGATAACTTAAGGAAACTAATGATCTTGACTATTTTTCACATGGATACAAACTTCCACAACAATTACAACCTGTATTTGTGGTTTTCTAATCTACTGTAATCTTCAGCAGACAAGTCCACTTAGCTAAACAAGCCTCCTCTGCTCCTGTAGGCTGCACAGATGAGTTATAGGTGCTGCTCATTATTTTGTTGACAGCAGCGAGGAGGTCGCTCTTTCCCGCTCCATTGAGTACTCTCTACAAAGGTCATGTCACAGCTGTGTTACAGAGCACCCCCACACTCCGCCATTTACACTGCCATTAATGAGAGCAACAACACCCAGTCATCACAGTGCACAGACCGCACCCCACGCAGCCACAAAAGACACTCGCAACTAACTGCTTCAACGGCTCAAGGCAAACAGGCACTGAAAGAGAAATGAAAATAGAATCAAAAAGAAACAGTTAATAGATGTAATGCTTGTATGTTATACTAAAATAGTGCCTTTTACGTCAAAGAGACATCACCAGTCATTAAACAAAAATCGTACCAACTTTTAAAATATGTGATTGTTGCAATTATTTGAACATTTTTTTGTTACTTTAAGACACTTTAAATCAATTGCAGTAATTTTAAGCAATTTCTATCAAGTTCAGTGTGCACAGTAGCAGAGTGTCAACATCACATTATCTCTCTGGGTGGAGTTTGCATGTTCTACCTGTGCTACCGAGGGTTTTCTCCAGGTGCTCCGATATTCTCCCACCTCCAAAAACATG
This sequence comes from Mugilogobius chulae, assembly GCA_038363315.1. Taxonomy (NCBI): domain Eukaryota; kingdom Metazoa; phylum Chordata; class Actinopteri; order Gobiiformes; family Gobiidae; genus Mugilogobius; species Mugilogobius chulae. The sequence goes on from CM076398.1 coordinate 39,436,311, forward strand.
CAGGATTGTTGGGAATCGTTGTAAATTTCCCCTAGTGAATGAATGAATGAATGAATGAGAGAGTGAATGGTTGTTTGTCTTTAACCATGTGATGAGTTGGCCACTGTCCAGGGTGTCCCTTTGCCTGGAAAATCCAAATGATTTAAAAATATATCGTCCGGCTATGCTATCCTTCTTTGAATTTCAGTGGTTGTGATTGACAGATTAATAGCAATCAAGAACGCACATTGTCTCCGTGTGAAAACCAACATGGCTGCTTGTGACGAAAAAAATATACAGAAAAAAAAGTTTCAAAGCCTGACTTGGAAACTAATCCATGCATTTGTCTCTAGTAGGCCTGCTCACCAGCCTACCCATACTGAAGCTGGACTCAGAACCTGGTCGGACTATGATCCATTCCTGGCTGGTGGCTCAGTGTCAGATGACTATTAACCATGGACTCTGGCCTCCTGCTGGTGCCAGAGTTCAAGGACTAAACCATGGGATCTGGCCTCCTGCTGGTGCCAGAGTCAGGACTAAACATGGATCAGGCCTCCTGCTGGTGCCAGAGTCAGGACTAAACATGGACAGATCGGCCTCCTGCTGGTGCCAGAGTCAGACAAACATGGTCCAGAGTCAGGACTAAACATGGACAGGCCTCCTGCTGGTGCCAGAGTCAGGACTAAACATGGACCGGCCTCCTGCTGGTGCCAGAGTCAGGACTAACATGACAGTCGCTGGAGACAGCAGACTAAACATGGACAGGCCTCCTGCTGGTGCCAGAGTCAGACTAACATGGACCGGCCTCCTGCTGGTGCCAGAGTCAGGACTAAACATGGACCGGCCTCCTGCTGGTGCCAGAGTCAGGACTAAACATGGACGCTCTGCCAGAGTCAGATAAACAACGGTCCTGCTGGTGCAGAGTCAGGACTAAACATGGACAGATTGTTTTATGCAGCTCAGATTTCATTTTAGTATAAGGCACCATTTTGAGGTAAGAGATCTAAGTAAGAGTAAGAGATCTAAGTAACTAGAAATATCTAAACTTATGATCCACAAATGTCTTAAAAAAGTGATTATGAAAGAAATGTCTAAAATAGAAGATTGCCTCCACAACTTTATCAAATGAAGTCCTTTCAGCTGACAATTTCTATTAGTTTTGTATATTTTCACTAACTGAGAAGACACTGAACTTTTTGTCAGTTTTAGTTTAGTGGAACAGACCAAGTTATAATCTAACTCGCTTCAGCTTCTTTTTAAACTAAAGATATTCTATATTGACGTCACACGAACCCTGCATCCCACAAATCCAGCCCCTTCACGTTCAAAACAGCGGAACCTTGTAATCTCTAACCCCCGCACACGGCACAAAATAGCATCTACAGCGTCACCGCATCACCCTCGCTTACTCTCCTTTCAATTTCACCTGCAAAGAGGGGAAAATGCTTAAGCCAGGCCACTGTTTGCTATGAAGGATATTGCTGTCGGTTATTTTTAGCCCTCTCTACGCGTTGTAAGGTTACGACAAAATTGCACGGATCAGATGGAGAGTTAGTTCTAAGCTGCTGCAGACTTTGTGCGAATCGCCGATGTGGATCAACTTGACCTCGAGCAAATAGGAAAATGGAGAGTCTAAGGTTACAGAAAAAGGAGCGTAAAGTAAATTGGGCTGGCAGTGTCTCCAGTGGCGGAGTTAATAACAGCGATATAAATCAATGTTTTGACATAAGATGGGTATAAATGTTAATTAGATAACTGAACGTGATTGGACGCAAATGGAGCTCAGCAGTGACGTCCCGCAGCTTGATTTTGGAAGTTAAAATTCATTCATTTTCCCCATAGGGATTAAAATTACATGTTTGGAAGGAGGGCTAATCACCTCTGTGGTAATTAATAGCCTACAATTATATTATATTAGGCTGAAACTTCTGAAAGTTGTTGTAATGTATACTGTTTTTTGTGTAGTTAGTATCAAATAAATTATAGTATAGAATGTCAATCAGTAATTTACATTTTATATTTAGTTTTTTTTAGAACGTAACTCATCTAAAAGAAATATAAGCTACACTGACTTCCTGTACAGATCTGATAAGCCCCGCCTCTTTCTTGTAAAATAGAACTATAACAAGATTTTAAATGTTTTTTTTGGAAAGTGACATGACAGTTTTGAACCTGACATGTTTTACTCGAAATCTGATGTTTTAGAGCAAACGCAAATAAGTAGGTGGAGATAGGTGGTAGGTGAAAACTGGATTTTTCAGCTGCAGGATAATACAAGGTTATTCACAAATGCATAGAAGCAAGTTTTATTATAAATTGTATCAGAATTTGTGCATTAAGCCAATTCAAAGACTTTATTAAACAGGAAAAATGAGTTTATAAAGGGAGATTGCTGGGCAGTTCTGTGACAAATTTGACTAATATTTGTCTGATAATTAAACACACTTGAAAAAAAATGAGAAAACAAGCAGACTATGTGTGTCTAGAATTAGTAATTTTACTTGTTGAGTAGAGCTTTAGAATTAGTTTGGAATCCTGAACAAGTTATAATAGTCTATATAAATAAAAATAAAAAAACATTGTTGTCTTTTTTTTTTTTTTTTTTTTTTTTGTTTGAATAACATATAAATATCTATTTTTTCTTGTGTTCTTGGAATAATAACTAAATTTACTTGTTCTTCTTTATCATCAAACCTGCTCAAATCACGTTAAACACAACGTCATTCAACCAATTTTAAACTGATTACAAAATTTAAGGTTGTTGTTAAATTAGAACACAGAGTTGAACACATTTATGTTGAAGAGACAGAATATCGTCCAAATATTGTGATCGAGATTCGCCACATTTTTGTCAATATCGCCCAGGCCTAATCCAAACACAACTGTGAACAAACTAATGATGAAAGAACACGCTGCGGCTAGGCTAGTTCCGATTTGAAAATAAATGTGGATACTTTGATCTCGCCCTGTTTATTCCCATAGAAAATGAGCAGAAACGTCCTATGACACAAAGCGGACAACAAGTTACAGCCAGATAACCATTTGCAGCATGTTAAGATCTTCACATACGAGGTCAATATTAAAGAAAACCCATGTACATAAAATGTGCTGTTTGTGACTCAAAGCTAATGCTAACCAATATTTAATATTTTATTAGTGTTAAACTAACTCAACAAACTGAACTACCTCTTTACAAAGACAATCAATGTATTTTTATCAAATTGTTTACTTTACCTTTAAGTTGAGTTTGGGTTTTTTTGCTAGCTTTTAGCATTGCACCAAAAACGTGCACTTTTATAAACACATCATAGGCTTTCGACTCGTATGTGAAGGTCTGAACTTGCTGATAATCTAGTTAAATCTGCTCTGCTTTGTGATTTTTAAATATTGATTGATTTTAGCGCATACTGGCAAATTCCCCATAAGAAATTAATGGAACCATCCACAAGTATTATGCAAATCGGAACTAGCCTAGCTGCAGAGTGAAAAGGGACTATTGTTATGTCTAAAACCTCACAAAGTGGATTTTTACACCATATGTTTAATCCAGATTTCTCAATTCCTTTTTCAAATGTGTTTTTAAAGCTTCTTTAAACTAAATAGCCTACTAGATGTTTTTGTCATTTCGTTGTATATCTAATTTTCTCCAGAGACTGTATTGCTTTAAACTCACATGTTTGTGAGAAAACAGAATTGTGGGTTTAGTAACCAATTTATGTAAAAGTCACATTTCTGAATTTTTATCTCAAAGTTGTATTTGGATTGATTCATGCATGTTTGAATAATCTTGTATACTGCAGCTGATGCTTCAGTGCTCGAAAATCCCTGTTTACACCTACCACCTATCCCAGACTCGTTTACTTTGTATTTACTTGCAATTACTGGAAAATCATTGTTTGATTAAATTCTGTAGAGCTCATCATGGTCATGTAGCCACTTTTCAATGACACAAAATAGTTTAACATTGGCTGCGAATAGAACTTAGTTCTGAAGTTTTAAACAGAAGTCATTGCATTTATGTTAATACTTCAAAGCCGTATTATATACTTTTAGTGTTTTACAAGGAAACAGTCTGAATTATTGCCCTGCGTATGTAAAGGCTTTTTATAAATACGTGGAAAAAACATAATTTGGTGTAAATGATCAAAATCAGCATAAGCCAGAACTTATCAACCATAGTTTGATGTGAATTCTGAACAATTGGCATCACTCATGTTCAGTTCATTTCTAGATTTAATTAAGTATTGGCAAAACATACATTTTTGTAGGATCACCTCTCCACAGATCTAACTTTTTATTGTGTCAACTGTTGTTCATATCGATACAGTTCAATGTCATACTGTGAAACAATCCAAGCAACATCTCCACGGAGACGATCAGAAAAGTGCATTTGAGTGTGTGGATATGACACGGTGACGTCAGAGTGACATGTGGCGGCTCGCTGACTCACAGCAGAATGACTGTGTACACATTTGTCTCCAACTTCTGACAAAATCAAACAAACATGTCTGTCTTGAACAAGGCTGCCGCTGTTCAGCTCCATCAATCTTTCACTTTCACTTTTTATACTTTTTTACTCATCTCTCTTGCTCAAATAGGAAGCTTGTTTGACAATAGTAACTGATTTATTTTAGAATATATGATTTGTTTCACTTGTTTGTCTTTGCACTTCATCAGCTTTCATAGTGACTCATTAGGAGTAAACTAAGCTCTCTAAATCACAACACTAAATCATCTTTTTCACTTTATACAGAATTAATGAGTCTATTACACACTTTTTTATTTATGGTTTATAATTGTTTCCTCATTCAAAACACATCTGGGGTTGTTTCGTTTCAGACAAATTTGATTACACACAAATCAGGTTTCCTCACTCAAACTAAAAACACCCTGTTCTGCGATGTGATGTCATTAGGTGGCAACAAAAGAAGTACTCCAATGTGTTTTTAAAACTTCACGCACCTTCATAAGAATCACTTGGATATATTCTGATTTTTAAGATATTGTTTTTTTTTCATCTGTTTGTCTGCCTCTTTTTCATTGGCAACACACTTCCTGTTTATCTGTGTTAAGGTAGCTAAGCTAACATGCTAGCTTGTCTGTCTTGCGGTCCATCTCAATAGATGTAAAGAAACCCAGCAACAGAATTCTACACACTTAAACAAAGCTGAACAGGAGGGGAATTGCCAAGAAAATGGGCGGGGCAGAATAAGGTGAATGTCATGTCTGTTGATTAAAGATATTTTTGTTTTGTCTTTTAAAACATGCTCATGAGGATCTTCAATTTGGCATTTTTTGTATTAGAAAATGTGAAAAGCATACATGACTCACAGTATGCTTCAAATGGCACAGCGGATGATTGTCTAACTCATGAAATGTATTAGATGATTAACCCTAGCATCAAATCATTAATTAACATTAGCAAAAAGATATTAAAGATTTTATAACATTAGCGCTCTGGCCTCAAAGCAAGAAGGTCTTAGTTCGACCCCGGTGCCTTTCTATGTGGAGTTTGCATATTCTCCCCAAGTCTGCTTAAGTCTCCTCCGGGCGTCTCCCCTACCACTAAAACATGTCCAGTTGTGCTTCTCTTCTTTCCCAGGACTCAGGTGGAAATTAGCTGTAAAAAGCTAGAATCTGGTACAAGCATCTCTGACATTGTGTAACTACACTTTGTCCTAATCAACATCTCAGCTACTGACTAAAAACGATCTTACCTGAGATGCTTTCAGAGATCTACTGTATCTATGACATCATAGATAAGGACAATCAGAACTTTGTTTTCTAAGGGTCAGAACCAGGAGTGGAACAAAAAATATCTCACATACAAAACTTCAGCTGTGTTTTTTAATGAGGAAACGGTGTTAGAACACTAACTGTATTAGAACCATTTCCATTGTGTGGTTCCAACACGGTTTGAGGAACTTAACACAGTCAAAGCAGACTAAGCTTAAATAATCTAATAAGTCTTTTCTGACTGTGAGACAAATAATTGTAAAAAAAAAAAAAAAAATCTTGTGCTTAGGCTGGCACCAACTAATCTTTTTTATTTTTTCAGATTGATTTATCTCAATTTTGGAAACACAATAAAAAGGGCTTTTTTGTAATGATCTCTGAAACATAAACTAAACAGGCTTCTAATGCCATTTATTTACACATTTTTACTTATTTTACTTTACGTCCAATTCAAAAGCACACGTATACTAAATTGCCATGACTGGATCTCTCGATCTTTTGATTAAATGCTCACCTGCTTGTGGTTGCCATTTTTTTTTTTTTACATGTTTGAATTGAAAGACTAAAAACCTTCTAGTATGCATCAAGACTTTACATGAAAGAATTAAGACTTAGTGACCTCTTAATTCAAAAACTAGCTCTTACCACTATTTTGGTAGTTACTAGTATTACAATAAGTTCATTATTAAGAATAGTTTTGTTCATGCTTTATGTGTAAGGCTGATTAAAGTGTCTGCATCAGTGGTCAGTGTGGCTGAGCACAATTTGCTTTGCTCTAGCCAAGATGTTGTAAAAACCACCACAGATCATGAGAAAATTTGTTTTTTTCTAATGTAGGTTGAGCATAACTCTATCGTTGTTGTTAATGTGTGTTACCGTGATTTCAAAACTCACTCACTTAGTATGAACCTATGAGAAGAATGAACAATTGGAAGACTATGTTCCCAAAAATCTCAATGTTTTACTTATATATTTTTACCGAAGTGCCAGTGTTTTGTGTGTGGGTGACATAGAGTAAGGAGCAGTAGTTAAGGTAAGTGTTTGTGTGTGGCTCACCTCTCTGTGTGCGCGGGGCCGCTCAGTGCAGTAGGCCGTGGTGCTCCAGTCGGGGGCCGGCTCTTGGTTGAGCGAGCGAGACGACCTCATCAGACTGTTCTTCAGGGCCCTCACCCCCAGGCTCTCCCCAGGGCTGCCCCATGCCCCTGAGCACTACTCCAGTCCACTAAAGGACGAGAGTGTCCAGTGCTGTGCTGCTTATTACTGTGTCCAATGGAGTGTCCGCCAGTGTGTCCTCCTGTGTGTCCAACAGAGTGTCCACCACTGTGCCCACCAGTGTGTCCAGCACTGTGTCCGCCAGTGTGTCCTCCAGTGTGTCCACCAGTGTGTCCTCCAGTGTGTCCACCAGTGTGTCCTCCAGTGTGTCCACCAGTATGTCCTCCGCTGTGTCCCGTGTCCACCAGTATGTCCTCCGCTGTGTCCACCAGTGTGTCCCACCAGTATGTCCAACAGAGTGTCCACTAGTGTGTCCACTGAAATGGACTGTTGAGTGTCCCGATTTATGTCCATTTGAGTGTGTCCATCTGAGGGTCCATTTGAAATGTGTCCATTTGAATGTCCAGTGGTTTGTCCAATGGGATTTCCATTTGTGTGTCCACTTGCTCTTGAGAGTCCAGTGGGTTGCACCACAGAGTGTCCGGTGTTTCCAGTGCTGTTCCCACTGGAGAGCCCATTAGAGTGAAGCGCTTGAGGCGAGGGGTGAGAGTCGGAGTGTGGGGCAGGATCAGTTTCCTCAGAGCTGTCCGGTTTGTGGACCTTGTGGTCCAGCTGGTTGAGTTTGGACAGTAGCTGTGTGATCTCAGAGCGAACACCAGACAGTGACTCGAGCTTCTTCTCTATCTCTCCGATCCTCTGCACCAGTCGGTGTACATTGGACTTGAGCTCGTCATCACTGTTGTCCAGAGAATGGAAGAGGCTGTCCAGTCTGGACTTAGCCAAACGCACTGTGCTGCGCTCAGGGGAGCTGTCGGATCTCAGAGTGAGCTGAGAAAGGGAGCCAGTGCTGTTGTAACAGGAGGACTGAACCATGTTCAGGGAGTCGCACACACTCATGTCATCTAGAAAGCGGAAGATGTCACTGATGTCATCACTGATCATTTCAGAGTCTGTGCGGCTGAAGCTCCTCAGTCTCTTGGGTTCATTGCCCTGTTCTGTCTGTGTGCCCACACTAGGGCAGATGTCAACTCTGTGGAATCCTCTGGTCACAGTCCTGCCCTCAAACCATGGAGCATCCTCTTTTCTCTCCACACACTCAGGACCATTGGTCAGTGGCATCACCTCCTGTCCTTTGAAATCGCTGACTTTCTTGCTGAAAGCTGGAGAAGATGTAGAGAAGATGTAGGTGGTTCTCGGTCCCCGTTAATAACCGGCATGTTTCTGAGGGGTCTCTTGTTGTCACGGGCCTGGCGCTAGGTGCCGGCACATACTCAGTGTTTAAGCTGAAGCTCTTAACAGGTCGTGCTGGTCTGCCTGGTTTGGTATTGTTCTTGTGGGTGCTGTCGGGCTCTCTGTCAGAGAACCGTAGGGTGTTCACACTCTCAGACACAGTGCTGGGACCAAAGTATGTGGAGGCCTGGAGGTCATCCAGACTTTCATGCTTGGCGCGTTGCCGTTCTTCAAGTGGTGTATTGAGTCCAGGATCCATGTATGGATTGGTACAAGGCAGTTCAAAACTGTGGTTAAAGAAGACAGCAGGTCTGTGGAGCTCTCTCTGAAGGACACCCTCTGTACATTCACTGGCCTGTCTGATCACCTGCAAAAGCATCACAAGGAGACATTAGAGAATGATAACTTAGTAGCACATAAATATGTTAGTAGCACATTAACCCTGATGTTAGTAGCACATAACACCCTTGCTGTTGTTTTGTTAATGCGTTAAATGAGTAAACAAATAAAGATGTGCTCATTATTCCGCACTATAGTGTTAGGAACATGCTGACCATTGGTCCACACACCCACCTTTGGAGAGAAAGATGACATGTTGTGAAAGTCCTCTTTGAACACATTTCTCTTGTGGACACAGGAGCGCGCAGGGATGGGCTCCTGGGGGCCCGGTTGAGGCTGTGAGAGGGACTCATGCTCTGTACTTGCTTCACTATCGGCCTCCATGGGGAAGTACGTACTCTGCATCTCACAAGAGGGGCCCAGAGTTCCGGGGCCATAGAGGGGTAGAGGATGTAGTTTGTCCAGTGAAGCGGCTCTACATTTGAGGTCTTTATTGACTCGGAGCAGGAAGTTTGGCTCGGAGGCAGGGATGAAGTGGTGCAGGCTGCTTTCTGCACCTGTTTTGGGGCTGTGAGCAGAGCTGTGGAGAGAGTGAGGTGAATGGTACTCTGATCCCCCACAGAGTGATTCTTGAGAAAGGGAGCCCGAGACAACGGCAGCCTCTCTTTGGCTGGGCTCCTGCTTTGAATGAGATTAAATATGGATAAGATATCCACAGCCACCTGGACTTTTTTGGAGTGGGGGTCCGTCGAGGAGCAGCACATCCTGTCTCTGAACAGAGTGGCAGGGAAGGAGGGGTCCTGCCTGGCAGTGTGGAAGAGCAGACTGCGCAGTTTGACCAGGTGCACCAGGTCGAAGCGCGAGCACAGCCAGCGGCACAGCTCTGACTGGGAAGTACTCTGGTGTTTGGACTTGAGCTCGGATAGTATCTGTCCCAGTACTACGGGGTACTCCCCTGGGTACTCCACAGGATGCTCCATGTCTGTGGACATAAAACAGTTAATGTTACACACTGTATTTACATGATTGAAGAGATATTCATCTGTTTTGGCCAGAAGTAAACTCATTATTTTGTTACAGCTTGGTCCTTATGTATAGAGCAGTAGCTTAAAGGAAAATGCGGCCATGCAGTTTTCTGTCCAGCAGCAAAAGCTTGATTAGCAACATTACATTTACAAACACACTGTAGCTTGTCTGTGCATCAGCATCATCTCCAGAACCTTCAATAGAGCAGACGCGTGCACGTGCGCACGCGCCATCAACACAGCTTCAATCCGAGACGAGTCCACCACGAAAGAAACTCACCTGATCCGCGTCTACGGGACGACACTGCGTTCATTTGATGAGGATGCGAGCGAAAGAGCGCGCTGCTGGAGGAGACTGCGCGCACACGCGACAGCACGCGCACACTGGAGCTATTCCTTCTGCTCCCATTTATAGTCTTGTGTATCCAAGCAGCTCCAGGCAGAGGCTCTGCGGTTGTCACTGATGCGCCTTTTGGTGTGAGTCAGGTCCGCCTCCCGCTAGCTGGCCCCGGGAGTGTCCAGGCCCCCGGCTGTGTGGCCCCTCCTTGGTCTCGGTTGTGTTTCAGACAGCTGCGGCTGGAATGGACTGTGAACTGTTCTGCAAGCATGTCCAAACGGTACAGAGCGCGGTTCTACATCCGGATGTGCTCGACAGAATAAAGACAGTCACAGATCCATAATATCATCCACCGCTTCTAGGCTTTTGTCTTCAAAGTTCAGTCGTGGCGTGTTTATGGCACAATACCGTTGCGGAGGAATTGCTGGACAAACATTGTATTAAAATGTCTTCGCACTGGGCAAAAGGAGTTTGTTGTGGAGGCGGAGTGATATCCGTTCTGCAGCTCTTTGTTTCGGCTGGCTGATAGTGACGTCAACCAAACAATGCATACAGTAATACAGGTTTTATAAAATATATAATTGGAATAGTATTGGCATAAAACTGATACGTAAAATTATGATAATAATAAAAAAAAATACATAAAAATGCATACTATATCCAAAAAACCTCCCTCTGTCCTTAAATGAGGAAGCTGAGGAGATACACTACAAAAAAATAAATAAATAAAAATCAGTATAAACATGAATGAAAGTTTTTGGACGAAACAATAAAGTTGTCTTTATTTAAAGTTTGGCATGACAACAACCACATAGAAGACAGGTAGAGTGGTTGAACAATAAAAACATTACTGTATATTTGACATCAAAACAACATCAAATGCAAAACGTAAAAAATGTGGTATTTTACACATAATTCTTGCTTTGTCTCAAGAGATATGAGATGTGTGGCTACTTTTATATTAAATACTCAATAATAAACTTGTGTTTGAGAGGAGCTGATATAACTTCAACTTACAGTACACAAACAGTAGTGGACGAGAGCTTAGCACCAAATTATTTAAATGTGCAACATGTAGCTTTTTAGTGAAGAGTCTGCCACCTTTAGATATATAATTGCTTTGTTTGGACTGCTTATTATTACATTTATTCAACTACAGGTGTACAGAAAAATACTTCATCACTCTTTTGTCTCCATGGAGATAGTTTACTGCCATACTATGGAACATTTGAGGCAAAGCTTTCTCTCGAGTTAAGCAGGCTGCAGACCCAACACCACTAAAGTTACATAATGCACTTTTAAAGATCCTAAAACAAAAATGTAAACTGTTGCTACAGATTAAACTGGGGTTATTTCAGCACCATGAAAAAATACATGTAGTGGTAGTAGGGAATACCAGACAGACAAGTGTGCAAATAATATACAATAACAAGAGGAATACAAAAGAAAAAAAAAAAGTCTGTTATTATTAAATAATATACAAAACAAAATGAAAAATATGACGCTGAATTCCACAGAAGTGAAATGGGTCATATTGTAGCACCATAAAAGCGCACACTCACACTCAAGAGCCCTTTCTCTGGAGGACAGTCAACAGGTAAAACAATGCACGTTTTCATTTTAAAGGGTCCTGTATGATAAAGTAGGAATGCAAGGTTAATCGCATTTGATCTGAATTTGTCTGAAAGCAAACTGTAAAGGCTGCCAAGTGTCTTACATTTCCACAAATAACAAAAGGCATTCTGCAGAGACCTCTGCTAAGTCTGTAATTCATCACAAATTCTTTTGAAATGCTCCACTTTGGTCTATTTAAATGTGAACTTTGAACAGAATCCTATTATTAAAATTGTGTTTGTGCAATCATGATTTTGTCTGTGGATTATGCATTGAAAACAAATCAATTCAATGCGTGCGTGCTTACAAAAGTCTAAAAAGACAAGACGTATTCGAGTATGATTAGTATTTTCATTTAGTTTTTTTAACCAGCTGCTTACATATTTTTAGAGTTGTTTTGTTTGAATCACAAAACTTCTCTCTGCTCTTGACATGCTTTGACATTTTCATTTTTAACTCTTTTAAAAAAATAGAGATCAAATGATACATTTTTGGAGTTCAACACTGCAGCTTCTATTGACCTGTGGAGTTAAGTAGTTTTAATCTGGCTAAAGTTGTAACTGTGTGGTGTGATATAGTAAAAGTTCACTTTAAAACAGGGCTTTTCTGAGCACTCAATCATCATGTGCTAACGATTACTCAAACATGCAGGACTCATTCTTAATAAACTAAGTAAACTAACGAGAAGAGAAGGCATATATAACAAGGTTAAAAACGTAGAAAATTTGATTTTACACAATAGGTCTCCTTTAATATCCTATTTTCAAGACATTTGGCTGTTTGTGGAGGAATTTTAACCTGGCCAGCCATAGAGTCTGCCACCTGTTTGTGAATTCATAAATATCGGTATTTGCAATATTTATGAATTCACAAACTCAAGAGAAATCTATTTGGGCCTCCATCAGTCGCTTGGTTTACAGCCCTAACAGCCCAATCATATCGCAGCAGGGTGGTGGTGGGAGGTTAGCAAAGATGACAGCAAGTAGCATTTGAAATCAAGCAAAACAAAAATGGCATCGCCCTAATTCCTTTTTTTAAAGGGGACCTATTATGTAAAATCTATTTCTGAGATTTTAGCCATGCTACAACAGTGATCTCTCACCTACCACCTATCCCCACCCTTTCTGAGGAAAACATGTAGGGTTTAAAATGGTCATATAGCCACTTTCCAACAACATAAACTACAAATTTTAAATGTATGGCTAATTAAAGGTACATTTTACAATGAAGAGCTTATCAGCACTGCAGTTTTACACAGGAAGTCAATAGACCGCATATGCTATAGTTTTTTTCCTAAATATACAGAAAAATCACAAGGTCTCTTTAAAAAGACTGACACTTGTCCTATCCCACGTAACCATGATTTGTTGCTGTGATTGGTTAAGCACAAACTAAGAATTAGTTCACAAATGGCCCAATGTGCTTGATGTATTTCGCTAAACATCCCACCTTTGAGCAGGAAGGTTCCAGATGGATAATGTGGAAGAACTCAAATTGGAGTTTAACACTTATTCATCTGGTAAAAGCCAGGTTTGACTAAAACTAAAAAGAAAAAAGCAATGACACAGAGTTTGTCATGATACAGGACCATTACAATGACTCCATGTGTTTCACCTGAAGACACCTGCTCCATATCGACTGCTCTGACCAGAAGTAACACTTAAAATAACACTGTGTGGACTTAGCTTAAAGTCGCTGTGATGAACTGTTCAGGGCAGATGTACAGTTCTGCGCTGGGTCACATAGTGTTACTTTAAAACATGTAAAGTGCTGAAAGTGTATTTGTCAGGAGCAGGCAGCCTGGTGTGAAATGTGCACTTCTTTTCCAAAATACAGTTACAATAAACATTATGCATATGTTACAGTACTGCACTGAATCTGCCAGTAAGTTCTTGTTTTACCAAGTGCAAAATAAAAATACTAGTGGTAGAGCAGGTGTTAACTCCAGCTCTGACCAATGGTTGTTATTGTGTCATTGAGCATTACACTTGGCCACTACAGATGTGGCTCACCAGCAGCGAGTGTGGAGAGGAAATGGATTATGGAATACTGTAGCGCTTTGAGGAGCTTGTCAGGCATGTAAAGCGCAATATAAATACAAGCCATTATTATTACAATACTATTACCATTGCTATTGATACTAATGGCTTTGGTAGTTGTCCGACCCAAAAAATGCCAGGACATGTTAGAAATCAACTCAGTCTATAATATTTTCTTCTGTAGACAGCTGTGGACGAGAGCGTGAACAAACGTCAGCAATGTGCTTGAACTACAAAGCAGAACATCGTCTGAATACTTCATGGAGCTCCTCACACTCATTTTTGGTGCATAGAAAGGTTTTGAACATATTCAAGTCTTCATTTAAACTTTGAGAAATTCAAAATAAACAAGTGTCACCTTCTACAGCCTTCAATTAGAGAATTCAAATAGTGCTAAGAGTCGTAGAGTCAGAGCTGCTTTGGTCAGTCAGTGGAGAGCAGAGATTTGTTGGCGTAAAAGTCCTGGCAGGTCTGGCAGCAGCGCTGGTACCACCTCATGTCCTGGCACAGGTTCTTCTCTCGTATCACCGGCAGTACACCGCCCACTGGTCTCCCATGCACTTGTAGGTAAGAGCAGCTGTGAGCGGGACAGATGAGGACAAAAGAGAAGGCAGAACGGTCAGAAGCAGCCATGTGTAAAAATAAGAGTAGAAACACGATTTTTGACCAAGTTAAATCAATGTTCCCTTCATCAAAAGTCTTTGAGCTTCATTCACAACAACAAGGTCTCTTGCACGTATTACGTTCATAAACTAAAACACTTCTGTGCTCAAACTGTAACTTGTACCATAATGTCTTAAATGACTCCTACAAGATTTTTTTTTTTTTTTTGTGTTCATCTGTCTAAGCATCAAAACACAAAAACACACAAAGTAGTTCAGATTTTTCCTATACACTTGCAGTGTAACTGTGATGATTACCATTGTTTTGACACACACATTATTTGTTGGACAGATCAGTAACTAACAGGCGATACATTTTTCAAACAAAGGAATCAATTTATTGCCCGGACAATTCAGACAATATTCAAAATATAGATATAAGAAATATTTATTGTCTGTCCCTCTTTCAAATTTCAGTGGGCGTGATTAATTAGTCAATCAGGGACATGCATTGTCTCTCGTATAAAAACCAACATGCTGCTTACAACAAAAAAATAAATGAAAAAATACAGGGAAAATATCAAGTGAATTTGAAAAACATCGCAGATTTCTGCAGAATCAATGAGCGAAGCAAAAAACAATTTCAATGAGGTAAGTGAAATTAGATTTTGGTCTAAATGACAGACGACCAATCAACTCTTTTGTTTCGTCTGCTTCACACAAATAAACTAATCTCATTGGCCAGTGTTTTGAGTTGATAAGAAATGTGGGGGGGGGTTAATAATTAAAACAATATGATGCAGTTACAGACCTAGTCTGGGGGATGTGATGGTGTTAACGTTGACCTTCTGGTTACAGGTGTCAAGGTGACAGGGTCTGTAAGCTGGGGGTCTGGCCATCACCGGACACTCGTCACCATGGCGACCCGTCACTCGGTGCATGCACTGGACCACTCTCGACTGAAGACCCTTCCCACAGGACGATGAGCACTAGACCAGGAAACCAAAAGGGATAAAGTGAGACGTGAAATAAATCATTTTAAAAGAGCAGCCTACTGTGCTAGAAAAGTCATTTGTACAGTAAAAGTATAATAAATGAATACAAAGCGGTAGCCATGTTGCAGTAATGGCCAAAATTAGAACCATGCTGATAAAAAGGCTTAGCTCTACAGCTCTGTACTTGCACCTTGGACCAGTCTCCTGTCTTCCACTCGTAGCACTTGGAGAAGTCCTGACAGGGCTCTTGGTGAGGGGGTCGGGACAGGGGATCACAGAGGCCCTGGGGATTTGTACAGAGCACCGTCCTGCTGCGACACCCTCCCCACAGTCCGACGAACACTGCACACAGGCACCACAATCACAACAGTAAGTGTAATTTTTGTCAGAGTAAGAACAAGCCATTTTTTTGTTAATGGTCAAGTTAGAACGACATTTGTAGAAGCTTGAGAATTTAGTTTTGCTGGTTAGTAAAAGCAGAGGTAGTGCAGTAACCAAACAATGTATTTTAAGAAAACAATTGTATGACTGTAACATTTCTGTTACTTTCTCACTGTATGAAGTTTTACCAACAGTTTTATTCAAGTAAACTAAAAGTAAGCAAATGTACTTAAGTAAAAGCTACGATCAAGCACAATGGATTCTTCATACAGTATGTAACTTATGTAACCTTAAATGTAACTTATGTAGACTTAAATTTTTTTACCTTGGACCACTCCGAGGCCTCCCACACATTGAGGCAGAGGCGCCCCTCACAGGCCTGCAGCCCCGGGGGCTTGCCGCTCTGACAGTACAGATCTCTAGTGTGGATGAGGGAGCCATTCTGCAGCTGGTACACACAGCTCACCTCCCTGAGTTGGACACCCTGTCCACAGGTGACAGAGCAGGACCCCCACTCACCTGTCACCCACCTGGCATTCAAACACAGTGAATGAGATTGGAAAATTGTGTACTGCACTCCATACAAAATGTACAAGACCAATGTTTTAGACTATAATAAATTCAATTATAGTAAATAAATTCAAGTCCAGAATCAACAATAGTCGCCTCAAAGGAACAAGATTTAGATAGCAGAAATGACAATCAAACAGTGAAACAGTTATTGGTCAATATTAAACGAAAATATGTTAAACAAATCCGAACATCAGAACCAGTCTTTGATCAAAAATGCAAGAGCAGATTGTCCAACAGCAAATGGGAAAATGGATTATTGTCACAGCATCTCCTGTCCTTAGCTCCTTCTTCTCTGAAGGAGAGATTCAATCCCATGAAAGATGCAGATAGAATAAATGTATACAAGCTTGTTTTGGTTTGGCAACAGACCAACACTTTCTTACTTTTATCTTGCTTGAGAAGAGGTTTGATTAATCTAAAAATGTTAGAAATACATGTTAAAAGAACACTGGCTTTCAAACTTTTAATAACATGTACCACTTAAGATATTTTTGATTTCTCCAAGAACCAGCAGATTTAAACTTAGACTATGAAAGACCTGAATTAGAAAACTCTTAATGGTTTGAAAAGAGACTAAGGTTTAAAATAAACCATAGACCATTCTAAATAATAATTAAAGGGACTATACCCGATATTTTACAAGGAAATAACTTATTATCAATTTCCCCCAGCACAGATATTTTGTTAATGTATATCTATTCAGGTGGAAATTAGGCCTGTCTCCATCTAATAATATCTTGTTTATTCACTAAAATCCACAGTTTATTTTTATCTCTCACACAATTGTTCAATGACAGTTGCCAAGTCAGTGTGTCTCACCTGTACTGACAAGGGTGAGCGTTGCACAGTCGGATCTGAGGGAGGGGCCTATTCTCAGGTTGGCAGAAGCTGTCACTGACCACATCCATGCTCTTGTTGGCAATTCTCATACACGACACAACTGTCCTCCGCTCCCCTGAAACACAGAATAGTCACTCAGTCAGTCTGGTATTATGATATCAAAGTGAATCAGGTAGTACTCAGCTATATTTGAGTAAAGCAGTTGTACTTTGAGTAAAGTGTTGATCTTCTCGCTGTGATTGTATTTCAGTGACAAATTAGAAGTTGAATGAAGACAGTGATTGCAACAGATGCTTCAATGTCACTTAGGAGCTTATTCTGTTTACTCAGCAGCATTTTCTGATGTGTGCCTTGATTAAAGCCTCACGTCTGTGGACCTTTGTGCAGTCCAGCTGCAATAACACACACAGGCCTGGTGGCCTGAAAAAATACATGAATTAGCCACATCGATATATATGATGCAGGATTTGAAGCTTGAGACAAAAGCAGTGGCTAATAACCTGGAAACTACAAGACAAAAATATGAGTTTTTTTCACACTTCTTTAGTAATTTCTTGGACCGCTACGTTTTACTTTTACATGAGTAATAATATTTAGAAGTAATTTTACTTTTATTGAGTGCAAATTTCAGCTACTCTACCCCCCTCTGTATGGGGCTGGGTGATATTGACAAGAATGTTTTGATGTTTTGTTGATATACAGTATTTTGAGCATATCCAAATAAAATAATCAAACAATATATTGTCAATTATAAAGTTTGTCAAGACAAAATGTATAGAAAATTGAGTATGAAATAAACTTCACATAATGAATTTGATTAATTTGAATGCAATGGCTCTAAAGAGTTTGCTAACAATAGACATACAGCAAAGGAGCAAAAAACACATTCTACCCACAATAAAGTAAACCTTGGATTTACAAATTGAATTGTAGGATGGGACAGGTAATTTTGATGGTCATGGGACTTTGGAATTCAACTCTGGATTTTTTTTCCCACCAGTCAGGTGGGTCCACATGTTTAGTGTTGCTTAGTGTCTTTAACATCATCATCCCTCTTTAATCTTATGGAAATGTCTTAAGATTGAGGACCACACATACACATGTCAACAACTTTCACTAATAATATGGGTCTCACCTCCTCCACACTGCACCGTACAGTCCTGCCATCGACTGTGGGTCCAGATGTACAGATGTTCTGGTTCTTTTGGCTCCGCGCTCGGCTCTGATGTGTTCAAGGTCACAGTGTACTCATAGTGAATCTCGTAGCTTTGATCATGGAAGAGCAGCACCTGAACACAGCACACAGGACATGTTCTTAGGTTTTCTTCAGTGAGTGTGGACTCCAGGCTTGGGTAACTCACCATGAGGTACAGGGGTAGTGTGGTGGGGCCCTTGGCGGACATCTTCTCCCACAGGCCCCTCCTCACGTAGCGCACCGTGGTCCCAGCCACCTCAAACTCTCCAGGGAGCTCGATTTTCCAGTCACTGTTGATAGACCTCTTACCTGAGTCTTTGAGAGCTGCAACAACAACAACACGTTTTTGATGATAATGATAATACAATCGGAGTGAGCTGATTTGTGTATTTTTGTAACAAAAACAGCATTTGTGTCCTCTGATTGTGTTGTAAATTATACAACAGACAAGCATATTTTATCGGGAAAAACTGTAAAAGCAAGAATCTGATTTGCATGTTGAAAATCACTAATATTATATTTATTTTGTAGTCATTTAACATGGAGGGATGGGAGAAGAGATGAACCAAAATACATGGATCTGAGTTCAGAACATTAACACACATTTCATAAAAAAAAAACCATAGCATTCTAAATATTTTAATAACAAACAAACAAGAATATTCTCTATAACCTTATAGCCTTTATGGTGACAGAGCAATTAAGTCTGGAGCCCTGATTTGCACAATAAAAAATGAATCTCTGAATGATTAATAAGAATGATTGGAAAATGTGGCTTTAATGTTTATTATTGTTAGCATAATTATTGTGGGTTCTCTGTAATATCGCGATACTGTGTGTCACATTTAACCAAAACAAAGGCAAAAGCAAAAACAAAGGCAGAGGGATTATTTGGAGAGTTTAAAAAATAAAAGGATCTTTATTGGAAATTAGTTAGCTTAGTCTAGTTAATGATTCAGATTAGCAAAAAACAA
Source organism: Mugilogobius chulae (assembly GCA_038363315.1). Lineage (NCBI taxonomy): Eukaryota > Metazoa > Chordata > Actinopteri > Gobiiformes > Gobiidae > Mugilogobius > Mugilogobius chulae. The sequence goes on from CM076398.1 coordinate 39,455,382, forward strand.
ACTTTTTATGACGCTTAGTCACTTTGTCGCTGCAGCTCCAGTTAACTAACAGCCCTAGTTAGGGAATGCTTGGTGGTGGTCGGAGGTTGAGGCGCCAGATGTGTATTGTGAAAATGTGCTGTATAAATAAACCGTCATCATCATCCACTGGATTTTTGTATTTTAGAGCACACTTTGGGTCAGATAAATGGTCAGAACAAAATCTCCTTTTAGCTTTAGTCGCACCCCCTTTAGTCGACTAATCGGTCGATGGGACACATCTTTAGCCAACTAAGAATTTCTTTGGCCGACTACTGCACTAAACAAAAGTAGGACATATTTTAATTTGGATGTCAGTCTGTTACTATTAACTTATAAAAAGGCAGTTCAATAGACATTTTGAGCACCCTTTAGAAACCAAGAGTAAAAGCAAAGATTTATGTATTTTTTAAAAATGCAGTTTGCTTTTGGCTTAATTTTATTATTCTATCTCTTTACAATTAGAAACATGCTGTTGTAGCAGTAATTAACCTAATATCTGTCTTTATACATCGTTTTACACCTTAGAGTAATTTCATTAGTGTTTTTGTCACACATTCCGGTGCTATGTATTATGCAGCTACTTGAGAAATAATTAATCTGAAGAATATTATGTCTGGCTCCAGAGATAAGACTGCTCACTGAGCGACATGACACGGAATATTATCTCTGCGTTTTAAAAGGCGTTTTGTTGGATACTAGTCGATGTAACCTCCTTCATACAGAAGTACTCCATGTCAGACTAAATTTGAGTAATTTTGCTATTTTGCTCTCTGACAGTCTCAGCCTTTAATGTGCAGAAATATGAAAAACATATTTTTCATTTTTTACCGAGAAAGCTGTGAGAAGGTTTGCCCTCCACCACTTTGATTCTCCGCGCTCCTGGAGGGATCACCACCGCCTCGATGTATCCTGCACAGAGAGAGAGAGAGGAAACTTCACTGCTGTTCTGGAGTGGAGAAGGAGGATGAGAACCAGGAGATGGACAGGCAAGTATTAAGACTAAAGACACATTTTTACTGGTTCACTGTTAAGCCGATTAGGACCTGAATGACTTACGTGGTCCTGTTTAATGTGGACCCTGAAAAGTAAGCAGTCTGGCTCTTTTTTAGCTCCCAGGGCACTTTTGAAAAAATAATTAGATGCGTAGACTCAGGTGAACCGAGAAGGCAAAAGGCTGTTATAAATAGAAACAAATCAACTCTCAACTACCACTGACCCAATTTGGAATGGGGTCTTATCCAGCTGAGTATGTCCAGATGCTTTGGCATAAGCTTTGAAAATGCTGAAGTAACCATAGAGGAGGAGAAGCCAAATTTTAGAGATTTGTTTGCTTAAATTAGCTGTTTTTCTGGAAAATGTTAACTCAAAGTAATTCAAAATGCTACATTATAAAGTATGATAACAGTGCATAATGCATGAGCACAGCATCAGCATAGGAAAAAGGATCTTTAGTTTGACTTTGAAACAGCACCATATGGAGTTTGCATGTTCTCCACATGTCTGCGTAGGCTAAGCTGCTCCCCAGAACTCCTATTCAAAAGAGCATCTGATTTTCCTGGTTACATAAAAGTCAATAAAACCCTAGCTAAGTGGTTAGAGCTCTGGCTTCCCAACAAGGAGATCGTGGGTTCAACTCCAGGGTCGAGCCAAGGTCTCACGATCTCTCTGGGTGGAGTTTGCACATTCTCCTCATGTCACTGTGGGATTTCTGCGGGTACTCCGGTTTTCGCCCCCTCCAAAAACATGCATGTTTAGGTTAATTGGACAACACTGTCAATTTCCCCATAGTAAGTGAATGAGAGAGTGAATGGTTGTCAGTCTAACCCTGTGACAAGTTGGTCACTGTCTAGTGTGTTCCCCGCCTAAGGCCCAAAGTCACTGGAATAGGCTCCAGTCACCCGCGACCCCTAATGGGAAAATGCTTTTTTTTTTTTACGAGGAAAATATTTTTTTCAGGGGAGTTTTGGCCAAGAGGCCAACAACATAACCCAAGACACAGCATTTCATTTAAAACAAACATTAAAAAATGTTACAGAAATAGTTAAAAACAATTACAGGTTAATGATTGTATTTCCAGGTCTATCAGGAGAGAATCAAAATGAAGTTTAAAAAGTTTTGAAGTTTAAAAACTCTCTGTAAAGAATACCAATCTGGGGAAGCACAATACTTCTGCCAAAACTGCATCAAAAGCAGCAGAAACACGTACAGTACATCCACAAGAGACGCCATCTTTGTTCAGCTTGAATGAGACTCGGCGGCGTCCAGGGCGCTAACAGCCGTCTTAACACTGCCGGAACACCACTGGTTCGGACTCTCAAACCAATCGGCGGCTGGAAGGCCAGATGGTTTATCTCGTGTTTGTGAATTCACAAATATCGCGAGATAAACCATCTGCCTGGCCAGGTTAGTCTCTTTCTGGAATTGAAAGAAAATGACAACTTATTTTTTAAAGAAAACCCTATTTTTAAACGCAGCTTTTTGACAAGAAAGTCAATATGTAGTTCGAAAGACAATCCATCATCAATCATGACACCCAAATCTTTAAAAGTATGCACAACTTCAATAACTGAGCTGTCAGGTGTAACTACTAAAGATATAACATGACATATTTAACTTGGCATTTTGGCTTTAAGTATCTACTGATACCCGATAACAACTGATACAAGTGTAACAACTGAAATACCTTATTTTTCTTTTCAAACACAAGTAATTTGGTCATATAGTGTTATTTATAGTGCAAGTCACAACTTAATCTGAATAAACTGGCAATTATTATGAGACGTTTTGGATCAACAACAGCCTGTAAATGAATCTCATTGTGTCCAATTAAAGGCACAACAACGGTATCGGCTGAACCGATATCATAGAGTCGATACCCGATCCAGCAAAATTCCTGGATTGGCACCGATATCCGATCCCAGTATCGGATCGGTGCATCCCTAGTAAAAACCATAATTGAGATACAGAAGACCAAAGGAAAACCTTGAGGATGGAGATGCATTCAGTCATCAGCAAAACCCTGCCAAGGCGCCATAAAAGTAATCAGTCAATGGGGTTAAAGGTTAGACAGCACAGCAAAAAAAGTGGTCAACAAGGGACAAAGGACATGCCGATACAGCTTGTCTGAATCATGCTCTTCCTCCACTGAGAACGTTCACTTATGTTCCCGTACTTATCAAAATGCATAGCTCTCGCCAACACTGCTCATTATAACAGCATGTACAACGTCACTATAATAACAAGTATGAGTCAGAACACGAGCCGACCCTGTTATTCAAATGACTCCATGGGCTGATCTAGACCACGGACTGCCTCATGATGTGTGTCAAGTCAACCCATTGTTAGTACACATTGCTAGCACAAACTCATTATTATGAGTCTGTACGAGCAACTTAACGAAGTGAGCTGGGGTTAGAGCGTTGTGAGACAGGTTAGTTTTACCCGGCTGATGATGTGTTGTTGCAATAGTAATAACTCATACAGCTGTTAACAGAGCATCCACCCTAAGTCTAATCCTTTATGCTTGTTCTTATTTGCATCTAGGACTGTAACAAGCTAACTGATTGATGCAACTAATTGAATATTGAAATAATCGCCAACTAAATTAGTAATTGATTAATGGTTAACTGGTCTTTCTTAGGTTCCAAACCATGAGATGTGGAAAAGCTTCAGATTGAACAGAAATCACATAAAATTAGTGTTTTTGGTGTTTGCCTGAGCCTAGTGTTCAATTTTAATTCGAAGGAATAGAATCAATTCTTGATACTATATATGATAGATAAGTAAAAATGCTCTTTTAACGCCGATCTATATACAATAGACTGAGATTTTCAACAAAATGCAAATATTTTGTTGAAATTAGGGGTGTCAAATTACCGTAGTGCATTAATTGAGATTAATTAATTACAGACATATTAATCAAGTAATTTTTTTAATCGCATTAATCTATTTTGAAATCTTTAACTTCATTGTTTCCATTTGCGAGTTGCAAAGTGGACATAAGGTTGTTCAACTTGACAACTTAGCAATATTTATATTTCCATCTGCAACGATAATGTAATGAATTAAATTGGATAAAAACAAAACAAAAACACTTAAGTTGAGTATTTTTCTCAGCAATTTTTAGGTGAGATTAAAATAGATTAATTAATTACAGATCATAATTAATTAATCTCTTCAATTTTTTAATCGCTTGACAGCACTAGTTGAAATATATATTTTTTTTTTTGGTTACAATGGAAATAATGATAAATCTGCCATGCTTGCTTTAGGTTTGCTAAACTTTCAAAGGATAAATGAACTGAAACTATATAAAAGAGTACACGTCTGCTGGGTCAATACTGTTTAGAAAATACAAAATAGAACATGTAGTAAATGTATAAACTAAACCTTGACAAGAGCAGATAAACCGGGTTTTCATCAAGGCTAAGACATTAAACTAAAGACTAATATCATGATCCCTCCTGCAGTGATGTTGTGTATTAGTGATTGAACAGACTGACCCATTCCTTTGGTGTGGTTAAAGTCTCCTCTGACCACACGACACGAGCGTCCATCTCCGTTACACACCCCACAGCGGTCCTCTTTAGCAGCAGAGCCGATGATGCCATCACAGCCGATCTTCTGCAACGGGAGCAACAAAGCAGAAAATAGATGTGATGTAATATTTATAGTTCTGCTTCTTGTCTTTTAAGCGTGCTCTTGGGGTTTTTTACTGTGGCATCTTGAATAAATAAATAAACAAAGCACACACAACGGTCATTTCCATAACAGAAATTGAGTTAGAGCTCCATCTACTCGATTCCAGAGGAAATTACACAAGGGGAAATGGTCCTGCCTAATGTGCTAATGCTGGTAGAAATGCTCAAAATGAGTCTGGATGATTTATGGTGTTTTGATGAGGAAAAAAAATTTTAGGATGTAATTAAAGGTAAACTGTGTAACTTTCTAGAGGTAAAAAGTCAACTGCACAATTAAAAAAAACAGAAAGATAAAATTCTTTAGAACATTTTTAGAATAAATATGTTTTAAGCCATAATGTCAAATTATTTTAAACAAACATATTTTCAATAAAAACAAACAGTTAGAGGCAATAAAATAGTTCAATTTGTGATGCATGCAAGCCCGTTCAGTCACACATTTTTATTATTTATTTAGTGCCACAAAGACATCAAAACTAGAAAATATGCTTTCACAGAAGTTTATTTTTTGGCCAAAAAGTTACACGGTGTACCTTTAAATACTAAAAAAGTACATTTAGATTGTTCCTAAAAATCATCTCAGGACATGCATATCACTGCTAAACCCTTACCTAAAAATATAATGCATTCTAAAGTATTTCAAAGAAACCAATTTGAAAGCTGGACTTGATGACATTGTTCTTTTATCAAAAGCATGTGGTGTTTATATAGAGCTTTATTAAGGATTGTTTGATGAGTCTTGCTTAATTCAAGCTTCAAGGTGCTTTATGCTCTATTTTTAGGTCCATAAATCATGGCCAGACCGGTTCTGAGCCTTTGGGCAATCAAATCACCTTTTTATAACTGCATGTCTGCATTTGCATGTCTGGAACAACATTGGCCTGACTGTAGAATGTTTGCTGAAATAATGTATGCTCTACAAGATAATTACAGTTACCAAAGCCAGAGAAAAAAATTCTCCTTTTACTTTAATTCACACTAGCTTAATACATCACCAACTTTGAGAAATTAAACTTCACAAGTCTACTTCATAATCACCAACCAAAGTGTCTAGAATGTAGTTTTTAAACATATACCAGATGCCTAACATTTTTCTATTCCAAAATTTATTTAGGCCACCTATTTTGTTATATCTAAAGTGCAATAATATAGGATACATTGTACTATAAATGTTGAGCAGAATATTGGATTGGTGTTCTTGACACATTTAACAAATGTAATAGACGACACTAAAATTTTACCATCTCTTCACGGTCCAAACTAAACTCCCTGAAGGACCAACGTTGGTCCCCGGGCCTCGTTTTGGGCACCACTGACATACATTGAAAAAAAAAAAATGTCATTAATCATGCAATTCGAAAAATTTTTTAAATGCAATGCGTGATACCCTTATTTATGTTTATTTCCATTTATAAACTTTTTCTGGAAATTCTATTGTTTTAACTTTAAAGTTTGTTAAACTGTGTAGCCACTGCTGCAGACTGAGTATAGGGTTGTATCATTAATTGACTAATGTGACTAGTGACTATATTAAAAAATAAATCTACATGTACAAACACATTTTTATAGTAAAAAGGTGTTCCTCTAGCTCCCGATCGCTCTTGGTACACATTGGACGCCCATATTTGCAGAAATTTGGCAAAGGCCAAATGACCTATTCTAACCTCAACCCTAATCCTAATCCCAATGTTCAGGGAATAAATGTTGAAAAAATAAACATTTGCTAGCATAGTCATGCATAAGAAGTGTATATATATATGGCTACGTCTGCGGAGAGAGGTCTGTAGTGAGCAGGTAAATCTGTTTTGTTTATCTTCATAAGATCATGACTAAAAGTAATATTTATTTTGGAAAAAAATTACCGAAATTGTTCAAAGATTGATCAATAGGAAGTATAAATGATATTGTTTTCCAGATCACTCAGCCTTACTTCTCAGCTACTTCCAAGTTCAGACGCTTCAACCAATCAGATTCAAATATTGCCAGGACTTCAGTTTTTGTGACAATTTTCAACAACAGCGTATCGAGATTGATAATGTGTAGAACTCAATTCAGAGTGACATACAATAGATCAATCAGATGGGAACCCAGTTTAATAAAGCTGCAAAACTAAAATTGTACTGATTTTGAAGTTGAACATATGAGCAATCTTGAATTATCCTAAATTAATTTTGACTTACATTTGATAGTCTGTGTTGCCTTAGTCACAGTTTTCTGTCTTTATTGCCTTAAAAATCACTTAAAAACAAGTTAACCTTGTAACAGTTTGACTTCTGTCTGCTTTTCCACATCGGTACCAACCTCTTTCCCATAAACTCTTACAATAATCATGTGACCTCAATGTAAACCTGGTGAAAGCACTTAACTACTCCAAGCTAAATGTAAACCTCTGCACAGATGGAGAATATTTCAAGGGCTTTGTGAGCGAAAGAAGAAATAAAGGTTTTCTATAAAAACGCTGCATTCTTAAAACTAAACATCAGAAAACAATAAACTATTTCTGACTTTTAGCAATTAGGCACAACATAAATAACAGTTTGACTAATGAACAGAAAAATAAACTTTGAATGCAATGTGTGTGTAAAAAGGTATTTTTCTCTCCGCTGTTCCACATCTCTCTGCACTAGATTGTGTATCATGAGCAAGCGTACCTGACACCTCCCGTTCACACAGAGGTCAGCCTCGTACGGGCCACAGGGCGTCCCGTCCATCACCCGCTCCGACACCAGCACCGGCACATTCCGCCCCACTGGGCTGCAGAACAGCAAGCAAGGCTTTTCTGGGCACAGAGGCACAAGGAACATTATAGAGGATGGAAAAAAAAGAGTTTGTCTAAATGTATAAGAATAGTCGAGTCAAAAGCCGCAGTGTTTCCAGTGTATGTCTCTTTCTACTTTAAGAAACTAAACACTATCAATCAGTGGTGAGGAAAGTTATAATATTCTCACAGTATAATTTGTGTCTTTCAGAGGTGATGTATTTGACATTTGAATTCTGGGATGCACACAAACAGCTATGACTGAGTGCATTTAGGAAAAGCTTCAATCCATCAAACGTGAAAACAGGGTGAAAAAATAATAGTTCTGTCAGAGATGTGATTGTATTATGTTGATGCATAATAATAGGCTCTCACCTCTTCGGGACAGGCTGGTTGTAACAATGTTCTGATGTGTTTATGTGCACTGACACCATGTGACTGCAGCGGGTCTACCATCATTCACTACAGCTGTCATCAAACTGCTCTTGAGAAGAGGGAACTGTCTGTCGTGGGACAAACACTGCAGGTCCCTGAAGCTGGGGGCCCCTTTAGGACAGGATGGTCTCTCACAGGCCTTGTGCTCCACACTGGCCTTCTGACAGTGTCGGCCCCCTGGACCAGGACTACAGGAAACACATACCATGTATACACGTTTATACACATAGCATTAACGTCGTACAGTATAAACTGTCCGTTAATGCTATGCTGTATGTAGTTAGAACACACAGGTAAGCTGTGGCTGTACTTACGGTGGGTTGTCACATTTCCTCTGCCTGAACTGCACTCCAGTGCCACAGGTCCGACTGCACATGCTCCACTGACTCCAGGGGCTCCAGTCCCCGTCGATGTGCTGAGGGATGGGACTCTTGATGACACACTCTCCAGCTCTGCACCACTGGAACATACCAAATGTATTTAGACTTGTTTTATGTTTTTTTTGACTTTTTATCATAAAAAACTTGTTTTATACTATTACATTTAAAACAATTTGTCTCATTTGGTGAGGTTTATGTAACTCATGTAAGCAGACTCATTTCACTTACACATTCCTGTCAAAAGCACCACTGACACAGGCAAAAAAGCAACATTCAACATCTGCTTCCAATTGAATACATCTATGTTTTGTTTTTAGAATAGAAATGATGTCCCGAACTAGTCCAGCCTCATTCAATCTCAAATGTAAATGCTGCAAGGCTATACTGACAGAGCATGTTGTAACAGTAGCATGGTTGAATAAACAGTTTACAATAGTGAATGGGGGAATATCTGTACCTTGTCAACCCCACACTCAGTCCCATCCAGAGGAGGGTCCAGTTTGGTCTTACAGGCCGAGTCTCCCTCCACCATACACCACAGGCCTGCACACATTAAGTGCTGCAAGCACATGGACAATGCTCAAGTTCTATTAATGACAAGGGTAAAATTGTGCACATGCAAGCAACAAGGTAAGTCTTTTAAGTCAGTTATAAAAAGATTTATTCTGAGCTGGAAAAGTACTAACTTCCATGTCAGTGCAGAAGGTGGCGTTGGTTCCAAAAAGAATTTGACATTGCTCATCCACACTGTAGTGCATCCCGGGCAGTTTGGGAGAGAGCCGCACCTGATAGCGGCTCCGGGGGTCAGTGTGGAGCAGACATGTGCTGGCTTTAGACCTGAGCAAAGAACAAAAGGGAAACCTCAATTTGACTAGGGAGGTAAGGAAGACTTATGGTACCCCCAATTGTCGATGCATTGTAATTTATTCTCTGCATTTCCCCCAATCATCAGTTCTTCTCTTAAGTTTGATCAGGCTTCTTTAGCTAGACAGAGTATATGTATTTTATTTTGGGTTTATGGGGACAGGAAACAGGGAGAAAAATACAAACACCATAGAGAAAGGTTTGGTCTGGAACATGAGCTGTACCCACACCTTCTTGCACCATCTTGTGACTACGGTATATGAAGTCAACATAAACACAGCAATAGCATGCAATAATCTGAAGCTTTTTTAAGTAAGTGATTAGATTCTTGCTTGCATTAGATTCTTCTGAGTGGGCTCAAACTTTCTAAAAACACTGTCAGCTTGTACCACAATAGTGAGCATGTGTCAACTGTGACAGCTGAATGCACTGTGGGTGCGAGAGTGAGAGGCCAATGGAGACAGCAAGAGCAGCGTCTCCAGCCCAGACGTTCACTCCAACACAGAGACAGTGAACTTTTATTTACAAGTCTCAGTTGCAAAGAAACAACATTTTCATCCCAAATCAAAACTTCAAAGTTGGACACTCTTAAGACCATCAACCATCTTTAACAGCAGAAACAGCTGACCGACAACATGAAGGGATTGTCTGGACAACTGAAAGTGCTGTGAGGAGTAGTTATGAGCACTTTTTATCTCTACATAATGGGCTCCAGACTGAGATCACTATTAAATCCATACCTGAGGAAGTTCTCCAAGTCGTCCCGGCTGCAGGAGGACCAGGAGAGGTCGCTGGGATTTCGACCTTTGACCCATTCTCCAGACATGATGTGGGAGTGTCCAGTGCAGGAGGCATGGTCATCATCATGGCTCATTCCCATACTACAACAGCATGTTTGTTAGAGTTTAGCAGGTCAACATCACAGTCTTTTCTATTTGAATGCATGAAACAGGATTAAAGGTTCTTTGAGCTGTACTGTAAACATTTTATGTTTATAATCCTTTGAATTGCAGATAAAAAAATGACACTGATTAGGAATTTGTATTGAATGAAATAGACATTGAATTACTTGTGGCCCAGCTCGTGGGCGATGGTGAAGGCCAAGTTGAGTCCATTGTCTTCTGCTAAAACACACTTTCTCCTGGAGCTGCAGACACCTCCCAGATAGGCAATACCTAAAACACAGACCAGTGGTGCTCAGCTCTCAGCTCTGTTCTGCCTGGTTTTCACTTGAACCTGCGTTTTCTCTGGTCCAATTGTCAAGCTTAAAAGGGGCCTGAAGTGAGCCGAAGGAGGGTCTCCTCTACAGTCTGCTGTGAAGGCAGGGCCTCTGCGGCTCCTCCGGTGGGCAGTATGGGCCACTTTGTGTAGAACCGTACCATATAGGATCGCACCATACTGAACTGCACTGTGCCTATGGAAAGCTGCTAGCTTTGAGTCACTGAAATGTCAAAGACTGTCTACACCAACTCCAGCAAACATCTTCCAGAGGAAATACCTTAAATGTAATGAGTTTCAACCAAAGAAGTGAGGCTTATATTTAAATACATACAAGCGCTTGTTAATTAACTTTAACTTTTGTTTTTTGTAACTGTGAAAACTGCACATGTACAAGGATAACTTTGCTAGCTCTGGATGTCTGAAATGCTACAGATATTGTTGCACCTGCTGCAGCAGATCTTCTAGAGGACATTTATAGAGGGAAGGTTCTGTAGTGAAAACTATTTCCTTCTGTGTATTGGAAGCAAGCTATTGTCTATTGCATCTTGATGGTGATAATATCTCAGTGTTCTCTGAAACTTGGTGAGACATGAAGTAGAAAATGATTTACTCTTTGCTACAGAAAATGCAAAGTAATGAACAGAGCAAGGGCCCAGCTGCAGAATCAACCCATTCTCCTCAATATCCAAGTGTGACTGTCCCTGTCTCTTCTTTTAAACCAAAATGACAAAGCTTCATACACATCTAAGCAGAATGAGTGCTGTTCACACATAACATGCTAATTCCCTTTTACGCTAAAGATAGTTAAAGTAAGATGACCATATTTTCTAAATTGAAATCTGGGACACACTCAGCTTTTTGTTAAGGTTAACGAACATTCGGTGGGAATAGCAGGTTATTAAGTACAGTATATTCTTTTGCACTTTTGTCAATTCATGTCTCATTCACTCTCTATATTCTCTGAAAATTCTCAGTTTGTGCATTTTTTCTCATGTTTGGTCATTTTCAAGCACGATTTTCTCTATTTTGACAAAGAAAAAGCAATGAAAGAAGGAATTCCTTCACTGTTGGAAATGTCATTGTGGTCAAAATTCAAGATCACCATAAGTTAAGGGTCTTTCACATCAACAAACCCTCAGTCACTGTCGGGAGGGTGGAGTGACGCTGCGTCTGTTCAAGTCTCTTGGAGGCACAAAGATGTGAAAATACATTCACACAAACACAATCCAAGCGGTCACCAGTCGTTGAACAAATGCCTCAACAACTGCCCTGAACTCTCATCTAAGGTCCTGACCAAACCAAGCAAAGTTGCATGCGGCAAATTCTATCAACACAAGTTTTGATAGTAACAACTTGCTTTATTTGACATTTCAAAAGATTATTTGCTATGTTTAATGATGTACTGAATTGTGATGGTTGTGTGAAGCACACTTTAGCTATCCATCTATCTATATTGGATAATAGAAGAAGCACAATACAAAAGACCAAGGACAATAATCTAATTTAGTGGAGATCAGACACATGTTTGCTGCAGCGTACCTTCTTACTGTAAGTGACAGACTGGCTGTGTTGTGGGAACAGATGTGGGTTGTTTGTTTTTTACAGCCACACTGCAAGGCCAGGGTGTAATTACCTGTCTAATGTCTATGATCTGATACAACAGCAGGAAAGAATCCGAGGCATGCCCCACATAAAGAAAGAAGACTGTCTCTGCTGCTTTACGAGGTGTCAGAGCAGATGAGCACACTGTACAATACTGAGAAGGCCTCAGCAGGGGATCTGAACAGTGCCTGTCAGTGTGTGGGGGTAGAGCGGAGAACACTGATAATACTGCACGTTTTATTTTGGAAAATTAAACTATTAAGTGAACTGCAATAAAGTAAACACCCTATTTTTTTGATCAAGCACGTTTCAGTTCAGAATCCAAGCCGGTCTTTAAGGTCAACCAATAAGTTTCTGCTAGAAGTGCCCAGAATCAGACTCATGCACTAGAATCATAGAGCCTTCTCCTTTGGTGGCCATAGATCAGACCTGGGCCCAGGGGCCTGATGTGGCGCTCAGACTGTTTCAATGTGGCCCCCAGCCCATTTTTTAAAATATGTTACTTTTTATATTTCTTTTATTCAATTCACTTGGCTATGGAGCATGTATCTTTGCTTGTTGTTCTAATATTATCTCAATACATTTTCAAAGTAGTGGATTAAAAAACTTCATTTACAATATGTCCCGCAATAATGATAATTAACTGCCTCCTGACATGTTCATTATCACAAATCTTGACTATTCTAAATCTACAATTAAAACATATTTTGTTCAGACTGAATTTTAACACCTTGTAATGTTGTGACATTATTTTGGGTTTTAGATGTACTGTTTTTGTAGCCTGGCTACCGCCATCTAATGCCTCCACGCGATTTCATTTCACTCCAGCTACTAGGTCAGATTTCAGAATTGCAGACAGGTCTCCAAAAGCAGATCGTCCAATCAGCAATCAAGAGCAAAGCAGTGTTAGGCTTGAACCTCTTTATACATTTTCTTCATGTAAATCAGCCCCTCCAAATAGAAAAACTAGCAATATTTGTTTGAAATTTTTGTTGCACTAAATAAAGCACCTGTATACCTTACTTTGATGGGCTTGCGTGGCGAAAAAAAATTAAGTCTTATATGGCCAAGAGGAAGCCCTCATCTTGATTGTCTAAAATTGTTGTTCCTTTCATATTATCATATGTTTAGCTTTTATCTGTAAAGCACTTTGGAAACTTTTTGTGTGTGAAATGTGCTATATAAATAATGGATTTGAATTTGGATTTCCTTTCGCTATATTTTTCTACATTTTGGCATATAACACATTTACCTTTCTATTTCTATCCAAAAATCTGCAGTTGTTCTTCCACTTCTAGAAAGTTACACAATATGACTTTACATATATTAGTTACAGTTCAATGATCAATGACTAAAATGACCTTTTCAAAGGTGTCTGTGGTCTGACCTAAACTGGACTCTGACAACCAAATCAGAGATTTTAATTTGAATTAACTATTTCCAAACAATAACAGCAGCTAAACAAGTTTAAAAAGTCAGACTAACACAATGTTGTTCAACAAAAAACAACCACTGATTAATTGACTAAAACATGGATTCTATCTATCCTTATTTAATAGTTAACAGTGTTTGTATTTTTAACTTTGCTCATTTTTTAGTATACTCGATATTCAAATTTTTCATTTTTTCAAAACAACAATCATGATAATATCTAAAATTCGAAATTATGGTTAACTCTCATACCATGGCCCTTCAAAAAAAGACATAATGAAAACATTTTTATGCTCGTTTTAGCTCATTCCTAAAATCATCCCAAAAATATGAAGATATTATTTTTGTCCCTATTGCTGGTTTAAAGTAGTTTGTTGTCGAGAGGATCATCACGTTATTTTACTGTCTTCAAGTGTTGAATAAAATCTGCCTGACTGCTCTTTACATGGATGAGACACTGCTCCTGTCAGGTTTACCCCAGAAGCACTGGAGAATACATCAAATGCAGAGAACAGATTTCCCCACAGAGACAATAAAGTGTCCCCTAAGTCTGTCCCAAAGTCCCAGGGTGTACAGTCAGTCACAAGAATTCCACAGATCAGCAGTCATCAGGGCAGGTCTGTATCCCTCGATCAGCAGATTGGATTTGCATTTCGATACAATTGCAGCATGATGTAATGAAGAGATTAGCATTGATCCCTCGACTCGATGGCCGTGCGAGGTTTTTATGTGTGGGTAAGCCTAGAGCGAAGGCCTTTATCCTCCCAGACACACATATTTGTACACAGGTCTGCCTAAACACAAATACACACTCAGGCAAACGTTGTGTTTACTGAGGGGACCAGGGGGGCTCTAAAAACAAGTAAACATTAGCATCTTCTGCACACATTTTTTGGCGACTTTGAGGTGTCAAAAATGCATGTTCAGCTGTAGACAAAGTTAGATTTTTTTTGGTTTAGGATCAAGCAGATGTTTTTCTTACATATTTATGTGGTGAGAAAAGTGATGACACGTTTAACACTTAATATGTCTTTGTTAATGTTTTTTACGATAAAGTACTGAGCTGGAGCACTTACCCACAGTGTCGCAGGGCTCGTCTTTGTGGACACAGAAGTCTGTTCTGAAAGAAACAACACGTTTCTTAATCCAATATCTTAATCCAATATCTTAGTTAATACAATGCAATTACAATAATACAATATTCAAAATTGTTCACTTGAAATGTAATAGTGAGGAATAGTGAGGTTCTTTTTAATTTATTGAAGCTGACTATTGCAGGTTCTCTTTCATTCACAAAACAGAGTTCATGCAAAAACGATTTACCATATCAAATAAAAAATGCATTAAGTCACTGTGCGAGTCTGCAAGCCTGAGCCTAAATACACAAATTTGTCACAAAATCAATTATAATATTTAAGCTCCCTAATTTACTTAAATTATGTAAAATCTTTCTTGAGTTTTTAACCATGTTACAACTATGTTCTCTCATCAGTAGCTTACCCAAAATTGTATTTGGATTGACTCATACATACAGTAATTTTGTATTGTCCTGTAGCTGATGTTCCAGTGCTCAGAAAACCCCTGTTTTCACCTACCACCTATACCCACCCAATTCTCTGTATTTACTTACTTACAAAAATTAGGATTGTGAGTAAAACTTATAGAAATTCTCTAACATCAATACTACTACTTTTTAAGTCTGAGGCTTATTAAAAGTTAACTTTTACAATGAAGAGGTGGGCATATGCATGCATATGCCAAAGTTTCTTCCTAAATATTCGGAAAAATCACAACAAGGCTCTCCTTAATCTTGCTTCTATTTAAAAAAAAGGATACATTTTGAAACTTCAAACATGAGACAACATGTTTAATACATTCATACTGTATATACAGAGATAAAATCAGCATTGTATCTGTGTCCTCATTGCGAGTTCAGCGCCTTGAAAAGTACAAGGAAAAGTTCTATTTAAATAGAGACTACTTACATTTACATTTGAAGTTAAGTTGTAAGAAGTGATAAAGTTGTCTGGTGCATTCAAGTACACTAAGCTTGACTCTGTACATGCAGCAGTGTTGTACCTGGTAACTAGCACAGCTGCGTCCACCGGCACATCGTCTCTGGCTCCGGGCAGATAGTTAGTACCCAGGTACCTGGTGCCCAGCTCGTGGTACTGCCAGTGACAGAAGCTCTCCAGGGAGCGCTCCCCATGGTGGCTCACCTTCAGCTTGGCCTGAAAAACAATGTTTTGGATGTTTGGTTTTTTTTCTTTTTATTATGTTATTTAAAAAATGTATTTATGGATATACTGTAAAAAATTACTTTATATCATGGTTCGTACACTCATTGGACATGTTTTTAGTTGTGGTATTAGTGAATGTGGTATAGTGGGTTAAACGCACCATACAAGAAGGTCAGAGTGAAACTGGGTAATACTCATTGTCCACCCTAATGGCATACAAATGCACATAAAACCAGCCAAATGACTCTGTAAAGCAAATAGCACACTAAACTCCTCACATTGCAGTTACAAAACCTAAAAGCATTAAGTTTCAAATTGTTGTCAATCAACTTTACAACAGTCAATTAGAGTTGCTAGACTGCAGCAGGTATTTAGCTCTTATGTACGTATATCAGAAAGAAAAAAAAGTTTGTAATAAACAGTGTTGCTACAAAGACTATACTAGGAACTTACAATTGTGTCAGAAATGTGCAGACTTACTTGCAAACTGACAAGAGGACACTAAAACTTTAGTGTTATGTTTTGTACTTACTGGGCGGTTATGCAGCAGCAGCAGTTTGGTGACTCGGATGTTGATCCTGGCTCCCAAACTTTGGTGCTGAAACATGTTGTAGACCTGCAGGACAAAAGTGAGGAACAGGTCAATAATAAATACAGTACACAACATAATCAGTCACTGTAAGAGTTTGCTTCTTTGGTAACATTGTCATAAAATTGTTCACTTATTTGCTTATTGCAGAATTGTTTCACTTTTGAATAGACAGAAATTTGTTTGTTTTTTTTCCCACAGTTACATTTGCTAACTTGCATGGAAATGGAAAACTAGCTTGATCAGCATAATCTTCATGTTAAGGCAATGATAGATTTACTTAATAACAAAACACTAACAAAAAACAGCTAAATCAATCAATTTAATTAACTTCTTAATGATCTAACCAGATGAAAAAAAATACAGCAAAAGTAGTGAAATGCTCAAATTCTAAAAGGTGAATGAGATCAGGTCAATCCAGTGGAATGTGCGTGTGTGTGCGTGTGTGTGTGCGGGTATAGGAGCTGACCATATTCATGACAGTGAGCAGGAAGCGCTGTGCGGCCTCTGCCCCGTGGTACTGCACCATGTCTGAGTCTGCCACCACCACTGTCTCCACCGTGTAGGAGTCCTGCATGGCGATCGAGTGCCTCCTCCTTCTGTGGCCAGCTGCTTCTGGTGGGAGCCTCCTCTGTGCTGTCAACAACACAGCATGGGCTCTTTGTTACCTGGAGGTCTTATTTTTAAACTTTCTTTTAGTAGTATAGGTTCAGTGGGAGGGAAAGGTGGTGACACAGAGCTAACTTTTCAAACTCAACTTTATTTCTTTGAGTATCAAAATCAAGAGAAAACCAAAGATTGTTTTTAAAAAAATATGTTTCTGTCTAATGCTAAAGTTAAAGCTTCACAATATGAAAAGAAGCACCTTACATGCGCACAGTAAATTAGCATTTGTTTAGTGGATGTATAGAGGTTATTTAATCATTTCTTAATGTATTGACAGCCACAACCGATAGAGTCTTTCTCTAAAACGCACAAGAGCATTTTAGAAACGGGCTTATTAAAACAAACTGATTAGTCTTGCCTTTAAAATCATTTTTGTTAATTCACACAATATTTTATTTTGTAAAATATTGTTTTAATTCACTTAGCAGCGTAAAGTTTTTTGAAGGGGAGGGAGAAGGGGATTAAATACAGTTGCATCTCTCTGATTTTGATTTGGTTTGAAAAGGACAAATGTGGCTTTTTGTCGTGAAAGGTTGTAGACCCCTGTACTAGTGCTTTTTTAAATATGATAATGTTTTGATCAAGTTCATTCTAAAACTATTCTGGCTGCACAGATCTAACATTTCCAGCCAGACTGGACTTCAACAGGACTATATCACAATGTTTTGTTAAGCGTTCTTGTCTATGGGTTCTTTGCAGATGGTAAATAAATATTTGAGTACTTCCCACTGTACGTACAACACTTTGGCTGAATTTATTCCACAATATTTATCTTTTTAGCTTATGATACTAAACTCTCCATTTGGGCCTTCTTCGCAAAATTCTGTTAGACAAGGTCAGAGGGTCAGGGGTACAGTGGCCATCACACTTGTTTCACAGCAACAAAGGTTGTTGGGTTGACTCCAGTGCTAGCCCAGAAAGTTCTCACAAAGTTTGCCTAATATTTCCATTAGCCAGAAACTTTTGACCAAAGCTTTCTCAAGATCTGGTTCAGAAAATGTAATAAATACTGAAAAGAAAGGGTATTTTCTATGCGTGAAGTAGGAAGAATCAATGAATGAGTTAAAAAAGAAAAAATTTGAGTCTCAAATGTGTGTGTGCTTAGCGTGAGTGCAGGGTATAGTCACCTTGTGCAGTGCCGCAGGAGCTGGGCTTGTCCCTGGATGAACTAGACTCTGGAGCAGAACGTTTTTGTCTTTGCACTCTGTGTTTCTGACCAGAGAAGGACTTCAGCGAAGACTTCTGAAGAGGTTCGATGAAGAGTACATCTTCTCCAAGATGGACTAATCCTGTCTGCAAATAGGAAGTGAAAACTGCTATTACAGAGGTCTGAGACAAGACACTTCATTCACATTCCATGAATGTGGCCAGAGTAAGTTAATAGACAGATGTGATGCAACATAAATGCAAAAACGCCATTGTCCAAATATTTAGTGTTACTGTGTAATGATCCTTGTATTACATGAGGAGAAGATATTGTGAACTCACCAGACCTCCACATGTGCTGAGAGACGCCACGGATCTGGAGTGGTTCAGCACAGAACCGGTGTAGAAACAGAGCTGCTCCTGTGGAACCCTCCGCAACTCTGTGTCCTCACCTCGCCTTTCCTCCACGACAAAGTCCCGCCACAGAAAGGAAGTGTCCCGCGTCAAGTTTAGCACCAATTGTCCCCCGAATGCAGGCAGCGCCACGAGGATGTCCCTTCTGTTCCAATTGGATCCTTCAGAAGGTGCCTTTGGGGAGCGCGGCCTGCGACGTGCCGTAGACAGGTGCGCCGCAGGTCCGGCCAGCAGCGTCGGGACCACCACATCCGTGTCCAGCTCACAGCGAGCTGGAGAAGGAAGAGTTTAGATTCAACACACAGCTCTAACATTGCTCCAACTGGAATCAACGGTCTGACTTCTGGGAGCCACGTAACCCCGTGCGTAAAGAAGAAAGAGCGCAGAAAGAAAAAAAGTCTGACTGCAAAAACCATGCGCTCCACATCAGCACAGAACCGCGAACAAAATGTGCTGCTGGGTCACTTACTTAAGGCTGGTCTGACCTACATCTGAAACACACAAAGCCCTGTGTTCGTGGGAAAGAAGCTCATACTTACCACTTAGTGCGATGCAGAGAAGCAGCAGCAGCAGCGAAAGGTCTGCATGGCTGTGGCGCATAGTGCACGTCTCCAGAACGGGGCTATTGACGCTGGTGGTTTGGAGGAGACCGTGGCGACACTTTTACTGATGTAGGAGAAGTTGGATAAATCTGGCAGGAGTTCCTTGGAGAGCTGGATACGCCTCCCCAGGCCGGGCTGCCCTCTGCTCCGCTCTCATTGGTCCAGAGGCAGCCTGAGCCGAGGAAACACGAGAAACAGTCGTTCCTGATTGGCCGCTGCAGCTGCCCGTCACTGTCAAGGCATGAAACCCTACACGTGGTTTTAGGAGAAAAAAAAAGTCTGGCTTCTAAGCGGAGTGTGTAAACTCGTGTGGGAGATTTAGAAGATTTGTGCCACCCGCAAAAGCTCATTGTGTCCGTCCATGAGGTTTTCACTGTAGCCGTGATGTAACGCCCAGGCTTCAAACACTCAGGCGGATGAAGGGCTTTGTAGTGTGCATTTCTTAGGTTTAGCAATAAAACAATTCACTCAAGAAAGGTGTGCAAAAGTAGTTGCTTAATGCATGTGCCTAACGTCAAAAGCGTGCGCGTAAAAGTAGCAGAACGTGGTTCCTGGGCTAAATAGAGACGTAGAGCGTGAATGGGGCGCAGACAGGAGCAGGGGCAGTTAACCCTAGCCCCGCAGTGGATGGTGTTTTTGCATTAGTCACATATTTGACATAGTGGGTGTATGAGGGCTGGAGTAAGGACCATGAGAAGACTGCCAGGCCTTGGTAGGAGCGTGTTCGCCCTGGGGACGCAGCTTTTGCCCGGGGCCACTGTGACCACCGTGAGGGCAAGACCCCCAAACTATGGTCTGACATGTGTGTCTATGAATAGGCTACTAGGTTGCTGGGCAACATTCACTTTTCCATCGAGCACACAGCAGCCTAGGTTTCTTCTTTAGGTACAGAAACTTTGTTATAGGCTCAAAAGAGTAACAAAGTTAAGCCTGCCTTCAGCACTCCTAATTTTTGTTTGTTTTTTTGTTTTGCAAAACCATTTTCACATTTGTAACGGCAGAAGAAGTAACTTTCTAATGATGAAATCTCATTTGCATAATTCTATTCCATTTAATGAGATTTTTTTTTAAAGCCATACTTCAGAACATTCTCTGTAGAGATTAAATATGGGGTAGCTGATTTTCACACTGGAAACACAATTTAGGTTTTAAACCTGACAACTTCTCATAAATCCTTTGACACATGCTTAATATGTACATGTATTCATTTGGTTGTAATTATGGTCAATAAATTACTTTGTTCAGACAACAAAGTGAAACTGGAGAGGACCAGCCAATCAGAAAGCTGCATTCGGCTCCTCATAAGAATCAAAATGGTTTCTTAATCACTTCAGACATTAATCAGTGGTCTGTTTCTTTCACAAAGTCTTGCATTTATCATAGCCTTTTTAGTGGAAAAGACAAAGTTTACTAACTAACAACTAAAAAAGTTAGTTACCCTATTATTTTATGTAATATAGTTCTATTATCAAACAGCTTTTTATTTTGTTTATGCAAACACCACATTCCCTTGGGTGTTGTTGACTCATGGCTTGGCTATAAATAATTTATGCCAACACAAAGCAGGCTCCCCTAATATCATTACTAGAGATATATATAGAGCATATATATATTTTTTATCTATTGTTGAAACAGCTTTTAAATGCCCAGCATGTTCTTTCTGCGAGATTTGTTAGAGAAATCTGGTTTGTCTACAACGAGTCTATCAAAAGCTGTTTTTCAAATGTCTGGAGTGTGACAGCGAAGTAAAAAGGACACCTCAGACGTGTGAATCTTACACATACTGCATGTTTTTGTCATGTGAATGGTTCTTTATTGCTGATCTGGACAAGCAATACTTAATGTTGTACCTACATACAACATATCAAATAAAATATAAAAATCCCTACATTTATTACACTATTACATTGTTACACCTGTAGCAGCACAGTATGTAAGAAATACAATTATTTAAACATTCTTATCTACAAGCTTTTTTTTTGTTTGTTTTAAATATTGTTGTGCAAAATACATAAAACGGAGATGTCACTTTGGGATAAGGATACGGTGTCGTAAAATAAACTATCACAATAAGCTTAATATTGTGTAACTTCACTTCTACAAACTGACAGATTTATGCAAAAATTCATGATCATTCTCATAATACAGATGACAAACACAGTGACAAACCTTGTTGCATATGTCTGCTACAGTTTGCTTTGCCACTTGCATATGTAAAGTCCTGTAAGGTTCTATGGTGGGCAGAGAGAACAGGTCAGTACACAGTCTTAGAGGGGCAGTGAGTGTGTGGAGGGGGCACGAGTTCGGAGCAGCCGTTCTGGCCCTTCTGCTGGACCACACCTCGATAGCGACCTTCCTCTTTTGTTTCCTCTTCATCCTCTTCATCCTCTGGGCTCAGCTCCTCCTCAGCTTCATTGTCACTTCTCTCATCTTTGGTCAGCTGTAACACAAAACACCACACTTCAACTCTGGAAATGGCAAGTTAGAAGTGAAAGCGTTTTTGCACATGAAAGTAACAAGAACTAAGTCCCAACATTCCGCCAGCCCCTGTTTAGTAACAAGAACTAAGTCTAACTAGCTTTAACATTAGCATCTGTATAGTATGGAACATTATGATAAGTGATTAAGTGGTGGTAGGAAATTTTTTTTTTTTTTTTTTTGTTATTATAAATTATAAAACTATGTTGCACAAAAGCTAAAACATCACTGACACTAACAGCAAAACACAAAATGTCAGTGTTATTCCTAATAATCACCATTTACAAAATTAAAAATGTTTTTGGGAGCTATGCTATTAAAGGTCACATCGACCATTTTTTTTCTCATGTTATATTGTTGTTTTCTAATCAAAAACATACCTGGAGATACATTTTCTTTCGTTTACACATATTTAATCTTAAGTGCGTTAAAAATGCTGGATTCTTCTGTCAATCTGAAAACACACTGTTCCACTGTGTGGTGTCATTAAAGAGAAGCTAAACCCTAAAATACTTTTTTTGGCTGCCAAACTATGTATGTGGTGTTTAATAGCATTGGCTACTGATCCGAGTGATTTTTTGCATTTTCAGTGCAAACTGATCAATAGCAGATTTCAGGTAAATAGTCACAAACTGGCTGTGTCTCTCATGTCAGCTCCAGGTGCTCTGTGACCTCAGCGTGTATTGTCCACTCAAAATGAAGCACAAATTGCAACACCTGCTGTCAATCCAATCACACTGCTGCTTTCGTCTCTGAGCCCCTCTTTTGCACTTCTCCCAATGCTTTTCAATGAGTTTGCTGTGTTTGGAATGTGTTTGTGGGTGGAGTTTAGGGGTGAGCTCTCTTTAAGTGGTAATACAAGAAGTGCTCCACTGTGTTTTAAACTTGCAGTTCATCTCTTCATTTAATAAGATGAATGAATTTTGTACATGGTCCCTGACAATGAAACTACACTAAAACTTTGCACACCTTCACTAGAGTCTTTCAGCCTTGGAATTGCCCCACTTTTGCAGCTACAGATAATGTTTTAGCCTTGTTTGAACTGCTTGATCTCTCAGTGCAACAGATTTAAACATTTTTTTACAGACTTTACTAGACTTTTTTTGTGAACTGAACACCTTTTCAAAACTAAAAAGACAACAACTGAATGCTACTTTAGAGTATTGTAATATAAATCTGTTAAATTAAGACTAAAACTACTGTTAACAATAAAACGACAACGTAATGACATCATAAGGTGGAACGAAAAATCTTAAGCTTTGATGGGTTACACAAACATTTCAAAATGGAAGAAAATACAATGTTGAGGATGTTTTTCATGAGGAAATGACACAAGTTAAAAACAGGAGTCAAATTAGCATAATACCGGACCTTTAAGTATTTTTGTCGAAGAAAAGTTTATCTAAATGTGAAAATGTATAAAACATGTCTTGCCAAAAGGTCTGTTTGGTTTGGGAAGTACCTGCCCCAGAACAGGAGTTGAAAAAAAGGTCCTAAAGTGTGGCCCCTGTGCATAGTTCCTGCTCTGAAAAAAGTTCCTACAGTGTGAAAAGGTTTAAACTCTGATTGGGTTCTTTTCTAATCTGCTTGCATTTGTGGTTATGGCTGAGCAAAGAAAAGGTTAACAAAAGCCTGCATTCACATTTAAGAACTCAATCATGTATTGATTTATTGTTTTTGAAAGAAATCCACCAATGTTTAACCTCATCATTATTTGTTTGGGATTGGCTGTACATATTTGCCATTTTAATCACATAGTTTAAAGTCCTTTCAACTGACAACAATCACGCCTTTGAAGCTGAATAATGGCACCACTTTGTAAGCTATTGTAAAAAAAAAAAAAAAATTACATTTCTTTGTTTATGCTGGCAGAGAAGAGGTTGAACTTTGCACCAGCTTTTGTTTATGTGAATAAATGCAGTGATTACATATAAGAACCATAAACCAGGTAACATATCGGTTATAGAATCTGTCTCTAGCGCTGAATGTTGTGTGTCATGTGAACCCAACCTATTTAAGACAATTGAATAGGTTTATAATAACAGGCTGAAACCCATAAAGAGGTTTGTGAAAAAGAGCATTACAATGATTTCACACTGAAATATTACAGCAGTCTGGAAACAAGTAAAAGTAATTCTACCATGATTATGCCAAGAACTTTGAAAAGAGTAATTCATGCATTCAGTGCCTCGACTATTATAATTCTCTATTGTAGTCTGGGTTTGACCATTACAGCTAAATACTTGCAGTTGGTTCAATATGCTGCGGTTCGCCAGCTCACAGGTGCTTAGGGTAACCAGCACATTACTTCAATCCTCCCAATTGCTCAGAGAATCCAGTACAGAATGTTGTTTATGCTGTATAGATTTCTGAATAGTCTGATCTTATATTATTGTTTGAGTTGCTGACTTTTGCATCCAAGAGGTGCCCAGTTCTCGCCTGAGAAGCAGAGGGGACAGAGTCTTTTCTGTGGCAGAGCTCAGACTCTGGAATGGAATGGCCTGCCTGAGCTGGAGTCACTAGAGCACTTTAAATCTTTGCTAAAACACACATTTAGTCACTGGCTTTTAACATGAACTGAGATGAAGCACTAAAGGTACAAAAGAGTTCCCTTTATTTTTCCTATTGTATAAACTATTGATGTTCTTGACATCAACCTGCCAAGGGACTGAAGATAGAAATTAGCCACAATGGCATTAATATGTGTTGTCACTTTACAAATAAATAAGAACTGAACTTTTTGTAGTCACTGTATTTGTATTGTTTATTTTATTTTGTGTGTGTGTGTGTTTGTTTGTTTGTTTGTTTGTTTGTCTTTGATGATTTTGTGTGTGAAGCACTTTGAGTAGCTTGTGTTGTTGTGTTGTAAATGTGATATACAAATAAAGTTGATATTCACATTGATACCACTGGTTCCCATTATCTGGGTTTCAGATGACATCACAACTTTCTACAGGCGATGATATTTCAGTGAGAAAGCTAAAATGAAGGTTGTTTAAATGCAGTTTATTTTTGCAGTGTAAGAGCGTAATAGCTCTGGTCATCCCGGAAATCACCACTTTTTAAATTAGTGAAATATATTTTTTAAATATTTCATGGCAAAGTCCACTGTTATTAATAAGAAAAACTGCCTCTTTCCCCCAACCAACCCTATAACTGACATGAATTCTAGAATGTGAAACCCAGCAATACTGACAGTTGCCAAAGTTTTTGGGGTAGACCCTGAAACTTTTGATGAACTGGCACCTGTACCCTACGCTGGAAGAAGAACTGTGTGGACGCTCCACAGGCCATACAATATCTGATATTTGCTTTCGTTTTATTACACTGAAACATGTGCATTGCATTTTAGTGATAGGTTTAGACTGCAGGACACAATACTGTAATAAAATAAAAGTCTTTTCCAATATTGATTGTGTACATTTATATGATTGCAGGTGGATTGTCTGGGTGGGTTGGTGAGGACGGTTTTAATGCACTGTAAAGCACTGTGTGTTATATTTTATGAAAAGCAAGGTTTGATTGGATATGATATCAACAATCTGAGAAAAGCTTGTGGTACTATTGAATAATTGCTACAAAAAAGTGAATAGTTGTAAGCAGCAGTAAAGGCAATAGAAGAGGATCTGACCTTGCCAAAAACAAACTTGTGGACCATGCGAAGGATGAGATACGCCCAAAACACATGCAGGGCTTGGAGAACCAGCAGCATGGCATTGAAGAAGTAGTATCCAAAGAAGGGAGGATAATGCTGGGGAGGATACACCCAGGTACAGTGGATCAACCTGAGACAAAAACATTTCAAGATCACCCTTTAGTTATAATTTAGAGATTAGAATGACCAAAGTCATTGAAATGTAGTGGATCTTACCAAAATGGAAAAATGACGAGACGCGTCCACATGAAAACCATGGCAAACAGAACAAAGAGGCTTTGGCAGGTTTTCTCCCATTTGGCATAGTTGAATAACTTAGCTGACTGACAAAAAAGCAAAAGTTATTATGCTGTAAGGGCAAAAAGGCATAGGTCATTGGAAATAGCCCACCTCGAGCAGAACGTCAGAGGCATCGTGCACCAGCAGGACCAGAGTCCCCACGCGGATGTAGTTGACACACCAGGAAAAGGACATCAGCACCAGAGTGGCACAGTGATGAACTATCTGCTCCCTGAAGTCCTGGAGGGCAGCACACAGACAGAAAAGAGAATGGAGTTATAACTAGAGATGTCTGATATGGATTATTATTATTATATGGATATAGATTTCAGTTGATATCAAATTTCAATCCTTATCTTTTTAGGCTTACTGCCAGTTGATATTTGATATTAAAAGAAAGACTGAGAAGGAGTTAAGTTTGAATAAAGTTCACAAATGTAAATTGAGTTTTAACCATGTTCTCTAACATTGCTTCCTCATCAAAAACACAGAGTTCTGTCTGTGATTGTTTCTCCTCTAAGCCTCAGGAAATACTAGGGTGGGACGATTCATTTAGTCACGATTCAATTCAGTTTTCGATTTTGCAGCCACGATTTTCGATTTTGTTCAATTTTGTTTGTGTATCTATACAGTATTGCATTTTCTTTTTACCTTAAGACACAAAATAAACTATAATAAATTACATTTACAACAAAGCCACTGTTGTTAGTGCTGAAGTTCCATCATCAGTTGTTAACGTGTTACGCCGTGATAGCAACCTCAGCGGTTTAAGGAGGATAGAGCAGAGCTGAGTCGAGATTTGTGCAGAATACTAGTGACATTTTTATTTCCATATTTACATACATGAAGAACAGGAGCAGTAGCATGTCCATACAGCACCACAACAACTGTGCAAATGCCTAGAAGCACATTTATAGACATTCACTCTAATTGGACAGTGTCATATTTTTTAACAGGTAAGTACAACTTACCATTAATTTAAACCAAAAGATAAAAACACAATAGAAAATCAGTGTAACGTTACTCACTCAATCATTGCACAAAAATAGGCTCTGATGTTAAATTTGCAGTGAAATGTTTTAAGTAAATCTAAAATTTAAAACTGCTACAAACCAAACCCAAAACGGATCCATTCTGGCCTTTCGATTCAATCACTGCAAACTTCAAACGATTTTCGAAGTTTTCAAACGATTTTCCATCCCTAGAAAATACCGTTCTGAATTTTTCCAATTTATCATGTCATCATTTTTATGCGACCCTCAAGGTCTTATACTAGTGCCAAGAGTAAGAGTAGTAGGTTTAGTAGGTTAATTTTAGTTACAACTGGCCCTTCGAGGACAACAATTATGTGGTCTGTTGTCAAAATGAGTTTGACACCCAGGTCATAGATAGATCTCTGAGAGCTTCTGCACTGTTTTTTAAGTCTATAAATCATCCAGAATTTTAAGTATTTCTGCATTAGGAAATCAGGCAAGATTGGTTTGATTATTTCTGCTTTGTAATTTTTGCAGCCAATACCTGGAGCTACAGGTTACAGGCTTCCAAATGGGAAGCAACCTTGTATGCTTTACTACACTTTTTAAGTTCTATTAAATAAAACATCAAAGTAAAAGAGCATGTTTAAAGAGAAGAACAATGCAAATAGTACATAATGTTGGTCCTTCAAATTAACAATAAACACTAATTCAGGATCTTTTTGCTTCTAATCTCTGCATTTGGTGTTGTAATAGCTTTATCTACTGTTAGAACTATCTAACTTGTATTTTAAACGACAAAATACAAACATAAGTCAGGGAGGAACCCCAAAAATAACAGTGTGCAATAGACTGGAATGCTTTCCAACAACAATGTTCCTGATTGTTGTGCTATAAAAAATAATTTACAGGAGTTTATAAATCTCAGTCCAATAGGGGGGCAAATAACACTTCCAGGGTTTGTGAAAATAATAACATAGAGAACATTTATTGTTTCTTAATGACAAATTAGATCATTATCTCCGTCTAACTCCAGATGGTGTGGAGTTTTACCAACCTTTCTCTTGATGTCGAAGGCCACACTGAGGAGCAGAGAGCAGTAGAAACTCATTTCCAGAATGTAGTACCAGTACTGAGATTCCAGCATTGACTGTAGAACAAAAAGATAAGTCAATGTGTATACTTATATTGAAGCAATGTCAGTTGCATCTAGATATAATACTGTATATATCAGGGGTCTGCAACCTTCAAAAGCAAAAGAGCCACAGTGTCACGATTCGAAGTAAATTAAAGTCAGAAAGAGCCGCAACTATCTAAAACAAGATGAATATACAATTTTACAAAGTAGGCCTATTTGAAAATGCTTGAGTATACAATCTTTCACTTTCTGCTAGCTGGTGCATTTACAATGCATTATTGATAATAATATTTTTTTAAATATTGTCAGCAACCTCCAAAATAATGTGTATATTCCTAAAAGTCTTGGTCAGGAGAGATGAGATCAGAATATTTAACATATTTTGGAAAGACTTTGTACATTGTTCTTAGAGGCCCTAAACCCTGAGTTTCCCTTCTTTGTCCCTGTTTTTGTGTCACATCCCTTCTCACAGCACATACTGTATATGTGTATGTTTTATCATGCAGTTATCACAATGTGAGTGCCGGTAACCATAAACATGAACACTTAATGCCCCCAATACACAGACAAGTATCACATTTGCACTCATGTTCTTTTTTTTACTCTTAGCTTTTTAAAGTGTAATTCCTCATTCTCAATCAGACCCTGCTCTAGAGACCCCTGATATACTGTATATAAGAGAGAGAAAAAAAACTGTTTGTGAATCTAAAAAGTAACCAGATTGTTATTAAAATGTAGGGAGGAGAAAGTACATATGTTTCTTCAAAAATGTACGATTTTTTAGTAAAATACTTAGTTACTTACTACTTCTGTACAATAATAACTGTTGTTGTTGTTGTTGTTGTTGTATATACTTATAATCTAGCTCATTAATTGTTTAACTTTTCTCACCAAGAAGCATCAAATAATATACAAAATAAAAGTGACACTGTGTAAATTTCTTTAGGAAAAAAACAAACCCAAACATAATCAGACTTAAATTAGGGCAAACCATGATTTATAATGTGACTGTTGCACCCAAAGAAGAATCACCACAGACCTGCTTGGGAAATCCTGTCCATACTTCTTTGGTGTCATAAAACCATTCTTTCTTCAAAAAACAAACAAACAAAAAAGACATCTAGAAGGTTGTGTCATTATCCCATATGGTCCTTATGTTTTTAGAAAAGACTGGACTTACATCATACACAGCCAGGAGGCCCCCAACAAATGCAAGCAGGTAAAAGAAAAACCTCCAGCTGTGAACAGAAACAGAAAGTGTCATCTACACTGCCACAATTACAAATAATTATTTTTGATTAATGCAAGACGGAATTTCATAATTATTCATTATTGCAGCAAAATCTTTCTTTTTCTTTCCTTTTCTTGTCAAACACATCACTTTTCCTCAAGTTTGTTTAATTAGATCAGACTTGTGAATGTAAAACCCTGAATGTGATAACACACCTTTAGATGCATTTGTTTTACTATAAATTGCATTAAAAGACTTTTTAAAAAATGTCATTTTTTCTATAGGTTGAAGGACAAAAATTTTGCTTCTAAAATGGCCACATTTAGAGATAGTTAATGCCAGGTTGTCATGTTCGGAGGGACGGAAATGTTGCTAAACTAGCCAAAACGTACCCAAGCCCTTTTTCTAAACTTACCCATCCTAGTAAACTTCATCACTGTTCCTCTGGACAAACATTCTAGCATTATCCTTTGGAAATGGTCTGATTTTATTTTATTTTACAGACATATATTTTATTTAACAGACATTTTAACACAAATGTCGGTTAAAAAACTTCCTGCCGCTGCAAACCCATTTTTGCCAATATTTGGAATTTTCAATCCACAACAGATGTCACAAAATTACTTTTCACATTAGCAAAAAAGATTGTATTTATTTGGGATAGTACCTACAATAGCCTATATCTTCATGTTTTTGTATAAACCTAGCCGATTCTAATATTTTGCCCATTATTGTTCCTATAAAGTGATCTAAAAAACTTGGTGTTTCTAAAATGGTCATTCATTATTTCTCTTCGTTTGTAACAACTATATTGTGACTTTAATAATCATGATTATTGATTAACCTAATATTCTTTACAGTCCTACTCACCAGGCTTCAGTGAACTTCCTCAATACTCCAGGTTGGTCCATGCGTCTTCGTCTCCGGAACCATCGCTCCACCTGCCTTACACTCAACCCACTCTTCTTACACAGCCCCGTCACGTCTGCCTGAGAGAGACATGGGTTAAAGACGCTTCACCTGCTGCCAATCAGCTGCCATTGTTCAAAGATGGTTTGGTCTCAAAGAGTTTCTGATGATTTTTCAGTTGTATCTTATTCAATGTCTAGTAGGGGTGAAACGAGATGCAATTCAAACAAGATAAGACAAGAGATTGGGTCTACGAGAACAAGACAAGACGAAATTTTAATAGAATGCAAAATAAATTGTGTAAATTTGCCTTTAAAAGCTTTGATAAAGCCCAGGATTATTCTAAAACTCCTCACAAAACAAAACATTTTGTCCTGTTATGTTATTTTTTTAAGAATCAATGAGTATCAAATGAGCATCTAGTTTCAATACCAGTTTTAGTATTGATTATTATCTGATAATTGATACTTTTGACAACCCTAAAATGTACATCTCCAGGATATCCCCAAGCGACATCACATTAATTTGGCAAAAATCTTCAAGTCATTGTTGCGTTCTAAATAACTAATCGATGAATTGAAAGAAAAGTCGCTCAACTAATTGATTACAAAATTAATCATTAGTTGCAGCCCTAAACAACAACTTCACAAAAGGAGCACTTCACCAGTATTGAGCCAATTTTAGTTCAAGCCAAATGTAAATGAGAGAAAAAAGGTAAATTTAACATATGTGCACAACTTTGTCTCATGAAATCTTTGGGAAGAAGATCTTGTCCCATCTCTATTGTCTAAATAGAGATACTTTTTTATTGATCTAATTGTGAACTGTGCATATTCTTTGTCACATTGTCTCTGTTTAGTGCCGTACCTGTGACCGCTGTCTGCTCTCTGTGCCGTACCTATGAGCGCTGTCTGCTCTCTGTGCCGTACCTGTGACCGCTGTCTCCTCTCTGTGCCGTACCTGTGACAGCTGTCTGCTCTCTGTGCCGTACCTGTGACCGCTGTCTGCTCTCTGTGCCGTACCTGTGACCGCTGTCTCTTCTCTGTGTCGTACCTGTGACCACTCCCTGCTCTCTGTGCTGTACCTGTGAGGGTTGTCGGCTCTGTCTGCAGTAGTAGTGCTCCAGAACAGGAATATTTTCTGTTTGAACCCGGATCCTCCGCTTTACCCCTGCCAGCAATGCCAACGGTGTAGCTATCCACCTAGATAATAGATGTAAGTGACAAAAAAGGACCATTTCAGTGAATGAACAAATATTTTATGATGGAACAGAAGCAATTTTTGGGGGAGGGGCAAGCAGCTTTCATAAACTTGGAATCGGATTTTTTTAGAAAAGAGGACTGACATTCAACACCCAATAAACTATTATTTTAAAGATTTAAAGCAACACTGTGTAACTTTGTGAAGGTGAAAAATCCCCTGCCTGATCCCACCGAATAAAAGTGCTTAAGTTATCATTTAGAACATTTCCCATTTCTTGCCTGGAAAATCCAGACGATATATAAAATATATTTTGTTTGGCCACTATCACCTCTTTGAAGTTACAGTAGGCGAGACTGACACATTAATTAGCCTATCAAGGACTTGCATTGTCTCCTATATGAAAAACATACAAGGAAAAAATACATGCAAAAATATTGAAAAAATAGTGACTGATAAATAGCAAAAAAAAAACTTTTAAAGTTGAGGTAACTAACTTTTTAGTGTAGTTTATTGGAGCTCATTTATATTTTAGCTGTAAATTAGTACGCTGTGTGGTTTCCACTAAAAGTATATGGTAAATGCGAGACCAGTATTGTCTGAAGTTAATAATAAAGAATTTTATTTTTTCATCAGAAGGTTTGGGTGGTCCTCTCCAGATTTATTTTGTTGCTTGCAAAAAGACATTTATTTACCATAATTGCAAACAAAATGAATACATGTCGATATTGACTCTGTGCACTGCCCTATTTATTTTCAAAAATGCTAACATCTTGCCGGCAGGTTCATTTCCTGTTTAGTTCATTTCAATGAGGTTTTCACTTCCTCAGTCTAAAATGAAAAATTACTAAAGATCAGGCACTGAACAGTGAGTTTTTGGTGGTTTTCTCTGAAAACATTTTAAATACTTTACAAATGAGGAGAATATTTCACCAATGTGTACTTATAAAAAGATGTGTTTGTCTGTCAATGCTAATGCTAAAGTCTGAGGATTTGAAAATAAACAGCTCTTATGCACACAGTCAATTAACATTACATAAACGATTGTATCACACACTCATGCACTTTCTTTCTTGAGTGTGTTAATATATGGTGTCTGTGTGTAAAATTAAGTGGTAACGATAAGCTTGGATGTACAAGGGGGTAGGTCCCACCTACTCCTTTTGAGTGACACTATTTACATGTACACGCATGTCATACGTGTATTTTATGTTGCTCAAATAAACAAAAATGAATGAATGAATGAATAATCATGTGTCAAATTTAGAATTAATGAGTGAAAGCAGTCAGATTAAAAAACCTAAGTCATGTTTGATGCACCTTTAATGTGAGGTAAGTGAAGTTAGGTGTTGTTCTAAATGAGCTTCTTTGTTTCACGCGCATCATTGTCTAGTCCATTGTGGAGTTGATTGGTAACACAATGAGGGGAGAGGTGACCAGACCCACTCTTCGCAGTTGTGGCTCTGGATCCCATATTTCTGCCATATATAGGAGGAGAACATCCTCTCAAGTTGCCAGGCCTTCATTCCAGTTTTCTTGTATTTAACATTACTAAGAAGGTGATAATGGCAATAATGCACCAAAAAACATCAAACTTAAATCACCAAACTAAAAACACGTCTGTTCATAACATTTTACAAGCCGATGTCTTTTCAATCAGGTGCAGGGCAGCGAAAATAAAGATTGTTGTAATGCAAAAAAGGGTTTAGTCAATACAATAACAAATCTGTAAAAGATATTATAAATTATGTATGTAAAATATTATTATGACAAAGTACAATCTTACTTATAGCGAAAAACCTGACCCTCTTGCCCACCATCTGGAATTATGACATCATCAAACTTGAACATAACCAATTCCAAATCAACTGAGCAATGCAGGAAGATACCATTACAACTACCACCATAAACACCACATTTATCCCAGTTAACAACAATTGGTCTACACCGCAATGCTTGTTTTCTTGGCTAGTCTGTTAGAACAATACGTAAAAACATAAACGGTACCTACTTCTCAAACATGAATCGAACAAGCAGGAAGCACACAGTGAAAGGATGGTAGCGTACAGATGTGAGGCCTTGGCGTAGACCCGGCCATCTTTGTCCTCTAGGTCGGCCCACGTTAGGTTCACCGGCAGCCATAGACGATCCCACCAGAACCAGTCGCATACAGAGTCCAGCATGCTGCACATACAATAGGACAGTTAGAACACTACACTGAAGTCACACGCCCCAATCCGCACCACATGGCTCTGTTGACAAAGCAAATATTGACCTAGAGCTCACTCCCTTGTTTCCAGCTATTTCAAAGTGTTGCAGCCTGAATGTCCTTTTAAAGTCGGTTAGCTAGAATGACAGTGATGTGGACTCAAACACAAATCCACCTGCTTAGCAAACGGAGTCCTTGAATTCGACGAAGAGCCCTCACAGGTGTTGCCCGTATCAACAGAGTGAGATCTGAGCCTTATTGACACAACACACACAGCAGTCGTGTCGGACCACTTCTCCAGGTTTCTAACTGTCATATCAAACAAACACAGCAGCAAAGTGAGAGCAAAATTTTCTATTAGCACTTTAAAAATGAAATAAAGAAAATGTGTTATCTTTTTTTGTAATTTAGCCTAAACTGAAATAGGTCCAAGTAATTATAGCTTTCACAAATCCTTAAAGGAAATCTATTGTGTAATATCTATTTTTTTTAGAGCTTGCTATAATTGCCTTCTTTCATAATTTGTTTACTCAAAGCTTTATTAAGAATGAGTCATGCATATTTGAGTAATCTTGTATTATCCTGCAGCTGATGCTTGCTCAAAAAAGCTGTCCTGTTCTCACTTTTATTGTGTTTTACAAAAAACTAAATGTGAATTACTAATCTATATATTATAGTTTATTCCTAAATACATAGAAAAACACAGTAGGTCGTTTTTAAGTACATGATAATACCCTTGCGTCCAACACAAAAAGGGATAATACCCCTTTTTGTGTTGGACGCAATGTCCAACACAAAAAGGGGTATTATAAACAAGATTTGACACCTTTCAATTGTTAAAACAGATGTACTATTTGCTGACACCATATCAAGTCTTACGTCTGCAAAATAAAATCTAATTTAAAGATGGGGTAACTAACTTTTTAGTTGTAAATTGGTAAACTTTGTGTTTTTTACTAAAAAGTACATGGTTAAAATGAAGCACTTTGTGAAAACAAATTAGACTACTGAGTGCTGTCTGAATTAATAATCAAGAATTTTAGGTCTACCCAGGAGCCAAAAGCAGCGCTCTGATTGGCTGTGCTTGAGTGGTCCTCTTCTGCTTCACTTTGTTCTTTGTAAAAAGAAGTTTTGAAGCTGTAATTGCAACCAAAAATGAATACATGTCAATGTTCACCATGTGTCTAAGGATTTAGTAGAGGAACTAGTGAGAACAGCTACCCACCTTTAATTTAAACTATATTATCATTATGCGTTAGCCTATATTTTGTGTTTGGGTATTGCAAATGAAAAAGGTTGAGAAGCACTGTCCTAGGGGACGGGCTCCTCTCCGGCTATAATATTCCACAATGAGGTATGAAACTGTGTATTGATGAAGAATGCCCCAAACTAATATTTGAACTTGCTTTCTCTTAAATATTTGATTTTTCACCCCCAAAAAGTTACACGGTGCCACGTTAAGCAGAGTTTTTGCGCTTCGTACATTTGAGTCATAGTTTAATTGAGTACTTTTTACTTAAACTCCACTACATTGAAAGATCAATATCAGGCTTTCTATTCCACTATATTTATATAAAAAAGGGCTCCACAAATCTTGGTGGGTATTTTTCTTTGTCTTCTGTCTCATTTAAAACCTCATGAAGCTGTCAGAGACATGATTTGTGAACATGTCACGTTTGTTGTAACTTGATATCTGTAGTTCTAACAGGCTTTGAGTTGAACTATTGTTTCTTTTGTTTTGTCTTTTTAAACCTTTGTTTATTGCAGAATGGTCTTTAACTCAAACTAAGTTTTTACAGTGCTACTATTGTTTGTATTGGAGTAATGTTTGATGTATCTTTACATTTACTCATGTCATGAAAAACTTGACGTGAGCTCTGACACGAGCCAGGTTAACACATTTTATTTTTAAAGAAAAGTCTCAAGTTGCCTCAAGTCACATGCTCCAAGTCCAAGTCATGCCTCAAGTCACTGATCTTTAAGACTAACTCTAGTCATTTAAGTTCTTTCCAATACTGTTAGTGATAAATCTAAACCAAAAATAAGAAGAAACACAATTTACAAACAGAAATGTATTCTGAAGTCTATTTCTTGGTTGTTACATCAAATCAATAAATAGGTAAAATTTGTTGAGGGAGTAAATCATCATTGCAAACTAATTCGAGTAGTGTCAAACCTTTCAAACAATAAAATGACATAGCACTACTGTTGTTGCTACAGGTAATAAAAAACACACAAATTAAACTTAATAAAATCTCCTCCTAGTATGTGATATAAGCTACAAAGAGACGGACGTACCTGGAGCAGCAGAGCGTCCTGGATCACAAATGCTCGTCCTGGATTTCAGATCTGCTCCCAGCTCCTGATCCTTTGTTTGACATTCTTCTGGTCACACCCAGGCGGACACAATCACCTGGGAACCCCCCTGTGGCAAGTGCAAACACAAAAGCCTCACTTATATGGGCCCGTATCTGGTGACGCCACTCACCAACACAGGTGCACGGCAACTACAGCTACAGCGCTGAATCATCTAGACAAAATCAGGCTGAAACAGTAATAATCTGAAAAATAAATACAATATAGGTTATAGCTTAACAGCCGCATGCATATGACGCAATATGCATTGCTTACTTTTTGAAATCAACAAAAAATGCCTAAAATTCCATACATTACGGGTACATTGTCTTCAAGAGCAACTTACATGTTACAAGTCAAGACCAGGGCTCAATTTATAGCCTAATAATAATGTTATTGGTAGCCAGAAGCAAAGTATGCATTCATTTTGATAGAAAAAATTGCACTTTTGCATTTAAGAATATGTAGACCTCGGTATTCAAAAAAAACTGTGTACGGCCCTGAATGCAATTACTAAGGTAAGTACTTAGATCTATATCAGATAGTAAGTATAAGTTACAAGGGGAATATGTTACAGTAACTAGTTACTTTTGTAATGAGTTACTCCCAACAACAATTGTACTCAAGCAAGAGTAAAGTGGTTCATCAACAGAGAAGTAGAGTTCATCTCAAAGAAAAGCAAAATTATATCTGCAGGAGCAGAACAAGTAACATACATTTTTTACAGATTTTCTATTATCACAAACATACACTTTTGTAATTTACATGTACTCACAGTTGGTGGAAGAACCAAAAACCTTTACTCAAATAACCAGTATAGATTATTGAAAATAACTCTGAAAAGTAGACCACAACTTTTTAAAAAACCTGCTCAAGTAAATGTAACTGAATGTAGCTAAGTACTATCCACCTCTAGTCATGTCATGAAACATTTCACACAGGCCTAAAAAAAATGATGAAATATAAAACAACAGCTAGCAGCTTACCTGCGCATTCGGTGTGAAAATACCAGTTCATGATACCTGTGGATAGTTCGTTCTTGTCCCATTTATTCCTTATGGAGAATAGGCTTTGCGCACGCAGTGTCATTTGGCTTGTTTATGTTCAAAATAGCTAACTTTTGTACTTATGAGCATTTCCTGTTCAATTAATTTGTATGGGGTTTTTACTACACCAGTCTAAAATGAATACTTGGAAAATCAGGCAATAAACTGTGTTGTGATTGACGTTTCTGAAAACATGTTAAAGACTTTACAAATCAGGAGAATATTT
This sequence comes from Mugilogobius chulae, assembly GCA_038363315.1. Classification (NCBI taxonomy): domain Eukaryota; kingdom Metazoa; phylum Chordata; class Actinopteri; order Gobiiformes; family Gobiidae; genus Mugilogobius; species Mugilogobius chulae. The sequence goes on from CM076398.1 coordinate 39,492,151, forward strand.
CACCAACGGACTCTTGTTCGTTTATAAAGAGACATGTTTGTTTCTAATTGCTAACTCTAACAGGAAATACTCATAAATCGAGGTTAATTATTTTGCATATAAACAAGTCAACTGACATTACTGCACAGAGCCTATTAGCTTAAACGCCCTAAAATAATTTACTACTTGACACAAAGCAGACAAGTTACAACCTGATAATCATTTGCAGCATGTTAACCTTTACTTACGAGGTAAATATCTCACCAGGGAAACAACCCCATGTGCTTATAAAATGTGCTGTTTCTGACTCAAAGCTAATGCTACTTAATGTAATTATTAATGTTAAAATAACTCTACAAACTGAAATAGCTTTATATAAAAACAATAATCCTGGCATTTAATATATTTTTATACAATTGCTTTATATTTAATTTAATTTATTTGCTAGCATTTAGCATTGCTCTAAAAATGCGCACGTTTTTAAACAGTCTTTTCCTGGTGAAGTATTTACCTCGTATGTGAAGGCCTGTACTCGCTGCCAGTCATGATGTGTTTGGAATCCCTCTCTGAATGTAAATTTTAAATACTGAATAGTTTAAGGAACGAGTCGGAACTATCCACAGGTATTACTCTAACTGAAACTAGCCTAGCCGCACCAGCAGGTGGCAGCAATGCAAACGCTGGAGAGAGAAAGAGAAGAAGATCAGAAGAGGAGGAAATACTGGAGCAAGTAACAGAAGTAAGTGATGGGGCATTGGGGCATCGCACAAGCATACGCGTTATAAACATAACTCCCGGACAGAGATGACTTTAGAGCAGCCCGTCCCTGAGTCGCTGACTCTTCTGGATGAGTGTACCACTGTGTCCTGTCTGCGGACTGTCCCAGCCTCACTTCACAGTCCGCCTGCCTGCTGCGCTCCTGCCTTTGCGCACATGGAGCTGGAGCTAGTGCGCCTGAGCCCGGGAGACAAACTGTCAGTTCCCCTGAGCTCCAGTGTGTGGGCCTGACCGTGCTGGAGCAGCTGTTGTGCCGTCTCATAGAGGCAAGGGGGGCCTGACTTCCACCTGTTTGCTGAAGAGACATGGCGTCTACTCCAATCTGATGTCTTGAGTAGTCTGGTGGGTGCAGTTATATAGTTATCTTTAAAGTGACTTTGAAAGAGCTGATGGAGGTTTGTGTGTTGCAGCTGCAGCAGTTTGACAGTGAGGACAATCTCGTGTCTCACCTGAGTGTGATGTGTGTGTCTGCTGCTGTCCTCTACCACCTGCACCATGTGAGCTTTTCTTTTCTTTCCTCCAGCTAAGAACAAAGAATCCAATAGTTACATAGTCAGAGGTGGACAAAGTACCTTCAACTTGTACTTCAGAGTGAAGTTGGACGAGGAAAGGAACAATAAAAAAGGATAGTCTGAGCCTCACTGTTACCTGTATTTAAACAAAATCTTCTAATACTCAAGTAAAAAAAATGGCAATAAAAAAAAGTATCATAGTAGCCTAATTGTAACTTTAATATATTGTCTTGACTCGACTGATAGGTGAAGTGTAGTCAGATAGTAGATAAACATTAAATAAGTTATAAATAAATAAGTCATATGGTATTAAGCAGTCATACAACAAACATTAAATTATATGTGATGGAGTTTCTGACACAAAGTTACACTTTTCACAAATGTAAGATTTTATTACTAACATTATTTTTTTCTGTTTTGCTTAGTTTATCTATTTTGGTGACATTTATAGTGTTTTTTTTTCCTCATTTGGATGTGGTAACAAAGTTTTGATTTCTTAAACACAGGTATGTAAAAACTGTCTGCATTTTTTTTTTTTAAATGGCAATTTTTGGTTACATAGATGTAAGATTTTATTTTGAACTAAAGACTACTACTTGTCACTTTCACTTTAATTTGTCCATTTTTCTTCACAAATTGTGACATTTCTCAAAAGTGTGATAATAAATGTTACTACAATTACTTAATGACGCCAAAAAACAAAACAAAAACAGAAATGCATATTGTTAAAAGAACTACTCACAGAAGTGCAATGTTACAAAAAAGTTAATAAAGTAACTGTAAGTGTGTACTACTCACCTGTGCTTATACAGTAGTAATAGCTTTTGTATGAGTCCTCCTGTTTTGAAGCCATCATTACTGCTGGACATCCTCTCCCTCAGTGAAATTGTGTAGTGACTAGAGGCTTTCTGCTGGAAAGGTCACTGGTGTGGTTGCATGTAATGGAGTCACATGATCAGATCCTGCATGCTTGTGTGCAGGGCTCGATCAGTGCTGAGTGGAGTCAGTGGTGTCTCCAGGCCCTTCGCACATCTCCTGGGCCCCCTGTGGATGCTTGTGTTCGCTCTTTGACTGAGGTCCTCAGACGGCTGCTAAAAGGAGGACAACATGGTAACACACAACACCTGCCTACAAATAATGTATTCACTAATTCAAGGTTTCTGCAGAGCTGGAGAGGTCAAATTAAAAGTTTTTTAAGACCACAAAACATACACATTAAGACCTATTCACAAGGCCTGACTATAGTATTTCACAATGCTGCTTCGTTTCCAGAGGTACAATATTAGATTTATTTATACAGCAAACAAGCATTCCATATATTCCATCCACCAAATAACAAAAAGAAGCGCACCAATTGTGTTTATATATTGAGAATTTTCTGACAAACCTGGAGCAGTATGAAATGGACCATTTGACAAAAATTGTTTCATAAAAAAAAAAAGTAAGACCTGTGCAAACACTTTTATGGTCTACAAGGACAAATTTAAGGCTTAAGGACAAACTTTTCTGTTTAAGATTTTTTTTTTTACTTTTCAAGAGCTTGCAGAAACCTTGAATTATCCGTATGTGTAATGGGCAAAGGATGGCGTTCACAAACACAGCATTTTAGTGGCAATTTGTCTAGAAAACTATACTTGTTTCAAACAAAACTCAAAAACAACAACAAAATGTAACTGAGTTGGATTGTTTTGCATTCAAAAACGTCTACAGCCTTGAACGCTCACAAAAAAAGCAGTAAAAATTAAATAAAACCATCAAAACTAAAGAAAAAATACTATAGCCATTAAAAAAAAACCTTTGCAAAACTGTTTTACCTGGAAAATGTTATTCTTCCAATTGACTTCTGAATATGTCAGTGTTTTTTGCTGGAAATACCTTTAGCAATTATAAAAGAAACCTCCCCAAACTTGTCTTTTTTACATTCTTTTTTAGAACTTACAGAGAAGGTACTGGCTGAATTCGACTCCAGCCTGTCAGCCTTTTGCCCCCAGTTGCTGAGTGTGGATACAGGAGCTGGTTGTGGAGGTTGGGGTGTCTCCATGAGCCTGGTGGTGGATCTGCTGGAGGTTCTGTGCGCCTGCAGGAGCCTGTGTGAACAGCAGGGGGCAGCTTTGAACGGACAGTGCCAGCTCTGCCTCTGCACCTCCAAACTGCTAACCCTTTGCTCCTGCCCGCTCCTCCAGCCTGCGCTCAGACGAAGAATTCTGGTCCTCCTGAAGAAGGCATTGGTGCAGAGGGCAGGAGAGGACTGGACTGGGGGACATTCGGGACTCCGGTGCAGTGATATCTGCTTGTTGGCTGAAAGCGTGCTCCGGGTGGTGTCTGAGGGTGTTCTGAGGGGCATTCACATGGAGGGAGAGTCATTTTTTGGAGGCACAAGGACTGGCGGGTCGGGACCCTCTGCGGACAATGTGACCCTTAGAGCACTGTGTGTCATCCTGCTCAAGTCCATGGAGCTGCAGTGTCAACACAGTGAGCAGGGTATGTGCTCTGTGTTTAGATATTGTTCATTTAATGTAACCAAAACAAATCAGTTCAGAGTTGAGCTCAATAGAGCCCATACATACATGCATACATACATATACATATACATATACATATACATATACATATACATATACATATACATATACATATACATATACATACATACATACATACATACATACATACATACATACATACATACATACAGACATACATACATACATACATACATACATACATACATACATATACATATACATGCATATACATACATGCATAAGCATGTATGTATATTTTTTTATTTTATTATTTATTTATTTTTTTTTTAGAATTTTTGCCTAAACTTTTTTTTTTTTATGCTCTGTCTCGACAAACCAATTTGTTTGTCTTCTGAAATCTACATTACAAGAGAACCCATATTTTTGGTGGAAAGTCCAAACTTATTTCTCTTTTTTTCTGGTAACCTGTATACATCTTGTAGTACAGGATTTTATGAATGTTTCTTTAACTGAATATGACTGGCTTCACACACTCACACACACAGAATTACATTAAGCCCAATTCTGTCTCATCACTGGTCAGTGCTGTTATTGTATTCCATACTCAACAACCACCCGTTCCGTCTTAATTTTAGTTGTAATCTGGACCCGAATGCAGCGCTATGATTATGCCTGGATGGTCTTCTCGAGTTTTATTTTGTTGTTGTAAAAAGATGTTTATAGACTGTAAATCATGTTTGAAGTTTGAAAATCAGCTACCCCACCTTTAAGGTTCACCAGTAATGATGTTGAAAGACCTGATGATGTCATCTTACTAATAAGATTTTCTTTGTTGCAGTTTTACAGGCAGAGCCAGTTTCTTTACACCTTTCCCTCCAGAGCTGTGGAACATTCTGCCTGTAGACCCTTTGGCTCCCCCTTCTGGTTTAATCATCACTGCTGCTCCAGGCTGAGCTCTGTGTTTGGAGAGCAGGACGACGACATGATGGAAGCAGCCAAAGCACTACTCTGCATATATCTGCACCATAGGTTAGTATGATATCTCGATGTAACATTCATAAGTGGGTTATGTAGGCCTATATATGTTTAATATGTATATATAACCTATAGCAGCATAGGTTATAAAAGTGTACTTATGTTATGTTATGTATGTTATTGTTATTATGAGATGTTGTTGTTTGCCTGAAATGTCCACAGTAAGACATAATTGTGATGTTATTTTATAATTAAAAACTAGAGTTGTTTAATGGCATTCCAAAAAAGAAGCAACATTTCTGTAAAGACATGCAAGTGGTGACCCTAATTGGAAAATTTGCTTTCTCCACCCCAAACTGGCTTGATTTAAGAAAACAAAAGAAAGGAAACAAATATTCTGTTGCCTAAAACACAATAGCCTACAGCATTTTAAGTTCCATTTGTTTGCGAAATATACAGTCTGAGTTAAACGGCTTATTGATCTCCTGTTGTTTGTTTTGTAGGCAGCAGGAGACTAGCCCCGCACCTCTTCCACTGTGGGCCTGCTCTTTGGGCCTAAACCCTCACTGTCACTTTCTGCTGCTGTTGCGGAGCCTTGCGTTTGACCACCGTGTGCTGCTGGACTTCCTCATTTCCACAGAGACCTGCTTCCTGGAGTATTTTGTGCGCTACCTTCGCCTCCTCCGTACAGACCCAGAGGGCTTCAGGCAGCCTGTTCCAGTCTGGAGGTGCAGCCCAGAACAGAAATGGGAAATAGGGGGTCAGTGAGTACTGAGTATGCAGGGGGAGCAGGACAGCAGTGTGGGGTCATGCTGGTGGATTACAGAGCTCTGGAGAGTCAGACACAGATGTGGAGAGGGATGTAGACACTGACAAAGCTCAGGACAAAGACACTTGGTTGGAATCTGCTGTTCGCTGTCTGAGCCTTCTGTTGGAACTTGTCTCTAGGCTTCACAGTAAGAAGCTTTTCCCATACAACCCCAACTCCCTGATGAAGCTCCTCACAGAGACACAGGAGCTCCTGATTTAAAAACTTGATTCCGATCTCTTGAACTTTGGTTTAATGCCTAGAACTAATGCTGTGTTCACGTTGTCCTCAAGAAATCAGGAAAAATGTTCCGGGTTGAAAAATGCACACACGCTCAAGCAGCTCAGAAACTCTGGATAAACAGATCTGCCCTGGAAACTAAATACAAACAACCTTTAACGTTTTTGTTTTGTTGTTGTTGTTGTTTTGGACAGGATAGCATCAGACCTCACTGTTAGGTCTATTAACCTCTGTTAAAAGGGCTGTGTCATTTATTTATTATGGTTAACAACAAAATCTTGAAGTAAAAAGCACATGAATGCAAACAAGGTCGGAACATTTACCTCTTATCTAGAAAACACAAGCTCCCGAGGACCACGTGAACGCACCATTATAACTGGTAGCAGGCTCAAAATGCACCAGCTAAGCGAGCAAGACGTGAATTGCTTGAAATTGACTTTTATTTATGTATCTAGGAAAGTACAAACCAGGTAGACCACCTTTAAAGTGGATATATGCTATGGTGCCTGCACATAAAGAAGACAGTAGGACAATAAGAAGACAAAATGTTTTTGTAGAAATTTCTAAGGAGCCAACAGACCAATATATTGCACTGCAGATATATCACGACCGATACTCTGTTTTTAAATTTTGGGGGAAAAACAAATCTGTCCATGGCAGAACATTCATTTTATGTAAACATTTTAACTTAAGGAGCACAGAATAGATAGTCATTTGGAATAATTTTATTTAAGGGAAAAGAATGATGAAATGAAGAATCCATTTAATAATAATAATAATAATGGCACTGTGTGTATAATTAAGTGAGGACGAGTCCTTTGTTCTGACAGATATAATTCTGTCGTGAAGAACAGTTGACCGCCGTGTAACCATGGGTGCATTGCTCGCTCTTGGAGATGGCACACAAATTGTCTGCAAGTGGGATCAGTTGAAACAAGCTGTAAAGACACAAAGACATATACGAGTTGAAGTTTCCTCACATGTCAAGTCACAGCAAAATTTCATGAATGATTTTTTGTCACCCTTCCAGAAACTGACACTAATTGGTAAAGTTTTTAGTTTCCATCTGCCTAATTCATCTTCTTGACTATTTGCTTCCAAGAAGAATGCGCCTCAGTTTCTAAAGCATTTGTTTTTGTCCAGATTTTATTCTTATAATGGAAATATGAGTCATTTATCTAGCTTGTTTGAACTAGATTTCTTTGCTGAGATTGAATTTGGATTTATTATCTTTATAATCTCGTAAGTAAGTAAGTAAGTAAGTAAATTTTGCTTATATAGCGCTTCTTACAGACAAAATAACAAAGTGCTTTACATAGAAAATAAGAAACAGGATAAAATGCCGGAAATAAAAATATGCAACAACCCAATCAACTAAAAGCTTTTTTTTAATTATAGTCTTCAGCCGCTTTTTAAAAGAGTCCACTGAGTCAGCCTGAAAGGACAGATCTCTGCGAGTTTTAAGGCCGTTTTTGGGATCATGAGAAGGTTCAGGTCAGAGGAGCGGAGCGTGCAGCCCAAGGTGTAAGGACACAGCATATCACAGATTTATTCAGGAGCCTGATCATGCAACGCTCAATAAGTCAGGATACAGAGCTTAAAATCAATTCTATTTTACCAAAACAAGCGTGATATGGGCAGTTAAAATCCTTGCACAGTTTTGCACAAGCTAAAGTTTTCTAGAGAAATGTCCCTATTAAATACTGTACGTATATAAGTAATCAAAGAGCTATTTCACTTTTTGGAGAGTTTTGCAGTATGCTTAAAATATATTAAAAAAAAAAGAATAACTGTAATTTTAAATAAAGTCAAGTTCAGATCAAATCTTTGAAGCAAAACTTACATTTCATGGTAAACTAATTGACTGCCATTGAACCACCTCCATACTTCTCCATCGTGCCTCAGTCCCACCCAGTAGCCTTCGACGCCCTGTTCTTTCTGACTGATTGAGCACACGTGGAGCTAAAAAACATCAATGGTAGAAAATAAAACCATAAACATTCAATCAATGTCAATGCCTGAATAAGCTTGGTTCATGCACACTCCATACTATCTCTTTACTGCTTCTGTACATTTTTATAGTCTAAAAAAAAGTATTTGTCTGCAAAGACACCATATCTATATGGAAAAATGTATGAAAGTATCTAAGATTTTTATCTGATAAAAAAATCTATGTTGTTTATACAGTACATGAGGGAAAACAACATACACAGGTTTGTGAAGAAATGAGTGTAGTATTGTAGTACGTGTATGACGTATATGTTATGTATGCCAATGATCTACCAAACTTCTTAAATGTTTTTATTATGGAAAATATAATGAAGTTATATTTCTACTTTTATGGTATTTGCCATACAGCTTTTTGTGTAAGCCTCTTTATCACTCTCTGGACTAGACTTGCACTGCAGAGAAGTACCTCATTGCAATGTTTTCTGATCCATTTTGTGATTGCAATTTGATCTGATATGTTTTAGAAGTAGAATTCCCGTCAGTGTTTGCCACTTACATCCAAAAAGTGTATGCAGAAATTTGTTGTTTCTGTCTTTTGCAGTATGTTGATTTTGGTCATTCAAATTCAGATTTTAACTGAAAAGACAGTGATTTACTTACCCACTCAGCTTATCTGGATAACTGTGCAAGATTGGTGTGTGACTGCTCACATGCATTCACGGCCTCATCAAAGGTCTTGAGGTCAATCTCAGGCTTGTAGCACATACCATTGTAATGTGACCACTGCTTCGGACAGTTATGACACTTCAAGTCTGAGAACAAAAATTAGTATTAGATTATGCCTTTCAAATGCTATCACCTTTAAATCACTGCTTTGTGACCATAACAATCATTCAAATAAAGTTTAACTGCTGAGGGAACTAGCTTTATTCATACAGTAATTAAAGATTCAAAGATTTTTATATGTTAAGCTTTTTATGATTTTTGAAGTCAGAGTGTGATGTACCTCCGTTAACGTCCTTGTCATAGCAGTAGGTATCGCTGGCCCATAAAGCTCTGGACAGGTTGGCCTCAGGGCTATTGGTCCACTTCAGCTCTGCCACCTTCACTTCCTGTTTGTGCACCTGGGCTAGCAGTTCCTTGACTTGATTATTTTCTGCGTCATATTGCGTGGTTTCCTGAGCTCCTGGGCACGTCGTATTCCCTGAACTTGCCCTGAATATAGAAGTCCAGAAAGAACAGAAAAGCTAACTTGACTCTGTTGCTGTAATAAGAAGATTGTTTAAAGTTGAGGTAGATGATTTTCACACCATTTAAGTTTTAAATCTGACAATTTTCTCACGTAAATTCTTCCACACATGGTTAATATCGACATGTATTAATTTTGGTTACAATTACAACAAAGTGAAACAGGAGTGAACCACCCAAGCACAGCCAATCAGAGCACTGCATTTGACTCCTGAATAGAACAAAAATAGTCAACAGAGTGAAATGAAACTAGCTGATACATCAGGCTAGAAATGTACCTGAGAAAGATGAAAAGTAAAACATCTAGATGGCTTTGTCAAATTCTAATTACTCCAATACATGTTAGAGCCACATTTTCTTTAGATTAGATTAGCCTTCATTGTGTCCTTACAGGAAAAAATTGTCGTGGACATTTGAAAAATATTGAAAAGCTGCAAATTTTGAAGAAATTGTAAAAGTAAAAGTAGAAAATTACAGGAAGCAATTTAAGTTCTAAACAAAATCCCTCACGTTCGTAAAAGCACAAAAAAAGATGGAGGAAAAAAAAAAAAAAAATTACAACGTGTCTGTCCTCGTTTTATGTTATTCGTTTACATGTGGTGGGTAATTTTGTTTTTGTCATATTTGCTAAATGTTTAATCAATCATAATCATGTTTAGTGTGTTTTATTAAAAACGTAGTCTAACCTGTCATATGCACTTTAACTGACAGCCATAACAATATTGTTTTAAGTTAAAAAAGCTTAAAATTCATCAACATTTTAAAGGGGTCCTATCAGAATCAGAATCAGAATCAGAAAGAATTTTATTGCCATTGTCAGTGAACAAACAGAATTCACAGACTAGGAACTTGCTGCGGTGCTAATGTGCAACATATAACACAGAAAACACAAATAAAGATAAAGAATCTAGTAAAATATATCAAATATAGTAAAAATATTTAAGATATATAAAATCAAGTATAAGGGCATGCAAAAAAGGCCAATAAAAATTAGGCAATAAAAATATACACAGTAATCAGAACAGTCAAAACAACAGTGCAATCTGTCAGTGCAAGAGGTAGGACAATACTAACATAATGAATAAATGAACGAATGAATAAAGTGACAGGTGATGATGTAACTGTTAAAGTGACAATGCAGGAGATCAACAGAGTCGCAGGTTTATGGAGTGTTCATGAGTCCTACAGCGAAGGAAAGAAACTGTTCTTGTGACGTGAGGTTCTGGTCCGGATGGACCGTAACCTCCTGCCCGAGGGGAGTAGCTCAAAAAGTCTGTGTCCAGGGTGAGAAGGTCAGCTGCTATCCGACCTGCACGCCCCCGAGTCCTGGAGACGTACAGGTCATGGAGAGATGGAAGGCTGCAACCAATCACCTTCTCAGCAGAGCGCACAATGCGCTGCAGTCTGTGTCTGTCCCTGACTGTGGCTCCAGCGTACCACACGGTGATGGAGGAGGTAAGGATGGACTCAATGATGGCCGTGTAAAACTGACCATCATCTGGGCGGGCAGCTTGGCTTTCTTCAGCTGCCGCAGGAAGTACATCCTCTGCTGGGCCTTTTTGATCAGGGAGCTGATGGACGGCTCCCACTTCAGGTCCTGTGTGATGGTGGTGCCGAGGAAGCGGATGGAGTCCACAGTGGTGATGGGAGAGTCTGTCAGGGCGAGGGGGGTGAGGGGGCTGTGACTTTCCTGAAGTCCACGATCATCTCCACTGTCTTCTGAGCGTTGAGCTCCAGGTTGTTGCTGCTGCACCAGGACACCAGCCGGTCTACCTCCCTCCTGTAGACAGACTCATCACCATCAGAGATGAGTCCGATGAGGGTGGTGTCGTCCGCAAACTTGATCAGTTTAACAGAGTCATGGCTGGAGGTGCAGCAGTTGGTGTACAGGGAGAAGAGCAGGGAGAAAGTACACAGCCCTGTGGAGATCCTGTGTTGATAGTCCGAGTGGTAGAGACATTCTTCCCCAGCCGCACGCACTGCCTCCGGTCCGTCAGGAAGTCAGTGATCCACTGCAGGTCGAGTCGGGCACGTTGAGCTGGGAGAGCTTGTCCTGGAGCAGAGCAGGGAGGATGGTGTTGAATGCAGAGCTGAAGTCCACAAACAGGATCCTAGCGTAGGTTCCCGGGGAGTCCAGGTGCTGCAGGATGAAGTGGAGGGCCAGGTTGATGGCATCGTCTACAGACCTGTTGGCTCTGTAGGCGAACTGCAGAGGGTCAGGGAGGGGGGAGGTGAAGGACTTGATACGGCATGAGGGCAGGAACCAGGCGCTCTAAGAATGACTTCATGAACTACAGACAAATAACAGAACAATTCGAATTCAAACGGAACATAGAATAGGGAGATCTTTGAAGTAGGAACTAATCCGAAGCGGTGATGAAGCTTAACATCTCAGCTAAAGCGTGAAAGGGCTTATCGTTGTTAAAAGTACCCTGGTTTTTGGGGATGAGCTTAGGCAAATTGTAAGACACAAAAAAATTACACTCACATTGTATCGCCTGATCACGTCTGTGAGTCTGTAGTGTCCATAATGCACAGGCGGTCCTTCCCTCCTCCACTGACTGTAGTGTAGCAGTGATCCAACGTGTTCTGCTCTCTTGTCGGGCATTTAACAAACTGTCTGTACTTGGTAGTTCCTGGCTCAAATTCCCTTTGTTAAAATCCCGAGGATGATAACTAGAGAGTCCGGAAAGGACCGCTCCACACATAAAATTTTCTCCGCGAGTGGCACGTTGGCCTCGTGCACGTCCGCGCTTGGCGGGATGTAGACAGCCGCAAGAATGAATGAAGCGAACTCACGTGGAGAGTAGAATGGTTTGCAGTTTATGAAGAGGTATTCCAGAGCAGGAGAGCAGTGCTGGGAGATCACAGTTACATCCGAACACCAGGCGTTGTTAATGTAAAAACAGACCCCTCCACCTTTTGTTCTTCTCCGGATAAGTCCGTTGTCTGTCCCCGCGGAGGAGCTGAAAACCCTCCAGGTGAAGCCGCCGCGGGTCCGGGATCTGCTCGTTGAGCCATGTTCCGTGAAGCACAAGACACAGGAGGTGGAAAAGTCTTTGTTTCGCCTCATCAACAGCGTGAGTTCGTCCGTCTTGTTGCAGAGCGAGCGGACGTTCGAGAGGAAAATCCCAGGTAAGGCGAGCGAGAAGCCGCGTCTCCGCAGGCGGCACGAGCACCCCGCTCTCTTTCCTCTCCTACGGCGTCTCACTTTTTTGTTAAAAAGTTGGCCAAATCTGCCGCAGCCACTAAAAAGACTGGCAGTAGGTCCGACGGAGTTGACGTTCTGAGTTTAAGAGCTCTTCACGAGTGTAAGAGCACGCTGACACACGATTTACGGACAAAAACAAACAAACACGACGCACAGAAACACCAGAGCGCCCTGCCTCGGAGGCCATTGTGTTTTTTTTATATTTAGTAAGAATCTAGAACATGCACAGATCAGTAATTTACCTTTTGTTTTCTGTAAAACACAAAGTTGATCTAAAACAACTTAAAATAGGAACAGCTCCACTGACTTCCTGTTCAAAACTGCAGAACTGATAAGCCCCGCCTCTTCATTTTAAATGTAACTGTAAAAAGCAACAGAATTTTAAAAACTATTTTTTATTGTTGGAAAGTGAATATGGGACAGTATTGAACCACACATACTTCACTTTTGAATTATACCAAGTAAATACAGGAAAGTGTGAGGGGATAGGTGGTAGGTGAGAACGGGGATTTCTGAGCACTTGAGCTGCAGCTGAAGAAGAATACAAAATTACTCCAACATGCATGAATCAATTCAAATATAACTTTGAGTAAACTAATGATGAAGGAAGTTCATTATAACAAGGTTAAAAACTTAGAAAAGTGAATTTGACATAATAGGTCCCCTTTAAGCATAATGAGTTCCTTAGGCAAAATGTGACAGAATGAGCTAAAATATTCCACACCTCATATTGATCCCTGATCAGTATCAATAATGTGACATATGTGTAACATTGGGGTTTTTCAAAGTCTTAAGTCCTGTAGTAACACATGTGTTAATACACCCATGTCAGTCTCTACCCTTTATTTTCTCACGCTAAACAACTTTAGTCCACAGGATGGCGTTGTTGCATTTAGAATACTCCTGGCTCCAACTTTAGCTTTAGAAGAAGAAAAGAGAACAGCAGAGACAAGATGGCGACCACCATCAGTACTCAGCGGGGACAGGTCTGTTTACTCTCTGTTTGAGTTCAATTTAACTAAAACATTGAGATGACAGTTAGCTGCGGACGTCGAGGATGACACGAATAACAAACAGAAGTGAAATTTACCTTACAACTTGTTTATTAGTATTTATTTAGGGTTACTTCCTAATAAACGCAGAATCAATCCATCCCTACGCAATAAACCTACTTTTGATTTGTTTTTTCTCAAGTTGGACTAGATGTTTTTACCTTCTAATGTGTTTTAGGATGGCGTGGTCTTCTTTGTTTGCAAAGATCTAAGCGGATTAATACAAATCTCTAAAGTAAACACAGCTAGCACAGCACCGATAGCATTAAGCTACCATCACTCATCATTGGTGTTGATGATGTGTCACGCTGCTAAAACTTACTTTTAGCTCAAGCAATGATAAGTTTAGTTATGTCGGGTTTTGACACAAACCGAAAGTAGCTTCATTGTTACCATGTTAACTAGCTATTTAGTAGTTAAAGTTACAAATCAATTTCAAGCTGGTTCAATGAATAATAGCCAGAGATGTTAGCCACAGTTTGTACAGGTTACAATAGTCTAATGTACAATTGCATGAATAAGTTACTCTAGGTCCTGTTTAGACGTTTTCATTTCAATTTGGTCAATGTTCCTTAGAAAAGGCCGCTGATGTCACTGATTTGATGTGACTAATCAAATGTAGGTCTGTCAATTCCACTCCTACATTTTTAACCAGATCCTATAGGTTTTTGAGAGAGAAGACCAGACATGACTGCTAACACTTTCTCGTATTTCCTGGGGACAAATAACAATAAGTCCAGACAGTCCTCTCTGTATTCAGCTGGAGAAAGTGACAAGTGCAGTGACAAAGTGAGTCTACAGGTTTGAATTCTCCTGCTGAGATTCTCCAGCTTGAGAATTGTTTGCATAATGGTCATACAATAAAAATAGTAGTTGAGGCTTTAGATCAGATACACAATTTTAAATATTCAATATCATTGGTCTGTAGAATGCTGTCATGTGAACAAAACCTATTTTTTTCTCCAAACCTGGTATATACCTTATTCTGCCCGCCCACTTTTCTAGGCTGTGCACTTCCTGTTAAGCTCTAGGTAGCTATTAGATTATCTGTCTTGTAGGGCTATCTAAAACAGATATAACAACAGTTAAAATAAACACAGCAACTAATCCTACAGGCTAATCCCTGCTCAACAGGAAGTGCACTGCCAAGAAAAGCCAGCAAGGCAGAATAGTCTATGTGCACAGATTGTCAGTTGGCTTGTTTATTTTTAAAATAACTCCTGTAGTTATTAAATAATTTGTATTTTCTGTTTGCATTTAGACACAAACTTGTTTCTTTATAAACACAAAAGTGACCTTTCAAGAAATCTTCTCCTGAAGTGTAAAGTTTTTAACTGAGACATTCACCACAACTCACTGTTCACTGCTTGATCTTCTGACTGTTTTATTTTAGAGTGGGATACTGAAAACCTAATTTAAATTAATTCAAATTCATTTTGGGAGGATAAGTCCCCTTGAGATGAACCAGCTTGTTTTCGAGGTGGTACTTTCGAGGGGGAATGAAACAGCAAACGCTCATAAGTACAGAAGTTAGCTATCTGAATGTAAACAAGCCAACTGATGTTCTGTGCGCAGAGCCAATTAAATCACAGGTTTCAGTTAAAACAGGGTTTATATTTATCTATGTCAATGTCATTAACATTCTGTGTGCATGCAGGTGTACATCGGAGAGCTTCCTCAGGACTTTCTGCGGATCAGTCCCACTCAACAACAGCAGCAGGTGCAGTTGGATGCTCAGGCTGCCCGACAGCTGCAGTATGGGGGCTCGCTCAACACCATAGGCCGCCTCAGCATCACTGTGGTCCAGGTATGTAACTACTGTTAATGTCTTATTTTCTTAAACCTAAAGAGGAAATAAACACTAACAAACTTGATATATTTTCTACGTACAGCAGGGGAAAGTATTCTAAAACTGCTCAGTGTAGCTGACAGTGACATTTCTAGTACAGTTTGTGACATCATGCTTGGTAGCCCTGATTTCAGCAAAGTATGCCTAGTTAAGCACCTGCTGCTAAGCCATACACAGTACACCATATGCTTTCAATTGCTGCCCTTCTCCTTCACCTACAGTTCTTCAGCGCTGCCTATTTTTTTCAAGCTATTTTAGGGCTTTAGTGTCACAAGTTTCCTCTTTGGTTTCAGGCCAAACTAGCTAAAAACTACGGTATGACGCGGATGGACCCATACTGCAGGATCCGGTTGGGGTACGCTGTTTATGAAACGCCCACAGCTCACAATGGAGCCAAGAACCCACGCTGGAACAAAGTGATCCAGTGCACCGTGCCCCCAGGAGTTGACTCCTTCTACTTGGAGATCTTTGATGAGGTACAGCTCTCACTCACCAGAGGTCTGCTCACATTACCAGCAGCTGCGAAAAGGGAGGGAACGGGATATATACAAAATTACAAAATATTCCCAAACATGGTCAAGTGAAGTGGCCAGAGTTTGCATTGAAGATTAGCTTGGCTGTTATTCTGTGAACTATTCTTAAATTTTTGCAACCTTGTTAAAATATTCTATTATGTTAAATTGAAAAATAGGAACTTGAACAGTATTTTTTAACGTAACCTGTCAATGGTTTGCTTATTCTTAAGGTCCTACAGAAATGTAATGTGTTTGTCACATGCGTATAATATTTTTGTTACTGCTTGTCTTTTAGAGGGCCTTCTCTATGGATGACAGGATAGCCTGGACTCATGTGACCATCCCGGAGAGCCTAAGGGAGGGCAACGTCGTAGATGAGTGGTTCAGCCTAAGCGGTCGACAGGGGGATGACAAAGAAGGCATGATTAACCTGGTCATGTCCTTTGCTGTAAGTTCTCCTTTCTGATTCATTACAAGTCTGTTTTCCCATCAAGTTAAATGTGTGTATTTTTCTGCCCTAATAAACCTGACAGGTGATCAGTTTGTGATTAAAGTTAAAAGTAAATGATCCTGTGTTTCAGTCGCTGCCCGCTGGAGTGATGCCTCAGCCTGTGGTTCTCATGCCCTCTGTGTACCAGCAGGGAGTAGGCTATGTTCCCATCTCAGGTCCGATGTCACACACATGCAACTGTTTTCTCTGTTTGCTGCAGTTAAACTCTATGTATCGTGTCCTCTTCTCAGGAGTCCCAGCAGTCTATAATCAGGGCATGGTCCCCATGGGAGTGCCAGGGACACATCCAGCCCCTGTCAGCCAAGGCCCCCTGTGCAGTGAAGAAGACCTGAAGGCTCTGCAGGACATGTTTCCAAACCTGGATAAAGAGGTGGTGCGCACCGTGTTGGAGGCCCAGCAGGGCAATAAGGACGCTGCAATTAACTCTCTGCTGCAGATGGCTGAGGAGCTCTAACGTTCACCTAGAGAACATTCTGGTGTGAACTGCTGTGCGCTCAAGGGCCAAACTCCTCTGTCAACAAAAATGATCTGTGCAAACAACTATGTTCCCTCCTGCTTTCACTTTGTTAATTGCTGCTTGCTTATTGCCTGTCTACTTAACGCATTTGTAAAGTACAGAGTTTGTTTTGAGGGCAGAACCTCTAAAAGCTTAACTATAAAGTGTGTTTGAACCCCTCTCCTACAGTTCAAGTCACACAGTAAAATCCTTTCCTTGGCTGTACAAAGGTTACCATAAATGGTATTAAGTTGTTTCATCAGAGTCCTATTGACATTGTGACACACAGAGCTCCTTTTAACTATTCCACTGCTCTGTGGTTTGTTGCAGGTCTTTTGTTTCACATTGTGTATGTTAGTCCAGTTCTTTTACTGTCCGTGTGTATATAATGATGATAACTTGTTAACATGAAGGATGAGATTACTAGGTGTAAATTTTCCACCAGATTCTTATATCAGTTTGAAGCCAAATCAAAAATATTATTAGATTCTTGTTAAATAAAAAGATATATCTGTTGTCTCCCATTTGTTTTGACAATTGTTTATTTAAAACTACCTTACTGCACACCACTTTAAAAGAGGATATATACTGGTACTAGGAAAACAATAACAAAGAAAAAGTCACTAGATAGATTCAAGTTTACAGAGAGACAGACTAATAAAAATCCACTCAGTTGGAATGCATATATTTGATTTTATTCTTAGTTGAAGAAGTTTACAGACTTAGTGAAAAGAAATGATGAATTCTGTCATTTGGTTTTGTCACCCATACAAATAGGTGATTTGGTAAGTGACTGCTGTATATCTGAATAAATTAGTTAACGATATGGAACATAATACAAGCTGGTTGTTTACATTAAGGAGTATTTGAGTTATAGCTTGGGTACCTGATTTTAACATTGCAAAACAGAAAGTAGATCTATGAAGCTCTGTCAAACTCCTCATCAAGTGGTAACTAACCCCATGCATGTATTTTTGGCTGCCATCGCTTTGTAAGACCAGCTCTTTTCAAAAACAAAGTGAAACTGCAGTGAACCACCAAAGCACAGCCAATTAGAACACTAATTAGTCTATTTATAATTTTTTAAATATTTATAATATTCAATTCAGAAAGAACAAACAGGCCTGATAAGGTACTACATTTGGAATATAGTTTTTGGTGGTAAAGAGAAAGTTTGCTGATTTACAATGAAAAAAAGTCAGGGACCCTTGCTTTAAGTTGATTAAACTACTGCTGTATATGGTGTGAAGTGTCACCTAAGTTTACAGACATGAAAAGAGGAGAGAGAAAGGTTTAGAGATAAGGGATGGATGGATGGCCTAGCGTCTTCTGCGGCGTTTGGATGTTGAGACACATTCAGATGAGGTACAGGCACAGGCAGTGGCCAGGCTGTAGTTGTGCTGGACGCTGGTCCCATCAGCGCACTTGAGCGCCACCTGAGCCTGGGTGGTAGCCGTCTCCTGGCAACACTCGCATTTCCGCATCATTGAGTTGGCTGATTCAGAGTATCTGTGTGTGTACAAAGTCATGTAGGTAATTGTATTTGAGTATTTTTTCAGTTAATTCTACTTTAGAAACTCTTTGAACTAGGGCTACAACTAACAAATATTTTGCTAATCGAAGTTGGGTGATAAATTGCTTAGAATACGCGAGTCACAAAAAATACAAGATTTTTGCAAATTGTGGGCAGAGGTACACTGAAAATTGTTCATAAGAACTTTAAAGTTCAATCTTGTTTGGAGTATGTTTTAACTTTATTAAGATATGATTTACCAATGGAACAAGCGTAACATATCAGACTTGGGCAAATCCTTGTCCAGGGGCCAGATGTGGTCCTCTTTTAATCGGACCCCCGGCACATTTTTTTGAGAAACAGCAATGTATGTATAAGGAACATGTAAAACAAAAAAGAGAAAAGCTTGGGCTACAGGAATAAACATGTAACTTTCTGAGATAAAAATCATAATCATCATTTTTTTTAAAACTAAGATTCAAATCTTAGTTTTAATCATGGTGATAATATACACGTGGAATATCATTATAAAGATCAAATGTATAAAATTTGACATCTGTTGTGAGTATTTACACGAACGTTTGACTTATCCAAGTGAATGCAGCCAAAATGAACCATTACTCTGCATCAGTTACACTGGCATTCCACAATGTGCCTTCATTACTACGATAAAGGTAAGAAACAATAAACATTGTGAAAAGCTTGACACCAGTGGAAGCCATTACACATGCATTGGAGACATTTCCTACAGCGCTGATACTTTGGCTTTTTCTCATAATATATATATATGTATATATATATTTTTTTTTTTCACAAGATTATTTTGATCTTGCAAAACTTCCAAGTTTAATCTTGAAAAGTCTTAGACTTTAATCTCTGAAAAAAAAAAAAAGTATTTTCTCTTAAATCTACAACTTTTCAGAGCTTTGACTTTATTCTCATAAAATTATGAGCTTAATCTCAAAATCTTCCAAGTTTATTTGTGTAGCACAACTTGTTTTTTGTTGCAATATTGAGAATTTGTTACACCAGTGTGGCCCTCCATCACTGGGGTTTGAATATGGATAAAAATCATCGCTCACCCATGACATACTGTATGTGAAAATCATTATAAGGATCAAAATGATAAATTCTGACATCTTTTGTGAGCTTTTATGCCAACGTTTGACTCATCCAAGTGGATGCAGCCAAACCAGACCCACTCCAGTTATTATTTTGGATTATGTTTGTACATGTGACCGAATAAATACTACTACTACTACTACACTCTTTGCCATTGCCAAAGCGTGGGCTCTGGATTTCCAGGCAAAGTTTGAAAGTGCCCCTTGGGTAAAAAAATAGTTGTCAATCTCTGCTATAGACTGTCAGTACAAATGTGTGTTACTTACATGGAGGAGCTGCCACAGTGTCCAAAGCAGGAGGTCATGTTGACAGGCTGATCGCTCTTACAGCCGTTCACCTCGATCACCTTGGGCTCGGAGCGCACTTCACACACGCTGCGAAGAGTACCTGCACACACACACACACGGACACACAAACAACTTTACAACTAATGAAGTGTTTCATGTCGGCACAAGGGATGTCTTCATATCAAATTTTAGTGTAAAAATTATTACCAGACAAAATACTGTACCCTGATTAGCCATTACTGACAATTATTCATGATTACAACCACCAAAACCAAACAACAGTGAAATCTTTCATTTTTAAAAACCTATGCCTGAAATCAAACTTTGTAATTGTAGAAAACCTTGCTGTGACAAAAACAACTGACACATTTGATTGTATGAAAAACAAAATTTTGCTACTAAAGTGTAATATTAATAAAAAATACAATAAATAAAAAGAACTAACAAAACTAGAACTGACACATATTGTCCATCCATAGTTTCTATAAAATTAACTAAAAATACTTTCCTATACTTCCAAAGTTGCCACGATTGTTATTCTTTTGTTCTTACAATTCTATTGTGACTTCATAAATAACCGTGACATCCCTTAACAGCACTCAACAGAGCTGACGAAAATTTTGTTCTAGGTTAAAGATGTCCAGTTAGGACCTGCTTTGCTTTAATTTAGAGCCGCAACAAGTTAACCTATTAATCACAACTAACTGATTCATTTAGTAATTGAATAATTGTTGACATATACTACACAAAAACTCCAAAAGTGCTGAGAGAAAAAGGTCATTACACCAAACATATACTTTTAATGAAAGGGGAAAAAAAAAAGTTTTACTGCAGAAAATACATTTGTAAGTTAAAATTTTGCAGATTTCATTTGCCATGTAAAGTGGAATAAGACATCTTGAACTTAATAAACAAGATGTGTTAATTAATTTAATTCTTAAGAAGTAAGAAAAAAATTGTATGTCACCTGCATACAATACATTTACTTGACAAGGAAAATCTACTCAATCAAAATTCTAATGTTAATGAATACAAGAAATTTGAACTTGCCTAAACATCATTTTTTGCAGTATTGGTAAAATTTCATAACACTCTCACACTGACTGTTTTTTTAAGACATAGACCATTAATGGACTTACAAGATTTGCAGCAGCCGTCAGCATCGGTCGTCTCTGTGCCCTGGGGTGAAAACATACAATCAGCCAATCAGCATTAGCTATTCTCAGATTCAAAATGTTACTATTGTTATTCTCAATATACAGCCTAGTACAACAGCCTCGGTATACAGCACAGTTTAACAGCCTAACATAGTTTTTTCTTTCTTCAAATTTAGCAACTGTATGGCTCTGTCTTTGGGCAAAAAAACAAACAAAAAAATCAATCAATCAATAATACAAGGTTGATATTTTTTTCATTGACAACTTGA
Source organism: Mugilogobius chulae (assembly GCA_038363315.1). Taxonomy (NCBI): domain Eukaryota; kingdom Metazoa; phylum Chordata; class Actinopteri; order Gobiiformes; family Gobiidae; genus Mugilogobius; species Mugilogobius chulae. The sequence continues at coordinate 39,513,108 of CM076398.1, forward strand.
TAAATGCAAACACTCATTTAACAACTGAAACTTTCAAAGCCAATCTCATTATCTCTTTGGTTGGTCATCTATTAGAATTAGACCATCATACATATTACTAGATTATAAATCAATAATGATGTCATGTTTTTCTTCCTACTATTAATAAAAATATAATTTAGGATAATGCGGTAGGTTGTGCTCTCGATGTAATCTTTGTTACAATCAAGTTTTGGTTTCAAGTCTGCTTGTCTCCATGAGTGAAGATTATGAATTAGAACAAATATAAATGAATTATTAATTAAATGTACATGTGTGCATGCACATGATTGTTTTTTCTATATACTTTTCATAATTTTACTTCATCTTTTATATTTACAGAGAATTCTACTTGTAAATATGAAATATGGCTTTAAACCAATCAGCTATCAATTTGGGAAGAAAAGTGCAAATAATTGTTGAAAATTACAGGAAGTAAAAACACTAAGGAGACTCAGACACATTCCATCCAAAAGTTTGGCACACATTGACAAACATTTCTATTGTTCTCTAAACATAAAGTTTTGCAAAAGAAAGATGTTCAGATACTGCATATTTGTGCTTAATGTCTGAGTTTTGGCCCAGTGTAAAATGTCACCATTTACAACCAAGAGGAAAAATAATAAACCTAAAAACATGACTTAATTGGTTTAAGATTAATAAAGATTGCAGCAAATTGTTAAACATATTAATCTTAACTACGTATGTTTCAGTTAAATGAGGAGTTCCATCTGTCATAGACACTCAGGGATGACTTAGTTGTTGTGACTTACTGGTTTGCAGTCCAGAGGGTTAAATGGTGGACATGTTTTAGTCACCTTCTCCGTCACATATTTGTCATTTGTTTTTTCACATTTGTACTTCACACACTTATTATCGGGTGACACATAGGTCTCATTGGCCTAAAAACAAAGCAAAATGTGAGAAAATGTTTAGTTTTTATTTCTTTTCAAATCTAAAAGCATGAACTTCTTACCTCAATGGTGACTGTGGCGTTGTTGATCTCAATAACGCATTGTTTTTGGACACAATGGCCACAGCACTTTCCGGATATTTTCTCATATGTAAAGCCCTGGAACAAAAGATCGCCATTACAACAAAAATGTCTCTTCAATCTTTCAGGAGTACCTATGTATGCATATATTTATGCTATAGTGCTGGTCATATTTAAAGTGAAGCCACATAAATAACTCATTAGCTACCAGCTTCAAACTTAATGTAGCACAATAAAAGTGCTGGTTTTTGAAAAGTGCTCATTTCAGCTAACAGCTTTTACTTATTTACACATATACATGTTATAGAACATAAAAACAATTAACATTTCAGAGAAAGATACAATTTTTCAGACAAAAATAATAACAAGCTTGATCCCACATTAATTTTGTATCTCAAATTGAAAAAATAAATAAATATATTCTGTTGTGAGTTTGATACCTCAGAGCAGACGGTGTTGCAGACCACAGGTGTGCACTTGATGATGTTTAGGGAGGTGGCGGTGTCGACTTCTGCGGTACAGTAACAGTCCTTGCAGCTGTTATTAGAGGGAGCAGGGTTGGAAGAGGAAGTGACAGGAGCTGTGGTGGTTTCAGGCGCCTCGAGTGGAGGCTCTTCAGTGGGAGCTGGTGATGTGCTGGGGATCTTGTCTCCAGGCTGTCAACAAAAGGTCATTTATGTTAAACTATTGCAGTAGTTACTGATTGGCAGTGTTGGGTATCATTTGAAAAATTACTTTTTAAGTTACATTGTTGGAGCCCTGGATGTTAAAGCACCATGTCACAGGACAACTTTGTCAAAAAAGTAGCGTTCAAGAAAGTTAAAACCATACTTTGGGACATTCTGAATAGGAATAAATACATTTTAAACATAATGTGAAAAAATACTCTACAGGAACTACTTTTCGAAGGAAATATATATGAGACCACCCTTCTAGGCCAAATAACATTTTGTTCACATGCTCAAAGTAAAGATGCATATTTTTACAATTCATTCAGTACAAAGTAATCTAAAAGACTAAAATATCTTTTTACTCAAATCTATTTTGGTCAAAAAGTTACACAGTGTACCTTTAATTATTTATGGCCAGTTTGACAATTATAAGCAAAAGACAACTTTGATTTAAAATTGCTTAGTACGGTAATAGAAACAGGTCCATAGAGCTCGGAATGTAAAAAACAACGGTTACCACTGATATCTGCTATTTTTGCAAGTGTGGGGATATATTAGCAAAAACTGCTGGCTTAATTCTAGTAAATAAATTGATACTTTTTTAGTGTAACAATATATCTTAAAGATGTCTAATCTCTATTTTTAGCATCTGAAAATGTTACTAATATGTGGTGTCACGATCCTGAGCTTTAAATTACTGTCGTGCACCCAAAAAAGGTTGGGTTCTTGATCATTTAAGGCCTGATAACATTGTACCTTGCCATTAAGTATCTAAAAAGTGATGTCACACATTTTCAACAATAACTCTAACTGTACTTAGATTAAAACAGCAAAGTAAAGATTAGATTACCTTGTATTCCTTATTGTCATGGACACACACACCTTTCGGAACTGAAAATACAGAATGAAAACACAATGGTGAACATCAGACCTGAATAGTTTGGGAAAGAGAGAGATATAGTGAGGGATCAAGGGAGGGAGAAGGAGAGGAATGTAGAGAGAGAAACAGGGAGGTAGGGAAAGAGAAAGGAAGGTAGGGATGAAGGGGAAGAGAGACGGTAAGAAGAGACAGAGGGAGGTATAGAGAGAATAGAAAGACAGAGAACATACCACATTCGTACTCCTGGCAGCAGACACCAGTGGTCACGTTCATCTTAAAGCCCGCAGCACAGGAAGGCGGTTTGGGGCAGAGGTTTGTGTTGCACTCTGTTAGAAAGGCAATTGAATTTTTTTAATAGAGATGAAATGGGTCAATTTATTTTATGTCATCACATACATTAGTGTAAATTGAATCATTGCCATCAAACAAACAAACCTAATATAGTTAACAAAAAGATTTTAACAAAACGAAATACAACATAAATGTATTACAATGGAATAATATTAAAGTATTGCTTTATCTGCCTCACTTGCAAGAGTGGTCAATATCATGAGCAATACTTTAATATTTATTTGTAATTTTGTACAATTTGATGATCATAACTGAAACACTTTGTAATAACTCCACCTTAATTAACCTTAAGAAAGCCTTAATATAACCTTCATAAGTACTTAATTTATGAAGTAATGGGTAATTAAAGCTTTATTAGAGTTTAGTAACTACCTAATTACTCCTTTCCCCAACTCTAAATTCTAAAGGCTTTTTTTTTTGGTAGTAATTCAGTTTTATTAAACTTTATTAGTTAATTCAGTATTTGTTCATGAATAAATAGGAGTGTAGTCAGGCTTTATTCATGCTTTACTAAGGTGAATTAAGATGTAGTTGTTGAAGTGGTAAAGTGGTACCACAAGCTGCTCAGTTGACAGAACTCAACCTCTTTTACTGTGGAACCTCTCTGGTGAAAGCATTACAATACAAGTGTAACATAATGTTTTCTTACTTTATGTGCAGTAAAACATAAATGTTTTTGCACTGACCACAAGTCTGTTGGTTGCAGCAGTCGACGGTCTTGTTGACAACCTGTTGTCCAGTCTCAGAGCAGCTGGGAGTGCTCTCTGTTGGACACTGCACTGGTGTACATTGGGTACTCAGAGAGTCATTGTCACACAAACATTTTTTGCAGTTAGTAGTCCACGTTTCTCCGGGCTGTTGGATAAGAGGATTGAAAAACATGGTCAAGCTCATGTAAATGTCAACTTTCTTTTTTTCCAAATAAAAATATCTGGCCAGAGGTGTGCTATACATCAAATTTTACATAATATTTTGATATGCAAAAATTGAATATATAGTATATTTTTTATAGTAACAATGCTAGAAAAAATGAGCAGTTAATTAGCATGAAAACCTCTGATTTTTTATATTTTCTCTGAAATAAAGATGCTGGGATTTTTGTGTATACATTTGAGTAGTATAATTTACTGCATTTTAGAATTATGAAATTAAAAGCTATAGAAATTGTGATTTCAGTCATTAACTTTGTTCTAAAAATGTGTTTGTTAAAAAATACAGTTAAAATATTGAATCTCTCTATCTGTCAGTTAGGTATAAGTCCTCACTGACTCCATGCCTTATTCAAGACACACAGTCACTCACCTGTCGTGGCTTTCCATCAGGTCCCTCACACACATCTGAAAGTCAACAAAAGTCATGTTTAAAAGCATGCACTGTACAGATTCCAGGGGGTTTTAGATTCAATCTATACACATACCACATGTGCTGACACACTCAGGATGAGCCGCCTTGTACTCAGTGGTGCCGTCAGCGCAAAAGCAGCCTTCCATCGCAGTGCCATTATCTGCTTTGAACTTTGTATTGTATCTGCGACATACAGCTAGAGTCATTTTCCACAAATCATAATATTATACACTGTAAAAAGCCATGAAGTCAATACGTTAAATAAACTTAAATCTCTGTATTGATGTAACTTATGACAATATGAGTCTAAGCTTTTGGACATGCACGTGAGAGAGAAAGAGACACATAGGGAGAAGAAGAAGAAACAGAGAGAAGAGAGAGTGTGGGCGGTTAGGGAGAGTCAGCGAGAGACAGGGGAGAGTCGACACGAGGAGAGGGAGAGAGAGAGAGAGTGAGAGAGACACAGACAGACGAGAGAGAGAGGAGAGAGAGAGAGGAAAGAGAAGGAAGGAAAAAGAGGGGAGAACAAGAAAGAGGAGAAAGAGAGCCAAAGAGAGAAGAGAGAGACAGACAGAGAGAGAGAGAGAGAGAGAAAAGAAAGAGAAGTCAGTAGGAGAGAGAGGAGTAATGAGAGAGACAGAAGGAGAGGGAGAGAGAGAGAGAGAGGGAGGAGAATGAGAAGGAAGGAAAGAGAGAAGAGAACAAGAAGAGAGAGAGAGAGAGAGAGAGAGAGGCAGAGAGCAGAAACGGAGAGAGTGTGAGATTAGAGAGAGCCAGCATAAGAGAGGGGAGAGATGAGCAAAAGAGAAGGAGAGAGAGAGGAGAAAGAGAAAGAGAAAAGAGATAATAAAGAGGACAAAGAGAAAAAAGGAAAGAGGAGGAGAACAAGAGAGAGGAGAAAGAAAGAGAAGAGGAGCGAAAGAATAACAAACTCAAAACTTGTTCATTTTTAAACTAAACTGTCCATTCCTTATTACAGTATATAAAAGTATATATCCGTATATATAATGTTTTATTCAATTGCACAGCTTTTACACATTTTTGAATTTGACAAAATGGGAAAAAAGAAAGTTATCTTTTACTGGCTGAGAGTAACAAACAATTAAAAAGTCTTAAAAATCCTGCCGGGTATAATCTGATTGTACTGTACCTGTCATCACATGTTGGCTCTACCTCAGAACCACACGCTTTGTAAACTTTTTGTCCTGGACATTTGTAATCTGCAAAACGCAAAATTCATTCATATAATACAATATATCGCTAACAACAAAGCAAATGCAGTACGTTGTAGTGAGGTTGTTTATGCTTATCTCACCACAGAGGCCATCAGTTTGGTTCCTCCAGTTGAGCAGATCCCAGCACTGGCACACTGTCCTGCGTAGGCCTCTAGAATGGGGCAGGTTTCATTCTTGCCTTCGCAGACTTCTGAAACGCATGACGCCTTATATGGTGCTACCGGTACGACCTGGTTGCACTCCTGGAAAACACTGTTAAAAGCAGAGATTTGTAGATAAGAAAAGTGTGATGCTATAGATTTTTTAACCTGACATACATGACATAACATTTGAATACTGATATAAATCGCCTTAGAGCTAGTGATATATTGAATTTTAGATATTTTTGTGGATGTGGTTTTGAACGGTGCTTCTAAACCAGTTGGGCCACGAGCACCTCCTTGAGAGCCACATAATCAGTAAAAAACAATACATTTAAAATGAGATCGAGCACCAGGTTACTTTACATGAATATTTGGACATCGATGGTAGCTAAACAAGGCCTGGGATAGCAATGGCAATAACTGGGGCTGTTGCTATTGCTAAAATGGTCATTGCAAATTATCGTTAGCTATACTATGTTTTCTGTGTTTTATATATGCTGATGTGTACATGTATTTGCGTATATGTAGGTTGTGTTTGTGTGTACATGTGTATGTCTATATGCGCATAGTTTTTTTTTTACAATACAAATTGTCAATATTGCCCAGCTCAAGCTGTGAGATGTTTAGTGAGAAATAGTTGTTTGCAATAAACTGCATGGCCAAATAATAAATAAATACATAAATAAAATCAGAAAACTAAAAAAATTTTAATATGTGGAGTGCAGATTTTAGTTTGAGAAAAACTGATCACTTTTTCTAGAATTACTAAAATGTCTCTTACACCTAATTCAAACAAAGAAAATGTAACTTTCTGTAAACATCGTTAGTATGTCTATGTGTGCCTTTGTGAAAAGCACTTTCTAAATATGTTCAATAATTTCAATAATTTAAGTGAAAGTTTCACGGTGCTTCTCTAACCTGCTAGTCAGGATATCACAGACTTTGGAATCACAGGTAGTGATGGTTGGGGGACGTGGTGTGGGGGTCACACATGGCTTCCCTGGGACCACCCACTGACCGGCAGAGACAGAGCACTTCTCCATTGGCCGTTGGGAGAGCGACAGTCGTTCAATACGTTGTTGTCACAAGTACTGTAAGAGCAAATATGTGTGTGAGACTTAAAGCCCATATGACATATAATCACATTTTTCTCATTTTGACTTAGTTTGGTGTGACTTTCCTTTTGGTAAATATCATAGTTTACAGCAGTTAAGTAACAAATTTGATGAAATTGACAAATCTCTCCACAAGCACCAAAATGCAAAGACAATTTACTCACAACTGACAGTTTCCTGGGAGCTTAAATAGTATTTAACACAATTTAAGTGTTAAAATATTATCATTTTGGCCATGGACTGTATCAATGTGGTTGCTAGGTAAAAGTTGTGGGTTCCCCTCTACATATGTCATAATTGCTGGACAAAATACAACTACAAACCTCATAAAAATAGCCAATCTAGGTGAAAACAAACAAATTGTTTGGTGAAATGGGTCATTTAAAGGAGACCTATTGTGTAATATCTATTTCTAACCTTGTTAAACTTTATTCAGAATGATTCTGCATGTTTGAGTAATCTTGTATTGTCCTGCAGCTGATGACTGAGTTCTCAGAAAAGCCTTGTCCTCACCTACCACCTATCCCTGCCCACTTATCTGTATTTATTTGTGATTTTTCAAATATTCAGACTCATATTAAAACCTGTATTTTTCAAATAGGCACAGAGCCATTTTACAACAGTAAAATTACAAATCTTAAAATCTCTTGTTACAATTTAACAGTGAGGAGGGATTATTACTTCCGCAGTTTGCACAAAAAGTAAACAGACCTCTTTCTATTTCTAAGCTGTTTAAATCAATCTTGTGTCTTTTGTCTAAAAAGTAAATTTAAATTACGAATCTACATATATTATAGTAAGCACAGAAAAGCAGCTCACATAAGTGCATCAGTTCACATATTTATAATTAAGTGTTTTGTTTTTTTTTATCAAGTACTCAAACAATAGTATTGAACTTATGGATATTTGAGTAGATTCAACATACCACACTGTCCCTCTGTGTTCTTTCCAATCAGCGACTGAGGCAGCTCAACACTGATTGATGAATCTCTATAAACCACTTCAGTCTTGATTTCAGGTATTTCCACATTCACCACAATGTCTGTTCCAGTGATAAGAATGGCTTCATTTTTGTATGCGGGATAGACTTGCTTTCCATTCACATATACCTGCAAAGAATAGGTGTTTAGCAAGTTAGAAACTTAGTAAGAAAAATGTACAAAGAAAAAGAAACACAAACGCATGTTCACCTGCTTCTGGACTGTTCCTGAACTGTTGGATTGCTTTATAAGAACCATATCTGACTTGAAGCCCACATTGAGAGAGTGGAAACAGAATTTAGAATCACCAGAGTATTCACAGTCCTCTTTTGTCACACTTATTGTCAGATTGTACTCGGGTATAATCTCTTTGACTAGATAGTAAGAGCAGTTTCCATCAAAGTCGAATGTTCTTCCATCAAACGTTAAATAGTTTTCCTCGTTCCAGACATTGCACACACCTGTGAGAAAAAAAAAAAAAACAAGTAATGATGTTTTTTTTTTTATGATGATGATGATGATTAAGCCAAAAAAGAGAATTGCAGATTACTTACATGGACACTCATAATGGTAACAACATCCTTCATTATCATGCACTTTAACAGCTTGACGTCCATTGGAACATACCATTGGCGGTGGTACAGTGCAGGAAGTGGTTTCGATTTTTACTACACCATTGACACATTGGCTGTGGTGCAGTTGCCAGCATCCCAAGTTTCTCCATTCTAGGGTTTAAGGAAAAGAAAATATTTACAGTATTGCAAGATTCTGTTCGCCCTCTAACTTTTTAAATCAGACCCAGAAATCACAGACAGCTTGTTAAATTCTTCAAACCGAGTGACGCTAACACCTCATCTAAAGTAGTAAAGGGTATTTGCCTTTTGTCTACAAATTCTCACACCACAGCAAAATCCAAACAAAAAATTAAGGAAACAAGACAATGATAAGATATTTTTTGCTCAGACCATTGTCCAGTTTGATTCATTTGTTCATTCTTTGTTGTTTGATCTTTAATGCTCGTTGTTTGATTATGCTGTGGTGTATAATTTGTAGATAAAAAAATGTGTCATGACAAAAGCCCTGCATGTGAATAGGTCTGTAGTATTGTCGAAACAAATTAAACTCTAAGCATGTGTTTTTATAAATGAGTGCTGTGAAAACTGTTCTGAGAAAAACAACCTGAAAACTATGAATTGAGGAAAATTGTTGTACATGTTCTGACCATCACAACCTTTGTTCAAATAAAATTTTCAAAAAAATGTGTCCAAGCAATTGAGAAAAAGGGTATTAGGCTGAATTATTATTTTCAACTCCTTGCTCATAAATTGTGAACCTAGAAAACAAACACACAATTTTGTCTCTGAACACATCTAACCTTTCTAGGTGGAGATTCCTTAATGCAGTCCAAGACGGTGGTGGAAGGAGTCACTGACGATGTGTAAAGAGTAGATGTTGTTGTTGGAGTAGGTGTTGTCGGGCATAACGTGGAAACTGTTTCAACCTGGCAGCTTGCATTACAATGTGCAGTGTAGCACCATCCAATTTTATCAGTCACATTGTAAATAATATCTCCTGTAGAAAAAAGAGATAAATCATGTAGTTAATAATACCAAAATAAAATTTATTAAATAAAATGTATGATAAAAAAAACATAAAAACTATTTTTACAGCAGGGGTAACAGACTGGTGGACTACGGCCCCAGTATGATGGGGTCCCCTGATAAAAGCATGCAACAATTTGAACTACAGGTCCCAAAACACACTGCAGCTGATGAGAGGAGCCACATGACAGAAGCCAGAATGGACAGTAAGCCCTAAAAATATATAAAAGCTTATTTTGCTAAGATGTGACTATATAAAGCCTAAAATGCACCGTAATGAATCAATTTGCACATAATAGGTCCACATTTTTTTCATTTGAATTTAATGCAACATAATATAACAATATCAATCTAGACATATAGTAAAAGTGTGCCATATTTAAATAGAACACAGAAAAAAATATAATGTGGCTTTCAACCAACTCTGACTCCATCCCCTGCTCCATTTAATTTTAAAACATCTTATTTACTGCATGTCTTATGAGATCATAATTCAAATACAGCTTAGCTATTGCTAGAATACTTATAAACATGAGCTACGATGATGTTACAGACCTGTAGATCTAAACATGAATCTGAACATCTAAAACATGTTTTCAATCCAGATATTGTGCTTTCAACCCAGTCAATAGTTGGACTTCATATTGTGAATTCTACAACTCTTATTGTGTCTCCTGTGGCTTTGATCAATGAATGAAAAATTAGATGAATATTGGTCTAACCACATGTCAAATATTTATTAAAAATTGCATTATTTAAATTGTGGATGAAGCTAATGAAAAATGCATACCTGGACTAAACACAGTTCCGTTGACAATGCAGGTACAGGTTTTGGTAGAGGTTGAAAACAATGACGTGGTTGGAGGAAGAGTCTGTGTAATTGGCCCAACTGAAGTTGTTCCAGGGGAAACAGTCGAGACGACAGGTGCCGTGGAAATGATCGTGGTTGTTTTGGGTGATTCTGTACTAACAACTGGGGTAGCTGTTGAGACTATTGTTGTTTCGCCAGTTGTTGTAACCACTGTTACTGTTGTTGTTTCAACCGCCTTTGTGGTAGATGCTGTTGTTGGGCCTGAAGTTGTTGTTGGTGCTTTAGTTGTTTGACCAGAAGTAGTTGTTTCAATAGACTTTGTTGTGGTTTCACCAGGTGTTGTTTCAGGTACTTTGGTTGTTACAGTAGTGACAGAAGGTGTAGATGAAACCACTGTTGTTGTTACGCCAGTTGTAGTAACCACTGGTAGTGTTGTTGTTGTTTCAACCACTGCAGTTGTAGATGCTGTTGTTGGGCCTGAAGTTGTTGTTGGTGCTTTAGTTGTTTGACCAGAAGTAGTAGTTTCAATAGACTTTGTTGTGGTTTCACCAGTTGTTGTTTCAGGTACTTTGGTTGTTACAGTAGTGACAGAAGGTGTAGATGAAACCACTGTTGTTGTTACGCCAGTTGTAGTAACCACTGGTAGTGTTGTTGTTGTTTCAACCACTGCAGTTGTAGATGCTGTTGTTGGGCCTGAAGTTGTTGTTGGTGCTTTAGTTGTTTGACCAGAAGTAGTTGTTTCAATAGACTTTGTTGTGGTTTCACCAGTTGTTGTTTCAGGTACTTTGGTTGTTACAGTAGTGACAGAAGGTGTAGATGAAACCACTGTTGTTGTTACGCCAGTTGTAGTAACCACTGGTAGTGTTGTTGTTGTTTCAACCACTGCAGTTGTAGATGCTGTTGTTGGGCCTGAAGTTGTTGTTGGTGCTTTAGTTGTTTGACCAGAAGTAGTTGTTTCAATAGACTTTGTTGTGGTTTCACCAGTTGTTGTTTCAGGTACTTTGGTTGTTACAGTAGTGACAGAAGGTGTAGATGAAACCACTGTTGTTGTTACGCCAGTTGTAGTAACCACTGGTAGTGTTGTTGTTGTTTCAACCACTGCAGTTGTAGATGCTGTTGTTGGGCCTGAAGTTGTTGTTGGTGCTTTAGTTGTTTGACCAGAAGTAGTTGTTTCAATAGACTTTGTTGTGGTTTCACCAGTTGTTGTTTCAGGTACTTTGGTTGTTACAGTAGTGACAGAAGGTGTAGATGAAACCACTGTTGTTGTTACGCCAGTTGTAGTAACCACTGGTAGTGTTGTTGTTGTTTCAACCACTGCAGTTGTAGATGCTGTTGTTGGGCCTGAAGTTGTTGTTGGTGCTTTAGTTGTTTGACCAGAAGTAGTTGTTTCAATAGACTTTGTTGTGGTTTCACCAGTTGTTGTTTCAGGTACTTTGGTTGTTACAGTAGTGACAGAAGGTGTAGATGAAACCACTGTTGTTGTTACGCCAGTTGTAGTAACCACTGGTAGTGTTGTTGTTGTTTCAACCACTGCAGTTGTAGATGCTGTTGTTGGGCCTGAAGTTGTTGTTGGTGCTTTAGTTGTTTGACCAGAAGTAGTGTTTCAATAGACTTTGTTGTGGTTTCACCAGTTGTTGTTTCAGGTACTTTGGTTGTTACAGTAGTGACAGAAGGTGTAGATGAAACCACTGTTGTTGTTACGCCAGTTGTAGTAACCACTGGTAGTGTTGTTGTTGTTTCAACCACTGCAGTTGTAGATGCTGTTGTTGGGCCTGAAGTTGTTGTTGGTGCTTTAGTTGTTTGACCAGAAGTAGTTGTTTCAATAGACTTTGTTGTGGTTTCACCAGTGTTGTTTCAGGTACTTTGGTTGTTACAGTAGTGACAGAAGGTGTAGATGAAACCACTGTTGTTGTTACGCCAGTTGTAGTAACCACTGGTAGTGTTGTTGTTGTTTCAACCACTGCAGTTGTAGATGCTGTTGTTGGGCCTGAAGTTGTTGTTGGTGCTTTAGTTGTTTGACCAGAAGTAGTTGTTTCAATAGACTTTGTTGTGGTTTCACCAGTTGTTGTTTCAGGTACTTTGGTTGTTACAGTAGTGACAGAAGGTGTAGATGAAACCACTGTTGTTGTTACGCCAGTTGTAGTAACCACTGGTAGTGTTGTTGTTGTTTCAACCACTGCAGTTGTAGATGCTGTTGTTGGGCCTGAAGTTGTTGTTGGTGCTTTAGTTGTTTGACCAGAAGTAGTGTTTCAATAGACTTTGTTGTGGTTTCACCAGGTGTTGTTTCAGGTACTTTGGTTGTTACAGTAGTGACAGAAGGTGTAGATGAAACCACTGTTGTTGTTACGCCAGTTGTAGTAACCACTGGTAGTGTTGTTGTTGTTTCAACCACTGCAGTTGTAGATGCTGTTGTTGGGCCTGAAGTTGTTGTTGGTGCTTTAGTTGTTTGACCAGAAGTAGTAGTTTCAATAGACTTTGTTGTGGTTTCACCAGTTGTTGTTTCAGGTACTTTGGTTGTTACAGTAGTGACAGAAGGTGTAGATGAAACCACTGTTGTTGTTACGCCAGTTGTAGTAACCACTGGTAGTGTTGTTGTTGTTTCAACCACTGCAGTTGTAGATGCTGTTGTTGGGCCTGAAGTTGTTGTTGGTGCTTTAGTTGTTTGACCAGAAGTAGTTGTTTCAATAGACTTTGTTGTGGTTTCACCAGTTGTTGTTTCAGGTACTTTGGTTGTTACAGTAGTGACAGAAGGTGTAGATGAAACCACTGTTGTTGTTACGCCAGTTGTAGTAACCACTGGTAGTGTTGTTGTTGTTTCAACCACTGCAGTTGTAGATGCTGTTGTTGGGCCTGAAGTTGTTGTTGGTGCTTTAGTTGTTTGACCAGAAGTAGTTGTTTCAATAGACTTTGTTGTGGTTTCACCAGTTGTTGTTTCAGGTACTTTGGTTGTTACAGTAGTGACAGAAGGTGTAGATGAAACCACTGTTGTTGTTACGCCAGTTGTAGTAACCACTGGTAGTGTTGTTGTTGTTTCAACCACTGCAGTTGTAGATGCTGTTGTTGGGCCTGAAGTTGTTGTTGGTGCTTTAGTTGTTTGACCAGAAGTAGTTGTTTCAATAGACTTTGTTGTGGTTTCACCAGTTGTTGTTTCAGGTACTTTGGTTGTTACAGTAGTGACAGAAGGTGTAGATGAAACCACTGTTGTTGTTACGCCAGTTGTAGTAACCACTGGTAGTGTTGTTGTTGTTTCAACCACTGCAGTTGTAGATGCTGTTGTTGGGCCTGAAGTTGTTGTTGGTGCTTTAGTTGTTTGACCAGAAGTAGTTGTTTCAATAGACTTTGTTGTGGTTTCACCAGTGTTGTTTCAGGTACTTTGGTTGTTACAGTAGTGACAGAAGGTGTAGATGAAACCACTGTTGTTGTTACGCCAGTTGTAGTAACCACTGGTAGTGTTGTTGTTGTTTCAACCACTGCAGTTGTAGATGCTGTTGTTGGGCCTGAAGTTGTTGTTGGTGCTTTAGTTGTTTGACCAGAAGTAGTTGTTTCAATAGACTTTGTTGTGGTTTCACCAGTGTTGTTTCAGGTACTTTGGTTGTTACAGTAGTGACAGAAGGTGTAGATGAAACCACTGTTGTTGTTACGCCAGTTGTAGTAACCACTGGTAGTGTTGTTGTTGTTTCAACCACTGCAGTTGTAGATGCTGTTGTTGGGCCTGAAGTTGTTGTTGGTGCTTTAGTTGTTTGACCAGAAGTAGTTGTTTCAATAGACTTTGTTGTGGTTTCACCAGTGTTGTTTCAGGTACTTTGGTTGTTACAGTAGTGACAGAAGGTGTAGATGAAACCACTGTTGTTGTTACGCCAGTTGTAGTAACCACTGGTAGTGTTGTTGTTGTTTCAACCACTGCAGTTGTAGATGCTGTTGTTGGGCCTGAAGTTGTTGTTGGTGCTTTAGTTGTTTGACCAGAAGTAGTGTTTCAATAGACTTTGTTGTGGTTTCACCAGTTGTTGTTTCAGGTACTTTGGTTGTTACAGTAGTGACAGAAGGTGTAGATGAAACCACTGTTGTTGTTACGCCAGTTGTAGTAACCACTGGTAGTGTTGTTGTTGTTTCAACCACTGCAGTTGTAGATGCTGTTGTTGGGCCTGAAGTTGTTGTTGGTGCTTTAGTTGTTTGACCAGAAGTAGTTGTTTCAATAGACTTTGTTTGTGGTTTCACCAGTTGTTGTTTCAGGTACTTTGGTTGTTACAGTAGTGACAGAAGGTGTAGATGAAACCACTGTT